>BMAV01002059.1:0-117568 GCA_019973955.1 Trichonephila inaurata madagascariensis | reverse complement strand
ATCCGATACCCTCCAAAATCGTTCATAGAGATCTCTACGGGAAAAAGGTTCGGGGCCCAAATTTTAAAGTTTTTTTTGACCTAAAAGGGTAAAAAAAGGGAAATTTTTTTATATATAACATCCGGGTTCGGCCCGATTTTCAAAAAACCCTCGTTCTTAATTTTTTAAAACCCCCAAAAATTAAATTTCAATATAAAAAACCCTTTTTTCTAAAACATAACGAGAGGGTTTTTTCCTTTTTTTGGTTTTGATATCACGGTTTTTTTGTGGCTTGGCACATCCCCACATAAATTCTTCCTTAAGCGAAGAGGGTTTTTTGAAAAAAAATTTCCCCTTTTTTTGTGAATGTGTTTTTTGTTACGGTTTCCCTTTGAAAACCCTAAAAAGCCCCTGTAAAATTTTGGAATAAGGGGGCCCCCAATGGTGGGGATTTCGAAAGTCTCAAAACCTAAGTACCACTCAAATTTTAGTAAAATTATTTTTTAAGGTGTTGAATAAATTTTAAAAGTTTTAATTTTTTCCCATCATACTAAAAATATAAAATTTAATGAATATGCTGGGGTTTTTTTTTTTTGTATTCGGGGAACACTAACCTCTCTCGCACTAAACCCCTAAAATTTTTTACCTTGGATAAAAAGGGCCACGAACTTCTTTAAATTTTATAAAATTTATAAAAAAGGGTTTAGAGTAAAAAAGGCTATTAAAAAAAAAATACAGCCCCTGGGGTTAAATAAATTTTTAAATTTAAACCCCAAAGCTGAAAAATCTGATTCTCTGTTACGATTTTTTTATTTTTTTGTAATTTTTTGCAGTCGAGAAAAAACTTTAAAATTTTTAATATTCATCCTGTTTTACACCCCCCATGGGGACTGTGAATATTTTTTAAAAATATTTAAAAACAGATTTACAGTGTCCCAAAATTTTCCCCCTATATGTTAACCATCCCTTTTCCCCCTTTTTCCCCTAAATATGTTTGCATCTATTCTTATGGGGAATCACATATTTCTCAAAACTCGTTTGAATAACAGTCCATTTGAAAAATGAAAGCGAAAGCTCAGTGACATCAAAGGGCTTGTTTTAATTGTGAACAAAAATAAAGAAATAAATTTAAAAGGATATGTTTACAGTATTATCATTAGGTATGAGGGAAAAATTTTTTCCAAGCCAAGGTATTCTAGGTTTAAATAATTCGGGTTATTAACCAGACAAATAATTTTGTGAATAGAAACTTTTGGGAAAATGTTTAATCTGTAAAAAGCGATGTGGGTGGGGAAAAAAACCATTTTTCAATCGGGTTTTTGATTAATAGAGGTTTTAAAAAATTTTTGTCCGTCCTTTTCAAATTTTTTAAAAACATTATTCAAATCATTGGTAAGGTTCACCTTTTTTTCCCGAAATTTTTTAAAAAAAGGGGGAAAAATTTTTAATTTAAATTCCCTCATTGGGGGGAATAAATTATTTTTAAAAGTTTTACTAAAAAGGATGTTTAAAAAAATATTTACTTCCGATTTTTTGCAATAATGGTTTATATTTATTATTCTATACTTGGTTACAAATCTTGATTTAAGAAAGCATTTTGTTTTTATTATTTTTAAGTGAGGGGGTGAGAGATATATTCATTTTGCACTATAGAATTCATTTTGGTGAAGGATTTCCCAATTTAACCATTCTCAAGTCATAGGACGACACCGTCTTCCCCCCCCCTGTCAAACTTCCACCCCAAAGGGGAGGATGTTTGAACCTCAACCGATTTAATGGGCAGCGGCCTCATCTACACGGTGGGTCTTCAGCCAAAATAGGCTCGAATTCATAACACTTCAACACGAGTCCATTATCCTGACCGCGGGGATACCACGGGTTTATTGTATAAAAAAATTCATTTGATACTTTTAGTCAAAAAAAAAAAAAGCCACTTTTATTTAATATTTAATTATTCTACATTTAAATGATGAAAAACTTTTCTTTAAAAATGAGAAAGAGACGGGGGCTATCTCACCGTGAAGTTTTTATATGCTGTTAAAGCTATAAATAAGAAAAGTTAGAAAAGGGTTTATATAATAGAAAAAATTAAAATAAAATAAATGAAATGAAATGAATAATTAAAATTATTAAAACTTTGTTTTGATAAATTGAGTAAATAAAATAAATTACGTAATTTAAAAAAAAAAATCAATTTTCAACTATAATAAAAAAATAATAAAAAATGTTATCTAAACAATTTATTAGAATCAAAAACCCAAAAATAAAATAAAACAAAAAAAATTTCTTCAATTTCACCATGCTAAAAAAATTTCAAAATTTTCATGTTTTCGATTCTTAAAAGCCTTTTACATTATTAGAAATTTTTTAGAATTTTTTGTTAGTATTGGAAAAAAATTTCAAAAAGTGAAACAAGAAAAAAGACTGGCTATGTTCGAGGTTACAATGTACAAATCAACAAACAAAAAGTGCAAAACATGATAATGTGCACAAATCACAAAGGGAAATTTCTTTTTTTGTTCAATTTTTTTTCTTTTCTGGTGTTATAATTTAAAATTTTAAACCCATTCATTGTTTTTTTTGGTTTTTGTTTGAAATAGACTTGTAAAGGGTTTTGTTCGTTTTCTTACTAATCCCTAGGGAATTTTTTCTTAATCTCCCCGCTCAGGGTATTCATACCAAAGGGGGCTTTCCTGGTTTTTCATTCTTTTATTTTGGCAAAAAACCCTTTAGAAATCCGAGTCTGGGTTTCCCTTTTAGTAGGTGGTTTTTTTACTCGACAGAATAATTTTACATTTACTGTAGCAACGTTCAACAACATAAAAAAAATTTTCAAAAACCATTGAAAGTAGCCATTTAATAATTTTGTCTTTATATCAAACCATGATTACTCCTCGGTTAAATTACCTGGAAAATTTCATAGAGTAATCCTACTTCCAAAATAATTTATATTGATTCTTCCTATATCCCCCAAAAGAGACTTTCTTCATCCGTACTGTTGATATATCTATTTAATACTGCATCATTAATATCACATTTTTCATCATAATTCAATAAAGGCCCTTGATAAGAAAGATTTTAAAGCGTGCCATTTTAGAACTGTAACGGCAATTCACGCGCAAGGGCTGACCCTGTCAGATCAAAATATGCATTAGAATTGCCACAATGGCCCCTCAAAGAATAGACCAAAATCAGCTCACGAGCTATTCATTTTCCGAAAAGGTTTAGATAATATTGAAAAAGTTAGGCAAGGGGGGTATACCCCAATGTGCCGGGTTAACATATGGTTATAAATGCCTTCCGTCGAGAACCGTGGTTTATGCTACATGTGAGCGGTCAGTTTAAAGTGGTAGAGAGTGGACGTGGTACTCTGGATGAATCTGCAGATAGAATGCAAGAGTCATAATGGTCAAAGCTGGCCGGAGTTTAAGTGATCCTAAATTAGGGACAGATAATGAATATCGGTTGACGTATTTTGAGTTTATTTGCTCACTTTAAACTGGTATTCACAAGTTAAAATACCGGTTTTTTATTTAACATATTTAAATCGTTCCACTATATGTTGAATTGATCATCAAACATAGCAAAATAGTATATGCTTTTGCTTTATGCTGCACGCAAAATTAATTGTATCAGTAGCCATAAAGTTAACATAAAATGATGTCAAGTTATCCAGGTGAGAGTCGTTATTCTTTATATATCAGAGCGATACTGCACACGCGCAGGTATCGTAGTTTGATATTCTGTATCTAAGAAAAACAAGGTTGTATTTGGGAAGAAAGTGTAATATTTCAAGATATATTGGTGAGTTTGTAATTCACACGGCTTTTAATGTGCTTTTAGGTTCAAAATATTTTCAGATTATTATATATATATATTCACAGCCTATTTGTCTCATAACAATAGCTAAGAACAATTTAAAGAAACATAAATAAATAGCTAAGTAATATTTTAGCATAGTTTCATGATATAGGAAGAAACCGCAGAACACATCAAATGTAGAGATATTTTTACCTTTTGTGATTTAAACAAATAAGATGTCTTTTGCTTTTTGTGGAAATCTGTATATACGGTTATAATTTATAAGTTAGACATTTTGCATTATTTAATTTCTAATATAAAACTGGTAAATAAAAAGAAGAAACAATTGTGTTTTTTTTCGTACCCTATTACTGGTATTGGTAAAACGCATTATCCTGTAATTAAGATCTAAAAATACCGAATACCCCGGTATTGAACTTTAACTGATGATGGTAATTCTCTATGTAAAACGAACAAGAGATTTCGTTTCAAATTATTAGATGCCATACAATCTGAATTTAGATAGATGTTATAGGTACGTTAAAGATAATTTTACTCAATTTTTAAAAATTTAACACCCACCTTAAATTAAGTGAGGTATAAGTTATAAGAATCTGTTTTGTATTATGAAACGCTTAATGCTGTGACTTAGATATCATTACTTATATATAAATATATATATACTCTAAGTATATATAGTATATATTCAATATCAGACACACACAATACATTATAAAATGCCCAGAGAAACGGGTGGGTAATGTCTAGTTTAGACTCTAAAAGAAACTATATCTACAAACAATATAATAATCAATAAACTCGTATCTTTGTGGAATCTAACTTCACAAATAAGTTGCTGTCAGTGTTAGTTATCAGTTATTTATATTATTAAGTGCTGTGGTATCTTCACATATTAGAATTTGAAAGAGCATTTTTTGTCTCCAAAAAACTGCTACCTCGAGCTACAATCATTTCAGTTCGTTTACGTCTTTGCATCCCAAAAGTGCTTCACCCCTGAATATACGCAAGGTTTCATATATTTCCGACTATCCAACTATCAGCCCGTACTGATCCCACGGATTGTATGGAGGAGGTGGCTTTAAAAAAGTTCTTAAGTGTTGCTTCACGCAAGTTTCTGGAATCAGCGCCTTTATTTTGGGAGGCCGCGAAGGCCTTCATTCGACGTGAAAGGCGAGATTGGGAAAAGATATCCCTTCACCCCCTTAATGCTCCGCACGTCTCGCTAAATATCGAACCTTTTGATGGCTTGGTATTCATTCGATTATTATCCGAGACATATACTTCCACCCTTGCACTCCGTCGACAAGAGACGATTATATGCTATCGATGATCAAACAACATAAAGTGGACAGCCAGGGGTGTTGGGGAGGTTAGCATTCAGTTGTTGCACGCCTAGAGTTTGCCATATTCTAAACAGGGAAAATTACCATAAGGTAGTTTATAGTATACGATAAATCTAGCTTTTTACGCAGTGTGGGGGAAGAGGTGATCATATACAGATATTACTGAATATAGTTCTGCATGTTTTATTCATGGAAGCTATGTATTGTTGGTATCTTACTGATTTATTTCATTTAGATGAACGTATAGAATCGAAGACTATATTTTTAAATCTCTTAAAAGAGACACGAACAAATGTGATTGTGAGAAATCAAAATTTCGAATTTTTTTATCTTTGTACAAACTAAATATTTTAACCTCTTTGTGATATATACATCTTTTAACAGTAGAAAATCTGGTGGTTTCATTCTCTCGTAATAGTACAGTCAAAAGTATAATGCTAAGAAAAAAATTAAATTTTTTATGAGTAGTTTTTAATGATGAGGTACAAGACATGTGCTGTCTCAAGCCCAATTAAGAAATGGCAGTTCAAATTTTTCTCAAATATATTTATTTTCCTTAACCACCTGTGAAGCTTCAAAGATAGCTCATAATCTTCGCTTAATAAAGTGACAAAATACTTCAGCTTAAAATGGCTGCAAAATTAGTTTTAAAGTATAAGCAAAATCATGAACATTGTGTGATAATACATTGTGAATGCTTAAACCAATAAAACAAAATTTTGAATTGTCTAGTTGAATAATCTATTAAAAGGATCATTATCCCACTAAGTATAAAAATACAAAAATTGAATAAATATTCCAAACCGACAAAATTATAACTAAAGTAAAAATATTTAATAACTTTGAAAAATCTGAGGTAAAGTATAAATTTTCGCATAATGACATCATATGACGTCATAACACCCAGAAAGTAAATTATAAAACAATTTTGTACTAAAATAATGAAATAATAAGTACATAGCCTTCCGATTCAATGAATAAAATTTCTAGTGGAAATATTTTAAGTTTCGAGATTAGCGGCTTGAAGAAACATGCATATCACATTTTGCTTATATAGATTTTCGTTCGTTTCTACTTAAAGAATGCATTTTTTGAATTTTATTTTATATTTCAAGTTATATTTGGCTCTGTTTTATAAATTCATTAATCAATATTAAATGATTGCAAGTGCTTTTGAAAAGCACACAAACTATAAAAAAATTAAAATTAAAAGAAAAACCTGGATATGACACAAATAAAGTTCTATGCGAAATACAAAGACATACAGAAAATGTTCAGTTTTGGTGATTAATCCTTATCCAACACTAAAGGAATTATGCAACTAATACCACTTAAAGTAAATTTGCGTATTATATTGTATTTTATATTGATTTTCCTTGAAAGTAAAAAAAGAAATCATTCTCACTTATTTTAAGTGCACAAATTTTATCATCAGAAAATATATTGTAGGGCCATAATATAGCCAATATTCTTTTATCTGCTACTGCAAAAAAAAATACAAGCCAAAATGCTTCTTCTTTTAATAAACTGTGTTCAGCAGCCTTTTCTCTCTCACTAAAACCATTCAGAAAGCCATTCAGCCTAAACAAGTGCGAATTCAAGTTAGTTAGTGAAAACTCTCATTGGGAAATACGGTATTTTTTGAACATCTGATCTTTCATTTGAAGGTCAAAACTCAATTATATCTTCTTTTCCTGAAGATTTTCTGTTACTAGCGACTTTTCAGAATTCCAGTATTTCTTCTTCTCTGTGGTAATGATGGATATTACTAGAAAGTTCCATGAGTCTCATTCTTCAGTACATAGAGAAACTCAAAATGCGCGGTTTTGTTTGTAACTCTGTTTTTCTTTAGATTTGATATTGTCCGTAAATGATCAGTTCTGATCGAAAGTTTTGGCTTAAACACTAAGCGTGGGATGTATTTCAGGCTCGTATGTAACTTCATAATTAATGAAAAAACTATTTTTGCATTTTTTGGGGCTTATATCGTTGAACAGTTTACACCAAATTACAGACATGTTAAATGATATTAATTTTGATGATTTGAATAAATTCCTGTTGCTTTTGGTTTCATTTTTAAAGTATTTTTCCAATTTTAAAAATTGGACACTAAAATATTTTTGAAAGTATCAATTAACTTTTAAAATATATATTTATTCTAATATTGATTATTAAAATACTCGTTCAATAGTGTTTTAAATTTACAAATTAAGTACTGTTAATTAATTGTGTTAATATCAATTTTGCTTTTGGCAGTATATAAATTTAAAAGATTTATCATTTTATAATCTGCTTATGCTAGATTATAAAGGACAATGACGGCCTTATTTATGATGTAACGCGTTGATCGTAATTGATATCATATTATTAAAAATGGAGAAATATAAGCTGCTGTAACTCAAAAATTTATTTTTAAAACCTCAAATGTAAACAGCAAACACTTTAGATTTGTTTTGTTTACAATTTGAATGAATTTTCTCAAAAACTCCAATTGAAATCAGGCTGCCTGGATATTGATTCCGGATTCAAGATATATATAATAAAGTAGTGTTCTACTGTGTGTGTTAAATGGAAAACACACAGTTCTGACAGAAGCATTTGTTTCTTCCATCTAAAACCAAAAACATTGTTCCGTACAGACTCATAGTCCATCAATATTTACCAGCGTTAGTCTATATAATGAAACCTTAAGTATAATCCGCCATATAATTCTAATGTAACCTTATTATTCGATGTTGCCCCTCACATAAAAACTGAGTCACCTGCGAATTTCGATAGCGGCTTCGATAATCCCAGTTTTCTTTCCTGCCCTTTTGGGGTTCCTCGCCGCCTCTACCGTAGAACACTTCCGAGGTCCTTTATTCCAGAAAAGGATTTTCGTTCTTGTTTCTTTTAGTCGGCTACTAACCCACAAGGGAATGCGTACTGTTCGAGTCTTTATGAAAGAAAAAAAATGTATACTTTTCCTTTAAATGTACCGGTATCAGGAATTGAACATTTAATGGGGAGTTTTCTCACTCTTTTTTCCAGTCTGTTAGTAAGCCTTCATTCGTTCTGGTGACTCATTTAAAAATATGTAAAAGGGTGCCCAAAGTGTAAGAAATCGGTATCCCGAAAAAATGTTTAACAAGATAGAATGTTATGTTTGAGGAATTTATTCTGTTATCGGCTAACAGAGACTTATCTATGGGAGAAGAACGTTGAGAAATGGTTTATCCAGAGGGGAAAATAAAGTCCGTATAGGCCAGTGCTTCTCAAACTTTCAATACTGCCCCCCTTTTCAATCACAATTTTTATCGCGCCCCCCTTATACATTAATAAATTACTGAATGCAATAATAATGCACTTTGACGCTAAAGCTACAATACGTGATCTTAATTATAAACCGTACAAATTAATAACATAAGTATTAAATTTTGTATATGTTACTTTTAAGCAAAAAATAAAATTAAGTAATAGGATAATTATAATGTTATTTTTCCTTTCTCTAATTTTTAAATTGGAACATATTGCAAAATGCGGTGGCTGCTTAGAAGACAAAATATAGATATCAGCCAGATATAGAAAAAAAACCAGAGGGTCAATTTCTAAAAAACTTTGAAAAACTTTGCTCTGCAAGACAAGCCCATGGAAGTCGCTAATACTTATTAAACTTGCTCTTAATTCAAAGTATTAATTAATTAGTTATAAACTACTCTGTGCAGCACACACACACTAAAACATTAAAAGTATACCGGCTGAAGTACCCGCTCTTTGCACGAGTTCATTTATAAGAAAATGAAACATTATTTCAGTGCTTCTCAAACTTTCAATACTGGCGACCCAATTAATAATAATAATAATAATGTGTATTGAATGCAATAAAAATGTACTTTGACGCTAAAGCTTTAATATGATCTTAATTATAAACCGTACAAATTAATAAGATAAGTATTAAATTTTTTTATATATGTTACTCTTAAGTAATATATATGTTAAGTAAATTACTTTTAAGTAATAGGTTAATTATGTTACTTTTCTTTCTCTAATTTTTAAACTGAAACAGTTTGAGAAATAATATTTAATTAAAGATTTATTTCCTTCAAGATCCATTTCTGAAAGTACAAAGGTCATTAAAAAATAGCCTAATCTATGTTGCTCTTTATCATATCCATTACATCTGGCATTCTCGCGAACGTTCCCGTGAGTCTAGGCAACCTAACGGATGTCTGCACAAAACATGTAAAAAAAAATGCTGTATCTCGTACAATTCTAGTCAGTCTTGGCCGAATCGATTAGCTACCGAATTTCTCTTGAATGTACATTTCATAATTCACGCGTTAATAGTAATTCACGGTAAAAGTATTTCCGGCAGTGGTTAAAAACAAAATCAAATATATTTTTAAACCCGGCAGCATTCGACGATAATAAAGCATCAACAAGTACAGGGGCGGGGAAAATTGATGAAGTTAAGAAGGGGTTTGGGGACCCATTTCAAAACACTTCAGAGGGCCAAACTGCCGAAAAGATATTTTTTTCACCCCAGTGACGAAAAAAAGGGGGAATTTTTGAATAAATCCTTTTGAATTCTGGATAGGGGGGATGCTAATTTTCGACTGAGAAAAAAAAAAGCATTTCGTATATTTACCATTTTAACATCATCCCTTTTGGGAATCTTTTTTCTCGATGACTTTTTGAAGGCAAAATATAATCTGACTAAATATAAAAAAAAATAACTCTAGTGTCAATTTCAATTTTTTACCCTTTTCCCTTTAAAAAACTTAGCTCTACAAGACAATCCATGGAAGTCACAAATAATTTTTAAACTTGTTCTTTTACGGTGAAGTCCCCCTCTTAAACGATTTTTTTTTTAAAGAAATACATTATTCTTGATATAATATTTAATTGTAAGGGGGGTAAACCAAGTGCATGACAATGTATACAAAAATAAAATGATTTATTGAAATAATTCAGTGGGCCATACAAGGGAGGTCGGACCCCCCAAACCCCTTTGTTTTTTTTCCGATTGATTATAATTTTAAGTAAAAGTACTAAATTTAACTAAGATTTTTTTTGATTAATTTTTTTTAGTGCTAATTATTTATTCAGTAATTAGTTTTTTACTGTGTTTTGTTCCCGAAAATCGACATAATCAAAACTAGCATGATACAAGATTGGTGAACTTTTGACCCCGCCCTTTGAAAAATTCCTGTGTGTGTGCGCTACTGAAATAAATACTCATATTATAAACGGTTTTAAACGAACTATAATTGTAAGCCTCGCAGAATTAGCATTTAGAATAAATGTTAAGTAATAAAAAAACTATATAAAATTCCAATGAATAACAATTGTGTTATTTTTTTTAATATTTAAAGCGAGAAAACTTCAAAATGTTTTAGCCCGGGATCAGGTGTGCACTCGATACTAACGCTAATGGTCGCGGTGAGTGATGCACCCCAATTCTTTTTTTTATAATTATTTTCAATATACAAGATAAAAAACACAATTTCAGTGAATAAATTAACTAAGAGAAAATATACTTACCTGTTTCAAGGATTTTTCAATTTGTCTTTCATAATTTGAGAAAATATCCAATAAAACTGAACTAAATTGTTCCAAATGTGCGTGACCTTAATAAAGGACACAAATCACAGACACTTTTCGCTAACATTACAGGAAAGTTATGTGCAAGCAAAACTGTCACATTTTGTTCACATTATTGTAGTTTTAATGTCCTTTGATGATCGACAAATATCCTGTTGAACTTTATCTTGCTTGTGTCTTTTTGAAAGGGTGAAGTGCATTTTGCGGTACACTTATGGCTTCATATTTTCTTGATAAAGTTCTTAATGTAGCTATTGAAAATTTTCCTTTCGTTTCATGTTTATTGCTTTTCTCAAATTTACTTTCGCTAACATGATTAATATGCATTATTTCAGCAAGTGTTTCCCTTGTTTGATCAGCTTCAATTTCCTTTCAGAGAGATCACAGATGCCCAATTCTTTTTTTATTATTCAGCTCATTTACATTTGTAAACCATAATCAGTCGTACAACATTACAATTAAAATCGCTAAGTTATTCATTGGGGAAAATGCAGCATGTTTAAGAAAATATTTTTGAACAAAAGTGGTCGCGCCGGGAACTTGATCTATAATAAAGAGTACCTTAAGATTATAAAAAAACGTTTGCCACTCCCAAAAATGGAGATATGTGTGTGTGTGATCAATTCATTTTATAGTTCCCATTAAGACTGACATATTGGAGGAATCTCTTTCAAAGTCGTTGGTAACAAATAAACAGTTTTACCACACACACAGAATTAACGATTTTTGTATTATATGTTTCAGTGTACTCATAAAAATAAATCTTGGTCAATTAATCCTTCAAAGTGCTCAATATGCTTATCCATGTATCATAAAACTCTTTCACATTGTGAAAAAAGCGCAACAGAATTATATAATTTACAACTTCCCTAAAAAAAGGGATGAAGATAACCATAAAAAGTTCGAAATACAAAATAATATTTTATGTTAAAAGAAAAAGTAAAAAAAAAATTCTAATGCAAAGATAACAAAGCAAACTTTTTTTATGTTAAGGTAAAGATAGCTAATGAGCGTTCAAAGTAGAATCTTTTATTTTGATTACCTTTTTCACCAGATGATACATATAAATCATATCAATGTAAATCTGTTTTTTTTTTTACTGTATAGAAAGTATTTTGTTTTACTTCATTCAGTAAATTAATTTTTTTATCCTTTTATTTTTCGATATGCTTGCGCACCCTTAAGGATTTACGCCCAGGGGGGTATTTTGAAAAACTGTATAGGCGCAAAACTGAAAATGAGTATAATTTTTCAGCTGCAATTACAAATGTAGAATTGAATGGACCTTAGTAGCGCAAAATAAACTTACTTATAATCCATATAAACTATTCTGAAGAGAGACTCATTTTTTTAAATGCGAAAGATATTTTTACGTAGTTTAAATATATCAAACCTTTGGTTTTCTCAGAAAAAAATAAGCTTAAAATGCGCTTAAAAAGGAGCACACTCAAAGGACTTTATTTAAGTATTAGTCTCACTCAACCTTATTCAGTTTCTAATATGCAGTTTAATAAGAACATAATAATGTAAATGATTTCTATGTTTTAAATGTGCGGTATAAAGGAAACACACACAATAACACTATATCATAATATTCTAGTCGGAGAAATTTTTCTTAATGTAAGAATTTTACTTGCAAACAAATGAATTTCTAATAAAATAATAAATCTTTTTCTCAATGAAAAAAGTTTTGGTTAAATTCAATACCATATAAAAATATTTTGAAAATATTCTTAGAGATGAAAAATGTTCGATATAGAACAGATTTGTTTTAATCTATAAACTTATTATTCTTTGAATATAAAGATAATTGTTTTCCACTATTAAATAGATATCTTAAATTGCCTATTTCAAAGAATTAGGAAAATATTAAATAAAATGTTTTTAGTATTAATATTACAGTTATTCGAAGTCGTTTTTCAAATTCTATCAAAAATTACCGAAAAAAGAAAAAACTTTGCCAAACAAAATTTACCATCTAAAAGAAAAAAAAAATTTTTAACCTTTTAATATCACGACGAATTTTTCTAACTATAGCTAAATTTAGTTTTCACGAATAAAAGCTTCATTTTAAGAATCTGTGTGTAAGGAAATCAAATGAAATTTTTGCTGCTTTTTTTCCATTTTTTGAAATTAAGGGATAAATATTTTATTTATACCATTTATAATGCCTTATTTTCCTACTTTATTCCATGAAAGAAAAGGAAATAAAGGTTCCAGTTCACCTTAAAAATAATAATGCATCCATTACCTAAACCTAAATTTTTATTTAAAAGGTATTCATCGAACAGCACAAGTTCTAAAATAATTCTCGAACTCAGTATTTGAAAACTTCCTAAATAATAATGATTCATTGCTTTTATTTATAAATTATCTGTAAAATAATAGTCAATGAAGATATTTTTTCTTAGCTTTAAATTATCTCAATCAAGAATATGCCAATAAAAAATAAAACCGTAAGTCTTCTTCTGACTTTACATTTTTTCTTAAAGAAGTTTTAAAAAATGGGGGGAAAATAAGGTATAAATTTGCAATAAAAATATTTAACAAAATGATCCAGATTATACATTAGTGAAAAAAGGTATATTTTCAGAACAAAATGTAATAAATTATTATACTTCGACAAAAAAAATTGTATAAGCTTTCAAAATAAAATCCCATGCTAAATTTCCTGGAAATCCTAAGGTTTTTCTTTTAAAACGGATTGTTTCAAGATGAAAAAAAAAAAAATTAATTGTGTTACTGAAGTACCAGCTTAAGAAAATATCTCATAATATATAAATATATATATATATTCAAGTTGGTAACTTAAATTTACATTTAAATATTATTTAGAATTTAGATGTATATTACCCTAATATATTTAAAGTTTGTTTATACAAAAGGAAGAAATTTACTCTATTTTAATATATTACATTTCAAATACAAGCAAATAAGGTATAGCGACGTTATATTTCCTTCCACATTCACCTGAATTTCGGAAAACGAATTAAAGTTAAATGTGTAAAATTTCCTAAATTGTCGCGTTCTGAATAAACTGAACATAGAGAGAAATTTACCTAAATCTACCAAAAAAAGCATCATTTTTAATTTACAAAGAAGTCCTAAAAATTCACTCGTGAAAGACAGAAATATTTCATGTATTGCATCGAAATCCGCGAATTAAATGAAACTGCGACTGTAAAGCTCGATTTAAAAACCTACGAGAAATAATCGTTCAAGTAAAGCAGTAAATTTTATTTTGTCAAAAGCAATACATTCACGCCTTAAAAAGCGATAGGTTATACATGAGAATACAATACTGAAGTAAAATTATGCGATCAAAAGTGTAAGTCTAATCTTCTAGGATTAAGTTAATGTTTGCACTGCTGAGAAAATAAATAGCTAAAAATTATAATCATTTTGTCGGCTATTCTGCATACATGCTTTTACTTCTAAATATGAAACTGATGATTTATGTAGGATGAGACCAACTAACATTTTAAAAAATACAAACATTCTCGACTTTAAAAAGAGCGTATATTTTTAATAAATTTCTGTCTTAAAAAGTGGTTAGATCTAAATGTCGTAAAATTAGGCTTTGCAGTTGAAATGAATACTCAAATGTTTTTTTCAAACCACCTTTGTAAAAGAAGGCTTTATTGTAAACTTCACAAACACGAGGCTTTTATTTGGTATGAATACGCAAATGTTTTTTTAAAGAACTACTATGGGCGAAAGCTTTGTTGCATATTTCACAGCTGTGAGGCTTTTCCTTGGTATGAATGCGCAAATGTTCTCTTAACTTGTCTCTTCGAGAGAAAGGCTTGTTGCAGATTTCACAAACATGAGGCTTTTCCTTGGTATGCATTAGTAAATGTGTTTGTAAAGTTCCACTTCGGGAGAAAGCTTTGTTGCATATTTCACAAATGTGAGGCTTTTCTTTGGTATGAATACGCATATGTGTTATTAAATTGCCACTTCGAGAGTAAGCCTTGTTGCAGATTTCACAAACATAAGGCTCTTCCTTGGTATGAATACGCAAATGTTCTTTTAAAATATCACGTCTTGAGAAAGATTTGCTGCATATTTCACAAGCATGAGGCTTTTCTTTGGTATGAATAAGCAGATGTCTTCTTAAAAGAGAAGCTGTAGAGAAAGTCTTGTTGCAAATTTCGCAAGTTTGGAGCTTTGCTTTGGTATGAAGGACCTGATGTGTTTTCAATTCAACATCTTGAGGGAAGGTCATATGGCATATTTCACAAATATGAGGCTTTTCATCAGAAAAAATATGCAAGTGTTGATTCAAAATTTCATTTCGGGGAAGAACCATGTTGCAAATTTCAAACAGAAATTTTAACCTCTTGTTCTATATGGTAAATACTTATTTAACATAAAGCGAAGAAACAAATGACAGATTATTTAGCTTAATATGAATAGTGGATTATAATTTTATTTTCATGTTAATTTGCTTCATTTCAAAGTATTACTAAAATTGAAATCACAATTTTTACTATCTTTTGATACCAATACCTAAAAAGAGAAATCCCGAATGTTACAGCTTTAAATGAATTAAAGAAGTGTCATAATTTTCTCTCTTCAGTTAGCTTGAAATTGGGAGTCTTTTTTTAATAGCACGTGCGTAAAAACTCAATCAAAAACTAAAATATATTTAAATAATATAGAAAATTATACACTCTTGGATTTGCTTTGATTTTTACAGGTATCACCCTTAGAAGCAACACGAGGGCTTTTAGCGATGGATCTCATAATTTCGATACACATTCGTGATAATGACCCCACCTGGAGCTGTATAGCACCCCCTTCCCACATCACGCCTGCGGCAGAATTTCAGTTCCAAAAGATTTCACGTCATGGTGGGTCATAAGTGGCACTTGCCACGAAATCATGGCACGCCGGCCACGAGTACATTTCCATGACCACTAAGCTACCACAACCACATGATTTAAATGAAATGGGAAGTGAGATTTATGTATATTGAACATTTGAGAGCAAAAATAGGTTTCTACACAGACACTAACACCGTTTACAATCTTTCCATGACTAAAAGTGTAAATCCAGTTACTCGTGTATTATTTCCTCCACAGATAACGTTAACTAAGCAGAATAAATGAATTTAAAAAAATTCCTCCGAAAGGGGGGAGTCAAGTCCTGCATGAATATTGGGTTTCAGATTCTACATTGGCTGGATCCTTTAGGGAGGGAGGGAGTCAATATCAACGTCGCACCGCTCAGCTACTCGAGGAACTTTGGCGACGGACCTCGCAAATTTGAAACAATGGCCAAGTGACGAGGACATTATCTGAGTTGTCCCTCTTTCCAAAGTTCCTCACCTCACAAGTAGAAGGAAGTATGAGCCTCGACAGTTTTAAAGTACATCGGCCCCCTCTGTACGACGGGTGTTGAATGGTACTAGACGTGAACTCATGACACAGCGGTCACAAGTCCGTTACCTTGACCACTAGGCTACCACGACCACGATGGATCTTTTGGATCAGAAAGCATTTGAATTTAATTTCATTGATCCCTTCCAATAGACAAACGGCCTTTGAGAAGAAAACGGGGATGAGATGAAAACATTTTTCCCACCCAGACCACTACGAACCACATATTCAATGGTCCAACTCACAGATATTGGTATACGAAAGGAGTGGCTCTCATGAAATGTCATAAATAAGATTTTTTGAGCTACTGGGATGCTGATTATGTTTATTTAATGATACTTTACAGAAAATATCATGTTTTCTACATTAAATGACGTGGAGAAGTATTTGTATACTTTTAAATTAGGTACATGATTTAAATCAAAGTATAATAACTAATTTGGAAGCACTCATTTCACAGTATGCAAAAGAAATTCCGTTATCATCGTTTATAAAAAAAATGAATAATCTTCTGCGACAATGAGAAATATACATTCATCAAGCAATTTCCTATCAAGACATTAAATATATTTGTCAGAGAAACGCACTAAACAAACGCATATAACCTTTTTCGTCGGATTCCTTTTTTTTTAGTTTCTGATTTTAGATTTATTGTGTGTGCGTGTTTACTTTTTAACAAATTTTCCAGACTCATCTTTATAGGAGCAAATAATCATTTTTTAAGTCATTAAACGTTATTTAAAATAAAATTTGAAAAATATAAGGGATAAAATACGTTAAATGAAAGTTAAATTAGTATATAAAACGAAAGGAATAAAAGTTTACCCATGCACTTGTGAAATTCGTATAAAGTTTAAAACTGCACATTCGGAACATTTTACTTTTATAATTCACTCTCTTAATGGAATACGAAAATATATTAAATCGAATTTAACCTAAGGGAAAACAATGATTCTATTGTGTTAAAGTCTTTTAAGATCATTCTTAATTTATGCATGCGAAACTTGGTCCACGTTTTGAACAGATGAGAACATGATAAGCATCTACGAAAGGAAGATTTAAAAATTTATTTTTGGAGGAATTCTTCAAAAAATGCAACGTGGCGAAGATCAAATTTAGAGCTCCATGAATCATATGAAGAATCTGACAATGTTAACTTCATCAAAATACAATAAATTAAATGGGGGGTCACGTTGTCAGAATGGATAAAAACCACACCACTAAAAAAGACTTCAATGCCCAACCAATTTGCACACGGAGAAAGGGCAGGCTAAATCTTAGATGGATTGATGACCTGGAAAAAGTTCTCCTAGTTTTGAGAACTAAGATTTGGAGAACACAAGCTAGAAGAAGGCTGGCCTGGAAAAGGCATCATGAGAAGGCGAAGTTCCACCTTGAGCTTTCGAGCCACTGAGGAAGGAAGTACGGAAAAATTCACTCTCTTAGTTTGGAATAAATGTTCTTTAAAAGCAAGTTAATTTCACCCTCATAGCACACACAAAGAATTAAACTTTATCATTAAGTTGGTTATTTTTTTAAATTAGTCCAAATTTAAAATATTCCTAATAATTTCAGTAAATAAAGAATTAAATAAATGCAAGTGATATTGTGCGTTTTATTTATACACATACACGAAACTTCATTTTCGTACCAAAACCGATTACAATTATGACAATTGCGTTTCTTCCAATCCACAATAATTATTTCCGCCAACCAGAATCTCATTCCCAAACATACGCATAGACTTTCAACACATTTACCTCATAACATAAACATCATAAAACCTAAGCTGGCTTCGATTTTTGATAGCGGCTTCAATAATCCCAGATTAACCCTGTAGATTACTCTCAAGGTCGAATATTCCATAGGGGAATTTTCTTTCTTTTTTCTTATCAGCATCCACCCTACAGGGAATGTGTACCATTCAAGTTTTTCTGGATAAAAAATATTATTTAGTGAAATATTTTTTTCAATGTTATTTGTATACCTGGATCCTGCAATCGAATCACTTTTTGCGATTGGGTTTTTACTCTGTCCTGGAGTTAATGGGTAAACCTCAATTCATTTTGGCGGATCATTCTCGAAAATGTTAAAAATAACCCTCTTGGTAAAAACTATCCGTTTTCTGGGAGCGAATTTTTTCCAGAAAGACAGAACGTTTGTCTGAAGAATTTATTTCGCTTTTGTTTCAGATTTATAGGTGTGGAAAGGGATTCACTCTACAGACATATATTTTGTGACGGAACAAATGATATCCACTCGTGTATGAAAAAGAAATCCATTTTGAATTTTCTCAGCCTTAGGAAAGAGTCAAAAAAATGTAAGGTATTAAAAATATAAACCGTTTCTTCCAAATAAATCTCTTCAAAGAGAGGGTTGGAGATAAAGAATATTTTTTTTTCAATCCCTTCTGTATTATTCCTAATTCCTACTCTCTCTATATATATGTTTATATATGTATATACGGTGTTCAAATATTTAATCTATAATAATACACTTTCCATTCTTCAATTTAAGTTCAAATACAATTTTTAAAACATGTAGTGGATGACCCTTGATTTTAATTCTTTTTTAAAAATATTTTAATTCATTAATTAAACTAAAAAATGAATAAATAATAACAAACAGAAATAATAGTTCCAACAGCATATATAGAAAGGAAAAATATTCGCCATGTTCCAGTAGCGCAATGGATAGCGCGTTGGATTTCAAATCCAAAGGCCATAGGTTCAAATCCCTCTTGGTATGGCCTAATTTTTGAGAATGCGATTTCTTTTTACTATACTATGTTATTGGAATAATTAAATTTAATTAATGAATAAATAGTAACAAACAAAAAATAGTCCAGCACCCTATATAGAAAGGAAAATGGAAAAATAACAAGGATAATTGTAAGTTACGTAAAATACTAAAGTTTCAGAGACACCGGACATGTGCCCCTCTGAACAGATGCTGAATGCGTATAAATAGAGGGCTCTAGTAGGACGTTGAAAATAGTTAATGATGATTTGTTAGTGGCAAAGGTTTAATGAGACCTAAGTATGCCTCAATGACGAAAGAAAGTGAAATCCCAACAACTTACGGAGTTTGAATGGAGGATAAATATAGGCCTTCGAGAGAAGGAGGATTTTCCTATTACGCAATACGAGCTCGTGTCCAGCGGAACAGTTCCACAGTGTTGCGAGTTTGGAAGCAGTAGACCGACGATCACCGAACAACTCGAAAATCTGGAAGTGGACGATGGAAGGTGACGGTCGTCACCTGCTCTGAAAGGCGGTGAATGATCGTAAAGCTTCCTCCAGGCAGCTGGCAGAATGTTGCTCTACTGCTACAGGTGTACTAATGTCGGCTTTATCATTTTGTCGACTTCTGCTACCCCGGGAATTGCATGCAAGGGTGCCTTTATACAGGATCCCTATCACGGCAAACCATCGACGGCTGCGCCTGCAATGAGCTCAGGAGCACAGAGCCTGGCTGATTGACACGAATCTTTTCAGATGAATAACGCTTCAATTTGAGTAACCGTGATGACCACATTCGTGATAGACGCTATGCTAGAGAACGGCGCCTTCCAGGCAGTGTTATCGAATGACATAGTGGCCTAACATTCGGAGTTATGGTTTGGGATGCGGTTTCGTAAAATGGACGATCCAATTTGCTACGTATTGAGGGTACAACATGTAGCAACAGGTACGTACGTGAAGTGCTACAGCTCGAAGTCGTCCCCTTCCTTCAAGGAATTCCTGGAGCTATCTTTCAGCAGGATAATGCATGACCACAAGTTGCAAATACTGTTCGAGACTTTTTTCAGCCCAAATCATCCAACTTTTTTCTTGTTCTGCTTATTCACCGAATATGTCACCTTTTGAGCACGTGTGGGATTTTGTTGGTCGGCGTCTCGCTCGTGATCCGTGTCCTGCAGCTTCAAAAGACAAACTTTTGCTGGGTATACAAGCATTATGGAATTCTCTTCCACAAGCAGACATTCAAAATCTGTTTGACTCCATGCCACGTCGTATAGCAACACTTATTGCAGCGCCTGGTGGCTACACCAAATACTGATTTCGGACATTTAATATTAATTTTTTACTTTGAAAATTTCGTCTTTTATTTGTTCTAATACAAGTCGTTTGTGCATTAAATTTCATTAAATTCTGATTATTCCTTCATCGTGTTGCATTTTTTACACACAAACATCAGTTTAGTAATAACACTACAGTTATTCGTATTCGTTATTGAGAATATATGTAAAATTACCCACAAACAATTATTGGACTCTTGAAAAAAAAAAAAAACTTCCTTATAAAATTTACCATCCTAAATAAAAATTTGTTTTTTGAACCTTTTAATATCACAAAATGCATATTTCTAAATACAGATAAATTATTTTTTGTTTTCATGAAAAAATGTTTCTTTTTAAGAATTTGTTTGCAAGAAAATAAATCAAAGTGAAATTTTTGGAACTTTTGGAAATTTTTCTATTTTTAGAAATTAAATGATAAATATTAAATTCACACACACATTACATTTATTATGTCATATTTCCCTACTTCATTTCATGATAGGAAAAGAAATGGAATGCTCCAGTTCACCTAAAAAAGAATAATGCTTCCAAATTACCTAAATTCTAAATTTCTACTTAAAGCGTATTCATCGAAAAGAGCAAATTCTAAAATATTTCCCAAACACAGTATTTGAAAAATTCAATAAATATAATAATGGTCCATGCTCTTATTTAAAGGTTATCTGTAAAAAATGTTAAATCAACATGTTTCTTTTTGTTCTTTTTTTAAAATTCTTTCGATCAAGAAAATGCCTCAAAATAGAATAATTCTTTTAACAACTTTACATTTTTAAAAAATAGTTTTCAAAAAATAGAAAAAAATAAAATATAATTTTCTAAAAAAATTGAGAATGTCCAGCACCCGATCATGGGCACATGTTAAATTGAATAAGTTTATTACCTTTTTCTCGGAAACTGCTTACTTCTAATGGATAAGACTTGAAAAGTATGTTACCTGTACTATCAGTAAAACTCTGACGAAGATCTTTTGTTTAAAATTAAAGTAATTATGAATTTTTTAAAAAATGTCCAATTTTTTTGCTAAAATTTAGTTTAAGAAAGCCTTATTTTAAAAAGTTTGCTAGATGTATCTAATCTCCTCCATTAAAATGTGTAAATATGTTAAAAATATACTCATTGTGAAAATTTTTGAGGATTATATAAGTTGTTTTTGAAAAAAAAATACGTGAAGTGAAAAATATAGGCTTTAAAGTAAAAATTTGTAGCTTTTGAGCATTAACTTATTTTGGTAATTTCCAGAAGCAAATGGGGGCTGCGGTAGCCTAGTGGTCTAGGTATTGGATCATGGTAGGCATGTTATGAGTACGGGCCAGTACCACTAAAGAGCCGCCGTGTAGGGGCGCGATGCACGTTAAATCTGTCGTGAATTCAAACGTCCTCCCGTTGGTGTGATATGGTAGTTAGGAGAGCGGGGTGCCAGCTCAGGTGTCGTCCTCGTCCCTTGACCATGGTTCAAAGTGACGAGGTCCGTCGCCGAAATCCCTCGTGTACCTGAACAGTGCGATGTAAATATTTATTCATTCCAGAAGCATAAGAAGTATTTTCTTTACTCTCTGCTCCTACAAAAGATTCTTCTAATTTCCTTTTTTTTTTGTTAATTATTTTCAACAATTTAGCCTTTTTGGGGGATCTCAAGATGCTTTCGTTGGGCTACAGGAATCCCACGTGTATCTAATTTTTTGCAGCTTGTCGTCCAGTTACAACTTGGTTCACTCTTATTGAACTGTGCAATAGCCATATATTTACCCCTAATATTTTAGAGTTTTAAATTCCAAAAATGTAGGTTTTGGAATCACTGACCATTTTGTGCTTTTAACTGACTCATACGGATTCTGATTCTTTCCAAGTAAACATTTTCTTAATAACATAGGATCACCTAGATCTCTAAAAATTGGCTTCATTTAATTCATTGTGGTATGTAGCACGTGGGGGTGTGTTTATGATCATGATACGTTTCACTACGTTCAGCTTCTTTCTTGTGAAACTTGCACCATGAATTTATACCCTCAGAACACAGTCCATGTTGAGGGCTCTCGTTTGTAGACAGAATAAGATAATAAACAACAGAAAGAGATTTTTGTGCTGTATAGATAAAATATCAGTGAGTCGGTTACGACCACTTAGGCGTTTTCCATAACTTAACTTTCTTTTTCTGTTTTTGCTTTTAAGATCCAAAAGACGTGTACCCATACACTTTTGGTTATGCCCAATGCACCCTAATTGTTCGGTCTTAGGAGAGCCCACACCCTTGGCGCGAATTATTTTGGTTGGCGATAATTGCGCAATCTTGGTAACCCTACTTTGATACACTAGATATGGTAGACCTAACTATTTCTGGAATTTTCGTATTTTGTTGGCGGGCATTTCGAATTTCATTTTGTTGTTGGGCACCGGATTGGGTGTATGGCTGCGTGTGTGAATGATTATATCTTAGAATTTTTTACTTTTTTGAATGCGAAAGGTAAGAAAGAATTGATTGAATGGTGTATGAAGGAAGGAAGGATTGATTGCTTAGAGTTTTGAATGTCCTAAATGTAATGATCGGCATGATGCAACACACATGGTCGGCAATAAAACGTTTTTTTCGAAATCGTACCAGCCATGCCGATAATATGTTCGACCATTACCTCGCAGAAGAATATGGAGGCGCTCACACGATCATTCATTTAGCGATGAGACCTTCGACTTTTTTAAAATCTGTTGTTATGCTGTACCCTCCACTCGGAAAGATCAGCAGTAAGAAAGTAAATGCTGTTTTTATATTTTTTGTCTTAAATGTTTAATTTCTGTATTGTTTACATATATTTTCATTACGCATCCACCTTTTCCCGCTATACTCGCCGCCATTGTCGGTTTCGCTTGGCGCCATCTCGTTCTGGCTTGGCGCGTTTTTCAGTTTGTCGCCAAGGGTGTGGGCTCTCCTAGGATTTTACCCACTCTAATTTTTACACTTGAAAATCATATGGATTTGCAATCATCAGAAACTTATGCAAGGGGAAAAACAGGTGCTCTTCTAGCAGTTCTCATTCAAGGATCGTCAAGGAGTAGCTTCGTTTAATAAATAAATAAAAATATTCCTAATTATCGTATTTCCTCATGTCATATATCATTTTAAACAGAAATATTTGAACTTATAGAATTTATCAAAAAGTGAAAATCAGTAATTTTTCGAAACATCATGTGCCAGATTCACTTAAGAAAAGGATTCAGATCAAACATACCAGACAGAAGGGATATTTTCAGAAAAAAAAAATTATTATATTTTTACATAAGCTTGAGTAAGTTTTTAACAGGAAACCAAATTCTAAATTTCCGCGAAATGTTAATGGCTTAGTTTTAAAACAAAATGTTAAAAGACGAAAAAAAAGTAATTATATTTGTGAAATATCAGCATAAGAAAATATCGAATAATATGTATACATTAAAGTTTAACATAAGTTTATGTTTGAATTTTATTTAGGTTTTAGACGTATATTACTCTTATTTTTAAAATTCGTTTACATAAATGGAAGAAAATTTACTATTTTAATATATTTCAATTTAAATACATACAATAAAGCCATATCGACATTACATTTTGTTCCACGTTCACGAGAATTTCGGAAAACGAATTAAAATTATCTGTGTAAAATATCCTAATGTGACCTTCTGAATAAACTGAGCAGAATGGAATTCATTTAAATCTGCCAAAAAAGCATCATTTTAAATTTACAAAAAATCCTAAAGATACACTCGTAAAATGCAGAAATATATTGCATCGAAATCCTGGTTGAGTTGAGTTGAGTTTGGTGTTTTATGGCGCATGAGCCAGTTTTGTGTGGCTATACTGCGCCAAACATTCATAGGTCTGGTCGGGAGAAGAAGAAAAGAAATTGGATGACAAGATGGAGGGTCGCAAATAGAGAAGGATCACTGGGGTACCCCGGGGTCGTGACACCCGTGTTTACCAAAGACACTAAACCCCTTGGGAAAAGGAAAAGATCACTAGGGTACCTCGGGATTATGACACCCGTACCCACCTAAAGAAGGTGAGCCCCTTGAGGGGATCGAAATCCATGGAGTAAATGGATTTACGACTAAAGTTCTCGAAAAAAAAACTTACAAGAAATGTTCTTTCAAGTAAAACAATAAAATTTATTTTGTCAAAAGTAATACACTCACAACGTAAGAGGTGTTATATAGGTAGTGCATGAAAGCAAACTGTGTAGTAAAAAAATATAAAAAGTCGAATCTTGTACGACTAAGTACATGATTGAACTTCTGTCAAAATATATAAATAACTCAAAATTATAATTACTTTGTTAACTTCCAGCATACCTGTTTTAACTTATAAATATTAAGCTGATTATTTTTGTAAATTTTATGTATGAAGACAATCTAAAATTTTTAAAAATATAAACATTCTCGACTTTGAACAGAATGTACATTTTTTAACAAGATTCTGCATTTAAAAGTAGTTAGATTTAAATATCGCAAAACTAAGCTTTGCAGTTGATATGAACACGCAGATGTCTTCTTAAATGGCCATTTTGAGAGAAATACTTGTTGCAAATTTCACAATCATGAGGCTTTTTCTGGTATGAATACGCAGATGTCTTCTTAAATTATCAACTAAAGAGAAAAACTTGCCGCATAATTCACAAACATGAGGTTTTTCTTTGGTATGAATAAGTAAATGTCTTCTTAAATTGCCACTTTAGAGAGAAAGGCTTGTTACAGATTTCACAAACATGCACCATTTCCTCAAAAAGAACATGCAAATGTTGTTTTGAATTACTACTGCTAGAGAAACCTTTGTTGCATTTGTAACAAACATGAGACTTTTAATTGGTATGAAAAAACAGATATTGTTTTAAATTACTACTGCTAGAGAAACCTTTGTTACATATGTCACACACATGAGGCTTTTCCTTGGTATGAATACGCAAATGTTTTCTTAAAGTACAGCTCTGTGCGAGAAAGATTTGTTGCATATTTCACAAATGTGAGGTCTTTTTTTGGTATGAACACGCAGATGCCTTCTTAAACTATGATCTAAAGAGAAAGAGGTTGCATAATTCACAGATATAAGGCTTTCCTTTGTATGAGTACTCAAATGTTCTTTTAAAATATAATTTTGTGAGAAAGCCTTGTTGCATATTTCACAAACATGAGTCTTTTTCATGATATGAATACACAAATGTTTTTTTAAAGGATAGCTCTGCGAGAAATATTTGTTGTATATTTTACAACTGTGATGCCTTTCCTTGTTATAAATAAGCAGATGTCTTCTTAAAAGAGGAGCTCTAGAAAAAGTTTTGTTGCAAATTTAGGGCTTTTCTTTGGTATGGGTTTGTAAATGTGTTTTTAAATCACAGTCGCGTATGAGAATGTCAGCTTTCATATTTCACAAACAAAAGCTTTTTTTTTTTCGATGATATGAAGGGGCAAATGTGCTCTCAAGTCAACATCTTCAGAGAAAGTCACGTGACATATTACACAAATATGAGGCTTTTCATCGGAAAGAATATACGCGTGTTGATTCAACATATCATTTTGAGGAAGGGCCATGTTGCTAATTTTAAAATGAAAGCTTTACCTCTTTTTTTATCCGGTAAGTACTTATTAAACATAAAGCGAAGAATCAAATGACAGAATTACATTACTCTGCATGAATAGCGGTTTATAATTATATTTTCACGTTAATTTGTTTCATTTCAACTCAGTACTGAAATCGAAATCATAATTTTACTTTCTTGTAAAACTTAAACCTAAAAAGAGAAATCCTGAATGTTAGACATTCAGATGAATATAAGACGTGTAATACTTTTTCTCTCTTCAATTAGCTCGAAGAAAAGAGACTTTTTAATGGTACGTGCGTAAAAGCACAATCAAAATCTAAAATTATATCCTTAATACAGAAAATTATTCACTCATGGATTTTCATTGATTTTAAAGGAATTACCTTTAGAAGCAACAGGAGGGCTTTTTAGCAATGGATCTCGTAATTTCAACACGCATTCATGACGAGGACGGCACCTGAGCCGGCTCTCCTCTTCCCACGCCACGACTGCGGGAGAAGTTTCAGTTCCGATAGGTTTCACGTTATGGCGGGTCATCAATGTCATTTGCCATGGACTCATGGCACGCCGGCCATGAGTGCATGACCATGATCACTAAGCTAACGCAACCACATGATTTAAAAGAAATGGGGAGTGAGATTTTTATTTATATTGAGCTTTTGAGAGCAAAAATAAGTCTCTAAACAGAAACTAACATCGTTTACAATCTTTCCATGACTAAAAGAATAAATCCAGTTAGTCGTGTATGCTTTCCTACTAAGATAACGTTAACTAAGCAAAATAAATCAATTTATAAAAAAATTTCGTCTGAAACGGAGGGGCCAATTTCTTCATAAATATCGTCGAGAAGGTTTCAGATCCTTCATTGGCTGGATCCTTTAGTCAGTGAGTGAGAGAATATCAACGTCGCACCAATCAGCTACTCGAGGGTTTTTGGCGACGGACCTCGTCTTTTGAACCATGAACAAGTGACGTAGACGACACCTGAGCTGGCACCCCCATCTCCTAATTACCACACCACACCAACTTAAAAGGAATATTTTACCAATACTTAGCAGGAATATTCTTTGAAATCCAATCTTCCTATATGGCAGCACGGGTTCTATGATGAGTATTTTAGCGGGGAAGGCGAATAGTTTTGTAGAAGATATCGCGTTTTCAGCTGTCGGCGTTTTCACCAGATTGCAAAGATTATTATTTTTGTCCCAAAAAATTAGTTTATGTCAAAATTTAAGTGTCTTATGTTTTTGTATGTTAATGAAGACCTTAGAAAACGATTTGACTATTTATTTTAAGAGAACGGTGTATATAGTTAATTTTACAGTGGAATATCTTTAATTAATTTATTAGCTCTAACGGATTAAATTTCCCTAAGTGGAGTATTTTTTTATGTATATCCCTTAATTTTAAATGTAGTGATCCAAAAAAAGATATTGCATGAAAAAAAACTGCAGTAAATCATAATGCGGTATATAAAGCATTAACGTGCATCGCTCCCCTTCACGGCGGGTCTTACAAACTCTAATAAAGCCCGAGCTATGAAAGTAGCTAGACATTTGTCAACTTGACTATATCGTTAACATTTCGCTGTTTTTCATTGAATCGCCATTATAATTTAAGAAACGGCGTTGATTGCGAATATTACAATTTTAACATAAAATAAATACAACAGAAAGTAATATTATAATGTATTACACTCTCTTTCAGATATAAATTATTTACACTATTTTAAGCGTTCTCATTACACAAAACTTTTAACAATGTGTTACTTTTGCTAAGCAGAGATCAGCTTAGGGAAGTATTTCCAAAAATCGACCCTCAAGAGTGTTACGGGGAGTTATAAATAGATAAATAAAAAACCCTTTTTATCAGCTATTAGATCTACAGACTTAAAATTTAACAAATGTGTTTTTTTTCTATCTTTTTTTTTGTTCAGCTGAGATATGCAAAAAGCTTTTTTTGTTTAATTTGCAATTCACGTAAAATTAACTCATTAAAAACTTCTTTATCCTTCAATCTTTGTTGTTTAATTTTTCAGTTCACCCGTGCGAAGAACGGGTATATCAGCTAGTAATATAATATAATTTTGGGTGGGGGACATATAAAATACTGCTTTTCCCATTTTTCTTGAAATTATGGTGTGTTCATCTTTTATTACTATGTTCTTGAAGTTTGATTATGTTTTTATTAAAAAACTTTTTAATTTAATATAAATAAAAACCGAAATCCACTTCCATTCACAAACGATTGAGTAAGCACTTAGTCTCATCTTGAGACTTTTAAACTTTAAAAAATAAAACTTCAACAGCTTCTGACGTCAAACTATTCGCCTACCACTAATTGGACACTTCAAAGAGAAATAAAAGTCACATTTAAGAATTCAATAAAAATGAATTTATGATAGTAAAATTAAATGGAAAAAAATGAATAAAATAGTAAAAATGATTTTTAATTAAGGGCTATTTCTAAGTAGGATTTAAAAGAAGAAGAATAGAGGTTAATATGTTCTAAATTTTTAAAAAAAAAGTTTACCAGAAATAAAATTCCAACGTAAAGATTGACATTTAAAATTTTGTAAATTGTCTCCACCTATGTATTGGCGGGCCGCATGTGCACCGCGTGTTTCACATGCCTGTTTTATAAAATTCAATTTTTTACAGGCCGTAACATACACACACAGAGCAGCTCTAAGCAGAACAAATAAGCAAAATATGAGGTTGTGTGTGTGTGTGGTGTGTGTGTGTGTGTGTGTGAAAACTCTATGAGAACTCAAAACACATAATCATTTTAATAATAATTTTATTATATTTGCGATTCTCCTATGTTCTGAACAAAAATTTGAACAGAAATTAATTCTGAACTTTTTCGAATCTTTAATAATAAACCACTCACAAAAGGAATTCGTAAATAAATAACTTCAACTTTAGAGATATACAATTACAGTTACAAATGAGAATTTTAATAATTAATAAAAAGACAAAAAACAACTGTGAATAGATACCACTCGAGACCCGCCGTGCAAAGGAGTAGATACATGCTAAATATGCCGTCGGTGTGATGTGGAAGTTAGGAGTAGCTCTGTGTTGTCCTCGTCACTGGAGCGTTTTAATCCTCGATAGCCACGGACCCAGAGGCCACCTACAGCTTCGAGTCTCAAAGTTTTATCTCGGAATGAGTGGATTCTACACTATCGTATCAAGTTTCAAGTCACCGGTGGTATATTTTCAATGTTATTTAATTATTCTAAATTTTATCAAAACAACCCTATCTCCGAGGATTATTTAATCCCCTCCTCGGGATTCGAAACGTACCTTCTCCTTGTCGATTTCTGATCAGGAGATAGTTCCGATAGTTTGAGGGGGGTTCATCCAAAATTAACAGTTCATAACTTTGTTAACTAAAAAATTTTAGCAAATGATAATGATATATATTATGAATTCGAAAATTTTAAAGTTGAAAAGTTCACTCTATAAAGGAAAAGAAACAAACAAATTGTTGCCAAAATCTTTAAAAAACGACCCGAGTGACCGCCGCGGTAGCCTAGTGGTCAAGGACTGAAAAGGCACGTCGGGGTTCGAGCCCCGCAGCGCGAGGGGGCCATACGCAAATTATGCTCGTACCATCGCTACAATTATTTATCATTATATTTTTTTTCTGTCTTTGCAAAGAATAAAAAAAATTTTTTTAATTGAGGTATTGCAAAAAAAAGTATGGTTTAAAAAATTAATTTTTTTATTAAGAAAGGTTTATTATTTCTCTCATTAGGTTCTTAATAGTTTTTGCTTCAACGAAGATATTTTTTATCTGTTTTAAATAGCATTTTTTTTTAATTTTGGGTTCTTACTAATTTATTTTATTTCCAGTTTTTACAGTTGCAATTTATAATTATATTTTTTAACAATTATTAAAAAATTCTCAGAAAAAAAAAACTTTAAATAATGCGAATTATTTTTGAATATTTGTTGATTCAGCCGTTACCCACCTGCTTGTTAGGTATTTTATGACGCTATATCAATATATACTGTTTATATACGTATAAATCACTGATATCTAAGTCCTAGCATGAAGAATTCGATTCAATATAAAAATATACCTCTAACTTTCGTCTCTTATTACAAAAAAGAACGGACAATTATTAATTTTTAAAAATCCCTAAGCTTAAAGTAGAAATTTTTTCGCTTCTCGTAATTCAATAACCAAACGGGTTTCAGCGAAACTAATTTTCAGTGTATCTCTACTCCGTACAATAAACAAGCTTGCCAATTTTCAGGTCTAAATCTAATAGAGTAAAAACGGAATTTTGGTTATAGTTGAGAGTCGATATCCAAAAGAATTGTTCTTAACAGGTTTCAAATTAATAAAAGAAACATGCCAAACAAATTTTATTGTTATGATCCTAGTAGTTCGAAAATGGGAATATTTTTTTGAAAATGCGCCAATTAAAGGAGTTGATTTCGTAAACCCATTCTTAGTGAATCTCTATTAAAAAAAGAAACATGCTTAACAAATTTCAAGTATATGCGTAAAACAATTCAAAAACAGGAGTTTTTTTTCTATAACTTCCCTTGTCCTCTCGCAACCCCACCCCTCTAAGTGGTCGATTTTCGCAAAACTCTTAGTTAGAGGAACTCTATTCCGTGAAAGGAATATGGCTATCCCTTTTCAAGCAGGTAGACTTAATTGTTTAAAAACGGAAATATTTATCTATTACTTCCCTTAATGAACCACGACTTTGTAGTCGGTTTTTGTAAATGATCTAGTCTACAAAAGGAATCTGCTTGCTAAATTTCAAGATTGTTGGTCTAATAGTTAAAAACGGAAATCTTTATATCTAAGCCCCCTCCCTCCTCAATTTTCGCAAAACCCTTTTGCAGCGGACTTCTACTCCATGAAAGGAACATAGATATGAAATTTGTAGGTCGAATGGTTCAAAAACGGAAACTTTATTTCTAAGCCCCCTTCCAACAAGTTTCATCAAAACTCCTTTTGAAGCGGACTTTTATTCCATGACAGATATTAAATTTCAAATTTGTAGGCCGAATGGTTCAAAAACGGAAATCCTTGTTTCTAAGCCCCCTCCCAACGTTGTTAATTTTCGCAAAATCCTGTCTGTAGAAGACCTCTTACGCCGACTTATTTTCAGAATCTCTCCCCCTCCACCCACCGCATGACTCACAGAGTTACTATTCTCCAAGCGATCTTCTAAATGAAAAACTTCACCCCCCCTCTGCAAACGAAACGATACTACCACAGGATAAATATTTATTGTGTATCAAATTGGGTGAAATTTTTAAAACCCTACTCAATCATTCCTCTGGAAAATAATAAATTCCAATGTTCAATTTTTTTGCATCGGGCAAAGAGGCTTACGCACGTTGTGAAATGCCTACAAATGCTCGATTCAAGTAGAATAAATGTGCTCATTTTAATGCAATGCATTTGCATGTTTTTCAAATTGAATCTATATGTAAAGTTTAATCTATAGGGGATGCTCAAACATAAATTATTTTCCAAGCTATGCAGTGCCTATTGGTTAATTGTGATTATTCTTTTTTTGTTCTAATTCTGTCATTGTTCTTTTATTTACTAGCAAAGTGTTTGGCTGGGGTTTACCTATGATTACAAATATTTAAAAAAAAAGTTTTGCTTTTCTAAAAAATCTACCTAAAGAATTTGGATGGATTACTTTTCCAAACCTGGTATACTGTAACTGTATCAGACACGAATTTCGTCTCCAAGTCATCGTATTTATATTGCCTATTGAACATGTGCTGCCGAGAAATTGCCATGTAACTTTTTTTCTTATTAGCAAGTTCTGAAACTGTATTATTATATTAGGAAAACTTGTAGAAATCAAACTTTCTTTTGAAAAAAAAAAAATGTTTGTTTTTAAAATCAGTCTTTTATATAATTTTTTTCTTCTTTTTAGACATAGGGCACAGCTGTGATTTACATGTTGGCTAGAATGGAAAGCTCTCAAGTATTTCAAAGTAAGAGTATCATTTTCTCTTAAAGAATTCACTTTTCTAAGACTCATTGGCATTATCCCACAGTGGGCGCATGTTTTGAAATTTTTTAATCGAATGAGCTTCAGCTGCATCGGTTCTTAACACTATACCTACCACGAAGGGTTAAACAACACTCTTTCTGTAAAGTTATCAGAACATTTTATTCAATGTATTTATCGTTACTATATATATATATAATAAAAGTATTTAAATTTCCTGTGTGTTACAGCATTTATTGCATCAGGTGTCATATTTTGTGTTAACGGTACACGGAATTAAATGCCTGAAAGAAAAAAATTAGAAACATTTGACTGAAGTGCTAAAAATATGTAGTGAATGTGAATAAGCTTTAAAAACCTAAATAAACAAGACTGAATTATTTAGAAAAAAAATTGGGTTTATTAATACTTTAAAGAACAGTAAGATATACATATTGCTACAAATCTCAAAATGTACAAAGTTTTATACGTAGGACATCCGAACCGATCCAAAGGTCAAGGTTTTCTCACCGGATGCCGACAGAGGGGACGTTCAGCAAAAGCTTCCAGAAACCATTCAGGCCCCTAACCTGTTGGTAAAGTAAAAAAATCTTACACATATTGCTAATACATGAATATTTAATCTGGTTGAAAGCAGTCGCATCTTCCAGAAAGACATTTCATCAATTCGGTAGGGTCGGGGGGCTAAACTACTCGATTTTCTTCCTCTTTTTGCATTCCTTGTCTTATTTTCCTTCATTTCTTAATTGTAGCCTACCATTGAAAACTTTTTAATATGTCATCTTGTACTTGCTAATAGAAATATTATTATTTTTTTACATTTTCTGTTTTGGAATGCTAAGCATACAACTTTTCAATGTACATATGTTTTGCGTCAATAAACGAGCTTCAGAAACAAATGCCACCTTTATACCCAGTACAGAACAGTCAAAGTCCATCTTCAGCTTCCTTCTCTGTTGTGAAAAATCACCCGAAGGCTATCTGTATTTATAATATCAAAGACCACTTTTTGCAGAAATTGTGAGGACACTGTACTACTCGATACTTACTCTTTCCAATCACCTCGTGCTCATCACGGCTTCAAAAACCGAATAAGATTATACATACCTTTGTCTAATGGCATGCATTGGAAACAGAGCTTTTTCTTTCGGTATGTGTCAAATCCAGTGGTGATTCACCTCCCGAAACTTCGAAAGTGACTCATCCAATTTACCTCCTTAACTGTCTCGTCTGCAGCCTCGGCCATTTCTAAACAACCGAGTGCTAATGGCTTTCAACGAAATCGAACCGACAACCTTTTCTCAATCCAAACGGAAACCCAATGAGCCCGGTTGTCAGAAATAACAATACGCTTCCTCTCGAGCTCCCCCAACGCCCCCACTGGTAATCTCTTGCGCATCCGAGGCGCGTCCTACACACGACTTTCTCTAAAGCTGCCTCGTTGCAGATTGCAGCCAATGGCCCCTTCCCTTCTTGACCCCCCTTTTTCTCATTCCTACACCCACACAACTCTTTCGAGACATCCCCTTACCCTTGGGATTCTGAGGGTGTCGCATTTCTTATTGCGTACTCTCATTCCCAGAATACGTAAACGGGTTGATGCTGCACTTGCCGTTTTGCCTGCAAAAAAAGCCATGCATAGCCGGAGTAATAAAGGGAGGGGGAATGAAACCGTGCCTCATTTCCCGTGACCCTTGATACCCTTCCGCTGAATCTGAATACTGCATCACCTGTGTAAGGATTCTGACGGCGATTTCCTCCCCACCGTGTCGCAAATTCCAGCCAACGAACACCTGCCATGAGGGTTCTATTCATCCCTTGCTACATCCGTTAATGCAACACAAACTGTTCTTCAGGACACCTCCCCCCGTTTTCATACGACAGCACCTCTCTTCCCTTTTTCTCATTCCTCTCTCTTACACTCACTAAAACTCTCCAGACACACACTAACCAGCGGGATCGTCGCAGGGTGACGCATCTCTTCTTACTGCATACTCACTTTGCCACAATACATAACCGGGTCGGAAGGCTTCCTCCTCTTTTCCCACACCATTACAATACTATCAGGGACCCCCGATTGTACTGGAGAATTCGTGAAACTATACAGCCACAAATACTCCACTCATTGTGACTGCTCCCTGTGCAACACAGTGATACAATCGTTTGCCATTGTATCTCTCTCTTTTACAAGGAGCTGCTGCGGAATCCTATTGCATAGCGTTCGTCCTAGTTCCAGGTCACTCGACCCTCTGCAAAAGCTCTCGCGTGGCACAAAACTTCCATATTTTAAGCAGCCCCCTTCCTCTTTCCGAGGCTTCCTCTTTCTTCCCACCGACCCTGATTGGAATGCAATCTCTCGAATTCGTGAAACTACACAGCCACAAGTACTCCACTCAACGCGACTGCTTCCTATTACTTCTCTCCTTTACGAGGGGCTGCTGTGGGGCAACATGTCAATAATCACTCCCTTATGTTAACCTATGCTTTAACCTCAGGGGCTATCTAGAGTGATGAGACATGTCAACTCTACCAAGGCCTCGCCTATTCTTTTCGAAGCCCCCAATACTGAAATCCCTTCACTCCGGAGAACTCGACCCGTGTGTCGTATGGAAGTATTTTTAATTTAAAATGGGCCAATAAAAAATAACATCAAGGCTTCCTCGCAATTGTCCCCCTTCCGTTCCCTTTTGCCTGGGGGTGCTCCGATTTGCAAACACCCCTTTTCTTTTTCAAAAGTGACTTTCGCTCAAAAAAATTGCACCGGGGGGAATTTTTAGAGGGGGTTTTTTCCCCAAAGCCCCCCGAAACCGACTCCCTAGTGTAAACCGCACAGTGTGAGGCTCCACTCACTAGCAAATGGGATGCCATGCCACGCTTTACCCGTTCATCTCGATATGTGCAGACCCCTTAATAATACTGGTATGCCTAGACCTGCAAAGGGTTTGGCCATTGGGTGCAAAAAAAAATTCCCCACCCTTTCCCTCTTTCACCCCATCATTGAAAACCTTCTTGCACAAAACCCTTTTAAAAACGGACAACCCCTTACTCGATGGCATATCTCTCGAAATGTCCCGCACAATATCGCAAATTCCAATCTTTACCACACTCTCCCCGAGGCTTCCCCCTGGAGCTGCGCAAATTCACCGCCTTCCCAAAAGGCTTCTCCCAAACCTTCCCCTTTCCCACCCCCAAAACCCGGCCGTGCAACACCCTTTCACCTGGATTCTCGGAATGCTTTACATTTTCGGAAAAGCCCGGCTTCCCCAAAAACTCCCGACGGGGGCAACCTCTCCTCCAATCTTCCAGGGGCAAACTCGCTTTTCAAAACGCATTAGAATCAATCCGACTTCCCACTCCACCTCCTCGTTCCTCCAATCCCCACAAAGGTACCTAGCCTCTGTCCGACGGCCCAAAGGTTTTCGCAAAACCCTCGTAACCCCTCCGCCCCTTCCCAAAACCCGAAACAACCCCCCAAAAAGGATTTCCCTTTTGTCCGCTTCGAAAAGACCAAAAATATCTTACCTTGTTACTTCTATGCTCCCACGATCTCGATCCTGCTAATTTCTCCTAGCGACATCCATCTGAAAACACTCATTGAATTTCCTTTCCACATGCATAGCAACCAAAATGTATCCTAACTAGTGCTACTTTTATTCATTTCATCACTTATTTCTTATGTACAAAATCCTTTATTTATTCTCTCATATCAAAGGGCCCATTCCCTTACATAATTTTCAAAAATAACAACTTGAATCTGACGTTTCTGATCAAAAAAATTCATTTATTTACAAAACCCTCCAAAATACAAAATTTTAAATTTTTTTACCTAAAAAAGAAACCATTTCAAGTAATATCACAATCAAAAAATAAGCCCCTAAAAGTAGACTTAAATTTTTTTGGGAAAAAGATTTTTTTTCAGAAAATTTATGTATATTTTCGCCCCAATATCCCTACATAAATTAAAACATACATTTCAGAACATAAATTTTAAAAACCGCCTTAGTCAACAGGGAAACATATCATTTTTTCATTCTATCCCCTAATATCATCCAAATTTCAAATTTTTTACCCAACTGTTTTTACCATACAAAAAGGTTTCCAAAGTGGGCTTTCATCATCTGGATTGGCACCGAAAGCTCCAAAAACTCAATGGTCAAGTGAAATTTTATTCTTTTACGGAAATTCAACTTGCTATAAAATTTTTTTAAAATTTCATTTTAAATTAAATCAAAATTTCATCCATAACCCCCCCACGACATTTATTTTTTCCACATGGGTTTTTGGGGAAAGAAAACCCAAGGGAAATGAATGCTGTGCATAAGGGCATTTGGGAAAAGGTACACAACCGGGTTTTATTGGAAAAAAAAGCATTCCCCAGCACAGAAAAAAATTTTTTTTTTCTTGAATGCAAACGGGCATTTCACACTATTATACATTAAACACAGATAAAAAAATTTTTATTTTCATTCCACTACTAGCTCATGTTCTCCGTAAGACTGGATGTATATATGATTTTTTTTAGTCTTTCAGGGAATATTTCTTGCTTCTCTTAGTTGAGAATTCTAAGAAATATATTATGTATTTGAATATTTAGTTCCAAGTTTTATTACTCAGTTGGGTGAGTGGCAACACCAATTCCTACTTAAGCATTCATTTTGAAATTTTGCAAAAGAAAGCTTTGGAAAGTTATAAATTTTACATGGTCGGAAGTCAAATTTTACACCTCATTTCTTTTTATTGTTGTTCAAAGATAAGTCAAATAATTCTATAGTATTAAATTTCTGAAGAATATTGCATTCAAATAAGTTTCTTTATAATAAAAAAAAAAAAACAACAGAAATAGTGTTCAAATAGCCCAAACTACAATCTGTTGGTGCCCTTGAGGGAAAAAGCCACTATTAGATTCAGTTTTTAAATAAAATGTTCAATGAAAAAACATTTAATTAATTTTGGGGCATCTCAATTTAAATAGTTACATTTATAAAGCAATGATTAGTTGATATTGTTTTTTTATTTTAAAATTTATTTCGTATGTTTTTTTCTAATGATTACAAATTTAAACCTAACTTATTATTTTTTATTTTAAAATCAAGGGTGGTAGGGTTTTTATGGGTTTTACATTTTTTAAAAGGCCAGTGGCTCTTTTCAATTTATCCAAAAAAGGGACACAGGTTTCCCCACACCAAAATTCTTTTTTAAGTACAAAATGTTTAGTAAAATGTGTTCGGTGGGGTTTTTAAAAATCTATGAAATTTTTTCCTCCCGGCTGTTAAAAAGCTACAGTTACTTTCAAAATGTTCTTTCACCTCAAAAAAATTTTTTAAGTGGGATACAAAAAAGTTTAAACCTTTTTCACTCATCCCCAAAATCAATGGGATTCTACTCTATAAATATGCTTAGGATAGTAATAGTTTCCTCTGAAAATTTCTTACTAAGTAATTTCTGAAATTTTTACCCTTACGAGACTAAGCTAAGAATAAATATTCATTTGCAAAATTTTTTTTTTAAATCATAAAAAATATAAAAAACATAAGAAAAACAATGTAAGAAATTATAACTAGTCTTTCACTTTTTAAGTACTTTCTTTTGCATGGAAAAAATTCTTTTTAAAAAAAAACATAATAAAAATTTTAAAATAAACTGGGGAAAACAGAATTAGAATGTAGCAACCCAAAAGATTTCGCAGCTTTTTTTCCCCCTTTTTTAAATAAATTTCAAATTTTGGAAAACCTCTTTTTGGGAATTTTGCAAGGTTTTTTTAAATATGACAACCCCAAATTTAAAAAAGTGAGAAATGTTTCCATTACATATTAAGGCGATCTTTTCAATTTTTTTTTTTTAATTTTTTGAAATTTGGTTTTTAAATTTTATTTTATAAAAGGGCATTATTAAGTAATAATTCCATACAAAAATTTCAAAAAATTTTAAAGCAAAATTTTGTAAAAAAACCCTTTAAAAAAAGTTTTATTTTCTTTCAAATTTTCTTTTTTGAAATACCTTACAATATACTACATAAAAAAATGTATGGAATTTTCCCAAATCTTCCCCACATTCCTTTTATATTAATTTTTTTTTTGTAAAACTTGCAAAAAATTTTTGAAATAGATTTTATTTCGACTTTAAAATTTTTTAAAAAAAAATTACTACGTTTCTTTAAAACATCATTCCATACAGTTTACAAAAAAACCCTTTTAGAACATTAATAAAAAATCTCTACCAATTTCCAAAAATAAACCTTTGGGTTTTTTAATGATAGTTCAGTCAAAACCTCCCCTTTTTTAACGCGGGGAAAATTTTACCAGCGCGGTTTCCGTTTAACAACCCCCCATCGCTTTTTGAATACATTAATATTAATTTTTATTTTATTTTATGTTAAAATCTTGCCACCACCCCTTCCCCCCGAAATCTAATTTTATTATGAAATAAAAAAGTAGTGATTATGCTGATCGAAAAAAAAAAAAAGCGGAGGAAAGGGCGTGACAAAAAAAAATGTTTAAAGGGAATGCGCCAAAAGGTTTTATTGGTCTCCAATAACGCGGTACGAATGTGTGTTTTTTACTAACGAGTTTTTATGCGCGGTTTCCATACAACGCGTTAGACGGTTTCCATAGAACGCGCTGAATTAGCCTGGTTTGTACGGTTAAATCCGAGTTTTTAGGGGCCGGGTTTTCCCATATAACGGGTACGCACTCACTTTTTGGGGGTTGACTGTACAGATCAAAATTCAACATGGGAAATATCATTTAAAAAGTTTCTTTCCCACGAAAGCATGATACGATATTCATCCAATAGTCTCAAATTTTATAAAATTTTTAAATTTGCTTATTTAAAACTGATTGCATGAAATTTTAAAAAAAATGTGAACAATTAAACAGTATACTGGCATAATGAATAAAATAAAAAAAATATTTCAAAAACTTTCACCTTCAATAATTATAAAAAGTAAATTCAAAGCTCAGAGCTTTTTAAAACCAATAATGACAAAATGCACTAAAAATGTTTATGCCCTTTTTTTCTTTTTTTTCAATGATTTTAAAAGTCTTTTATGCTAAATATTTTATGAATGAAGCAAAATCAAAAAAACAATTTATGGTAAAATATAAAAATTGAAGAATTGCATTTGTTTAAATTAACACTTAAAAAATATTTTTAATAATTGTGTTGAAATTTTACTAAAGGCAAAAAAAAAAAAAAAAAATATATATATATATATAATTTTATATATATATCATCGAAAAAAAAAGTATAAAATGGGGGAAAAATTTTTTTGCTAAAAGATTTTTTAAATTATGAGGGGTTTTAGGGTCACTTTTAGAATCCGTTTAAAAATTTTCATTTCATTCATAAGAATATCATAAAAAACTTCCCGCACAACTTTTTTAAAACTTTTTTGTGCCATTTGTTTTAATAAACAAACTCAAACTAGATTTTTTTATGAAGCAATTCTTTCGAAATTATTTGTTACTGCATTGTTTAAACTCATTTGCGCACTGCAGAAAAAAATTTTTTTCATTTTTTTTCAGGAATTTTCTACAGATAATCGAAAGTGTCTACCGGGTTTGTTTTTGTCCCGGGATCAAAAAAATTTTGCGTGTTCATAACTTTAAAAAAAAAGATATTTTTATGATTTTTGGGAAAATTTTAAAATTTACAATGGATTTTTTAAAATAATCAAAAATTTTAACTTTTAAAAAGAAAAAAAAAAACTTTTAGAATCAACTTTTATTTACAAAAATTAATTCACTGAAATTTATTCTATTGCCTGAAAACATTTTATATTAGCCAAGAAATAAATAAAATAAATCGTCTGCTAAAAAAATAATATTTGGCAAATAAGAATTATATTATTATTAAACTGCCCAATATATTGCAAATAATTTCAATTACATTTCTAAATATGCTTATTAAATTAAATCAGTTGCCAAAAAAAAGTTGAGGGTTCTACATCCTCTATATTAATTATATATTTTTAGAATGGTTATCAGAAGAAACGTTTTCTATCACAAATTTTCAACTTAAAAGCCATCTTTATAATATTATCAAAACATATTGTAAATTATAACTAAAGTTTAGTCATAACAATGCAGTTTAAAATTAGACATTTAAATAAAAAAGTTTGATAATCTATTACATAAAACAGTTGTTCAAGGTGTTAAATGAAGTAGTAAATGAAGTTGAATACTTTGCACCAAATGCGCCATCCAATTAAAAAAAAAAAGTTCGATAAAAGGAAAACAGAGAAAAACATGTCCAAACACAAACATGTATACATTTATTAAAAATTATTTTTAAATTTTGTTTATTTATTTAAAAAAAAAAAAGAAACAGATTCAAGCGTACGCTTACAAGTGTACCCTGGGTTTGAATCCAAAAAAATTAAACAACTCCTTTCTAATTTCGATTCTAAATCAGTTATATTTCACGAGACATATATATATATAAATTGGCAATTTAATCCTACAAAATTCACTGTGCAGCGTTTCGGCACTAGATGGCAGCACTGCAGAAAAATATTCTAATGTTTTTTAATTTCATGAAATGCTTGCGAGAAAATCATATGGATTATATTGAACAAGTGATAGCTCAGAGAAATAATACGCTGTAGGATAAGTGAAAAAATGCATGGTTTGTGTGTTACAAATTGCACAAAATTTTATCGGCAGTACGATAACTAAAATTTAAAAAAAAATAATAATTTAGAGATATTTTTATTCCAGAAGCATTCCTTTTATTATTTAAAAATTTAGAAAAAAAAATATTACTACATATTTCTATTTACTTCCTTTGTCGTTTAAATAACAAAATTTTTCCTAAAAATATCAGATATTACGAATACTTTTTTTAATAATCATTACTAATTTATTAATTGCTATTGTTTCAAAATTGAAATTATATAAAAGATTATGGGAGGTTTTAAAGAGATCCCCCTTGGGAAAAAAAGAAAGTTTAACGATATAAAAACTTTTACACTATTTATTTGAGTGCAAGGTTATTCAAATTAATCTTTGAAAGACATATAAATTTGAATGTGTTTCTGGAAAATATACGTGTACCTGAATAGAAATGAGCAATGATATAAATGAGTTGCTTTTTAAGAAAATATAAAATTATATTATTTTAATTAAACAGACTAAAATCTTTTTTAATTACCAAAAAAATAAATTTATCTGAGAAGAAAAATTTTACTGCAACGAAGTACATGCAAATTTTTGTCACTAGATGGAAGTACTTTTTTTCCAGAAATCAAAACATTTAAAAAAATTTCATGCCTCAAAAAATGGTTTTTCTACAAAAGAACCATTATATTTTATGCTTCATCTTGTTTATTGACGAAATAAATTTTCAGGAAAAATTTAAACATTTTAATTTAAATAGTAAAAAAACTCATATAAAAAAAAATTTTGTAATTTACAGCACTACTGGCTATGTTGCAAATTTTAAAAAAAAAAATAATGAAAAATTAATTTAAAACTGCTTAATTTTTTATTTTCATATTTTCCCCTTTTATTTACTTGAGAGTTAGCAGATAAAATTTTTTCACACACACATAGAAATTTTAAAAAAAAATCGAAGAAAATTTTAAGTTTTTTCATTATCATAGATGGCACTTTCGAAACGGGGCCCCGTAAAATCCCATTTGATTCTTTTTAAGTAAAAAATTCATTTGAATTTGGGGACGCGAGCCTAGAGAGTAATATTTTTTTTCCCTTTAAATTACAAAAAACCCTCTCGAAACCTTTTTTAATTTTTCCGGTTGTCCCGCTGACCGTTGCTTCTGGGGAATTACGCTCCTTTTGTTAATCACGGAGTTCCCCCCCCTTTTGGCGTAGTTTGTCCTAAGTGTATCAAAAAAAATTTTGGTGGGCCCCTTTTAAAAATTTCCGAGATTTTTTTTTGTTACATGTCTCATTGATACGGGGTTTGCTACGCCCCCGTTTCTATCCCTAAATGGAAATTTTTTTTCCCCATTAGAGGTATGAAAATAGAATTACGTCAAGGGTTTGAGAAGAGTCAGTATGGAAAGACTAAAAAATTTTTCATTTCAATTGACGTTTGTAAGAAAAGACATTTGGCGGAGCCGCATTTTAAAGGGAAAAAAGAGTGGAAAGCAAAGGAAGAATTTTCATTCGACCGGGGGGCAGGGAAAGCCTCTTTTTGGGTTGAGCGACCCCCAAAAGGGGGGTGAGAGTTTTTAAACAGAATTTAAAATCCAAAAAAGAGGAAAAAAAATCTTAATTTAAAATAAGATTTTGGAACCCAAATTTTTACCAATCCCCGGAGCGAAAAATTAAATAGAAGGTAAGGGTTGGGTTTGGAAAAAAACATCGCCTCTGTCCGGGCAAACCAGATTACACCTGAACCGACGAACATTTGGGGCCCAAAAACCCAAAGGGAAAATTTAAAGAAGGGGAAAGGGGGAAATTGGTTCTTTTCGAACCCGATTTCGGTGGGGGGGGAGGGGGGATAATCCTGGGAAAAATCCAAGAACGGAGACTGCAAATTGGCGTCTTGTGCCAAAAACGACGTCTCGTTTTCGCCATCTGATGGGGAAATTTAAAAGCGATAAAACATTTTAAAACATAAAGATTTAAAATAAAATTTGAAAAATTTTCAATGAGTTTTAAATTGAAAACTGAAACCCTTTTGAAGACATGTTAAAACTGCCGAGGCTCATTGTCCCCCGGCGTTGTTGTGTGAAAGTCCGATGGCGTGCGTGTAGCAATTTAGGGCACCGTTCACTCCCCGAATTTCCTGTAAATTCAATTTTTTTCCGTCTGCCCACGACAAATAAAAAAATTTTCATCCATTCCAGTGCCGCAAATTTTTTAAAGGCGAGCAATACGGGCCCCTCCTGCTATATATTTATTTTATTTTTTGTGATACTTAATATATTTCGTAAGGCCCACATCTTTTTATGAAAGTCGAACTTTAAAACATTCCTGGGATTTATTATTAAAACGGTAAGTGATTGTCTTGGGTTTTTCTCGGGAAAATAACAGAAAGGCTGCAAAAACGAAGCTTTTTTTAGTCTACTACTTAAAAAAGCAAATACGGAATTTAAAACAAACTGTACATGTTTTTTTTAAAAAGCCTGTTAACCGTAAATTTAAGAACATTTGGGTTATAACTGAATTTTAAATTTTTTAAAACCGAAGAAAATTTATCCGATATTGGGGCAAATATAAAAAAAAATTATGTAATTTTAAAATTTTACTACATGCAGTAATTGCTTTCTTAGAGTTTCGTTAATTTTTAAAATTTTCCGGTACACCCGCGCCGAAATCATTTCATTAAAAAATAATCTCACAAACATTATTTGACAAAATTTCCCCAAATTTACGACCCGGTAGTTGCTTCCCTGAAAAAAAGAGCCAGAGCCCCCCCTAAACTGCCCGTGAAATTTATTAGCCTTTGAGAAATTTTTTTTGGGAAAGTTTCCTTGGGTTTTTAAATCTAATTTTTCTTTTTTAAACTTTTTTTTGCTACTGCTGCTACTAGGGGGGTGATACCTATCGCTATTTATTTGACCAATGCTAAATGTGCTATGCTTTTCCGCTTTTTATTCTTCATATATAATTTGAACTTATTTCTCATGTGAAATATTTTTTCGTGCGAAAATGTTGGTCACAGATTATACCTCTGATATTGCGGTATTAAGCAGAGCTTTGCAGGGACAAATTTCAAATTTTTATTTAAATATACTTTAGTTTAAATATACTACAAGAATACTTTTATTTCCTGCTGCACAACTTTTTATCCTACTATTAGTTCACACTCCCCTTATATATGTAAACATATATTTATTTATATATATGTATTTATATCTTGTTCAAGTTTCAATATTTAGTAAAACACTTTTTATTGATCCATTCAAATTGAAATATATTTTTTTTTAAATTTGTAGTGGATGACACTTGATGTTAATAGTTTATTCAAATATTAATTAATTCAGGTATGTGCCGGCTTAGGCGTTGTCCTCGTCACTTGACCATGGTTCAAAACGACTATGTTCGTCGCCAAAAGCCTTCATGTAGCTGAACAGTACGACGTTAATATTCACTCACTCATCCACTGTAGAAATTTTGAGATGTATACCAGAATGAAGTAGCCTATTTAGTTTTTTCCTGTATAAAGTTAAAAGTTGAAGTCATGTAAATGTCACTATCCAATTAAATCAAATATTTGTAGTTTAATCAAGCAAAGCTTGACTTGGTGTTATTTTTAAAAAAAATTTTATTTCGGAAAGCAGAAATATAAGCCATTGAAGTATATAACTAATTTATAGTGAATTTTAAAAGAATTTAAGGACATAATATTAAGAAAGAATGAAGCACATGATCAATATTTCACTGGATGATCAAAAACTGTAAAATATCTTTCTGTCAGGGTGTTTCTGCGTTCGATCAAGATGAACCCAGTACCTCCAACATGTACCCTTACACTAGACATGGTGAAGAAGACAACAGAGAAAGCATCAAACACCGAAAGTCTAACAAGGAATGTTGCAAATTATTTGTGGGTAATCTTATTCAGTTTATCACTGAAGCGTAACTGAAGACGTACTTCATACAATTTGGCCACATACTAAATATCCATATTAATAGAAAGAAATAGGTGAAAAAGTTCTTGAATTTAAATTTTTTTTTAAAAAATATGAGTGTTTTTTTTTAAAAATGGAAAAAATTTAATCATTATCCATTTTTTTATTTAAAATCATTGTGTATATTGAAATTTCTTTGGGGAAAAAACTTGGTATGGTCACATATTGAGAAAGTTTTTTATTTATCTTTTCTTAAATATAAGTTTCAGGCCCCTTTTTTGGGCAAAAAATCTCAACTAATTTTTTTTTAATAAAAATTTAAAAATATTTTAAATTTTTTATTATACCATCATCAGACATAAAATAAAAAAAGTTTTTCCAATATTTTAATGTGTAATAATCCTGTCTTTTAATCCTATCTACTTTGATACTGTTTTCTAAGACGGTAAACCCCTATACTAAAACCCATAAATCAGCCTGGCTATTAAGTAAACAATCAATTAATGTTCAATTAAATTTTCTTATTTTGAATAAATAAAATAAAAAATTCAACTAAAATGTTCGAAATTTTTTTTTTCTTTTTTATACAAAATAGCATCTGGCACATCATTTCAACCTCAAAATGTTTGGTTTTAAATTCATGTTTTAATAAATTTTGAATTTAGTAAAAAAAAATATTTCTTCCCAAAATTTTTTAAAAAAATCAATTTTTTTTACCGATGGCCTGCATTTCTGGGAAATAGAAAGATATATTAAAGTTTCAGTTTTTCAAAATGTTTTTTTTCTGCCGCCTTCAACCCTTGGTCTTAAGGCCCAGGGGCGGCGGGTTGGAAGGGCTGCCCGGCCCGTCCCCCGGGTTCAATATCTTTTTTTTAATTGTCATCGCGGAAGACTATCCCCCACCCCAGGAATCCCGGGACTTAAACCAAGGGAACGGGGGAGGGGGGTTTGAAGGAGGAGTAAGTGAAAAATAAACGTCCCATTGTTCAGCTCCCGGGGGCTTTTGGCGTGGACCCGTCATTTTGAACCATGGTCAAAACAGTACGATATTTAATTTCTTTAGTCTCCCCAAAATTTCGCATAGCCGGAATTTTCAGCATCTGCATATTCAGCGTACTACAAACCCCCTCCATCAGAACAAAGACGCTCTTTTCATTTTAAAAAATGACGAAGTACCATGCTTTTAAGCATTTATTTTGAATTTTTTCAATGAATTTTCTTTTTTATTTTGAGTCAATTTATATTTGGGTTCTTACAGCATTTTTTATAGAGCTAGATATAAAAAAACCCTTAAAAAGATTATATTTTGTAATAGAAAAAAAATACACTGTAGTATAAAAGAAAAAAGCAGTTTTGAAACAAATTGCACAAAATTTTTTTCGGGACTAATTTAAATGAACTTAAAAAAAAAAAATTTGAAATATTTTTTTGTCCCAAAAATTCCTTTATTATTTAAAAATTTAAAAAAAAATATTACCTTTTTTTATTTTCTTCCTTTGTCTTTAAATAACAAAAATTTTTTTCCTAAATATATCAAATAAAATACTTTTTTAACCCTTTTCTAATTTATTAAGTGGTTTGTTTCAAAAAATTAAATTAAAATAGATTATGAAAGGGGTTGAAACATCCCCTTTTAAAAAGAAATTTAACGATATAAAAACTTTTTTCAGTATTTATTTGGGGTGTAAGGTTATTCAATTAAGTAAAATGTCATTGAAAGATAAACGAATTTCAATGTTTTCTGGGAAAAAATACGGGACCTGAATAGAAATGAGCAATTATATAAATGAGTTTTTAAGGAAATATAAAATTATATTATTTTAATTTAACAGACTCAAAATCTTTTTGAATTACCTACAAATAACTTATCTGAGAAAAAAGATTACTGCAACGAAATACATGCTAATTTTGTCGCAAGATAGAAGTACATTTTTTCCAGAAATCACAACAATTATAAAAATCTGATGCCTCAAGAACTGTGTTTTTGCTATAAAAGAATCCATTATATTTTATGCTTCCTCTTGTTTATTGACGAAATAAATTACCAGGTCAGAAATTTAAACATTTTACGATGAATAATAAAATACACATAGAAATATATTTTGTAATTTACAGCACTACTGCAACAAACAAAAAAAATGACTGAAATTCAATTTAAAATTGCTTAATCCCCCTTTTATCATTACTTAAGTACTTTCTGATATAATTTTTTTTAGAAATTTAAAAAATTGCGAAGTTAAGGTTTAACTTTAATTGTTGATTTCTTCCATCCTAGATGGCACCACGAGACGGGTGTCATTAAAATTCCATTTGATGGATCGAAGTAGTTCATTTGAAAGGTGACGCGAGCACAACAGTAATATTTTTTTCCTTCAACTTACAAACCCTCTCTGGAAATCCTTTCAATTTTCGCGTGTTGTCCTGCGGACCGGTGCTTCTGCCGAAAGAATTACGCTCCTGTGCGTTAATCACGGAGTTCTATCCTCTGGCATTGCTAGTTCTAAGTGTATCAAAAATTCTTTAGGTGCTCCTTTAAAATTTCGAGATTTTTTTTGCTTGCATGTCTCATTGATACGGGGGTAGCTACGCCCCTGGTTCTATCCCTAAATGGAAATATATCTTCTTATTAGAGCTATAAAAATAGAATTACGTCAAGTTCGAGAGGAGTCAGTATGGAGAAGACAAAAAAATTTGCATCACAATTCGATCGTTCGTAAGAAAAGACATTTGGAGGAGCCGCATTTAACGGAAGGAAAGAGCGGAACGCAAAGCGGAAGAATTTGCATTCGGATGGGGTGCAGGCACGCTCTCTTATGGGTCGAGCCACCGGAGGGAGATTGAGATTTAAACAGAATTTAAAACCCAAAAAGAGAGAAAAAAGAATCTTAATTTAAAATAAGATTTTGAGACAAATTTGCACGAATCACTCTAGCGAAAAAATTAAATGGAAGGTATGATTGTTAGGGAAATAGCATCGCTATGTACGGTCAAACCAGATTGTACCTGAAACTCGACGAACATTTTGACCAAAACCGAAAGAAATTAATGAAGGGAAGGGTAGTTATCATTATCGAATCTGATTTCGGTGTAGAGGAGGGGAGGGGAGATAATCCGAGGGAAAAGTCCAAGAACGGAGACTGCAAATTGGCGTCTGTGCTAAAAGCGACGTCTCGTTTCGCCATCTGATAGGAAATAACAGCGATAAAACATTTTAAAACATAAAGGTTTAAAAATAAAATTTGAAAATTTCTCAACGAGTTATAAATTGACACTGAAACTTTCGAAGGCATGTTAAATCTGTCGAGGCTCATTGTCCTTCCGTGTGCGTTGTGTGAAAGTCCGATGCAGTGCGTGTAGCAATTTAGGACACCGTACACTCCCGAATTTCCTTAAATTAAATCGGTTTTTTCCATCTTCCCACGACAAATAAAATTATTTTCTATCCATCCCAGTGCTGCAATTTTAATGGCTAGCCAACCGTGCCCATCCTGCTATATATATATATATTATTTTTTGTGATACTTAATATTTTTCGTAAGGCTCACATCTTTCATGAAAATCGAATTAACACAATCCTGGAATTTATTATTAAAAACGGTAATGTATTGTCTTGCTGTTCTCAGTTTGTAACAGAAGGGCTGCACATCGATGCTTGTTTTTAGTCTACTACTTAAAAATGCAAATACGGATATTAAAGCAAACTGTACATGTTTCGTAGTGTTCGTTAACTGTAAATTTAAGAACATTTGATTAACTGAACTCAATTGTTAAGACCTGAAGAAATTTATCCGATATAAAGCGTAAATATAAAAAAAGTTATGCATAATCAATTTCACTACATGCAGTAATTGCTTTCTTAGAGTTTCGTTAATTTCTTGAAATTCTCTCCGGTACACCTGCACCGAAATCCTTTCATTAAAAAGTAATCTCACAAACATTATTTGACAAAATTACATACAGAAACAGAAGCTTCATACAGAACGTGAATCCATTTTTGCATACATATTTGTAATCTTTCCGATTTTTATTGAGACCTGGGAAACCCCCTGGGCATGCTTCTTGGAAACGTAGAGCGCCATGGAACACAGTTTCAAGACCACTTTGAAACCTTAAGTAATACTCTATATAAACTTAAAGCAACCTTATTATTACATGCTGCCCCTCACATAAAAACTGTCACCTGCGGAATTTGAGAAAGGTGTACCGTCACACAGCAGAAAAAGTCGGCTTTTTTTTGCTGATAGGATAACCACGTACCTATTCACGCATGCACCCTTAAAATATTGAGAGGTCTTATCTTAGGTCATCACCCCGGTAACCTTTGACGCCATGAAAACTCTTTACAAAGCGCCGGAAAAGAGCCGGATGAAATTTGAGGATAAAGAAACCGACCGCTACGATCCCGAGATCCTTGAGACTGCAGAAAGAAGTTCCATGCCAACCTTCGAATAGGACAGATGTAATCTCCCTTACAAACAACAAAATTTGGACTATAATGAACTAACCAACCTTTTAATAACTTCAATGCAAGTACTGTATTTAATAGGTGTGACGCGTAAATAAACAAATTATTTAAATTAATAAATACCTTGCTACAGTTATTTTTCTCAAAACGTCAGAGCAGCTTCGCGATAATCCCAGTTTTTCTCTTGCCTTTCAGGGCTCCACAACCCTGTGAAACATTTCCAAGATCCTATACTCCTGAAAAGGATTTTCGCATCTATTTCTTTATCGGCAACTAACCCTTAGGGATTGTATACTATTCGAGACTTTCTGGAAGAACACAAATATTTTTCTCTCGCTTACTTGTACCTGTACATGTGAAATTGGACATTCAAAGCAGAGTTTTTTCACTCTTTTTTCAGGTTTTCTGTAAGCCTCCATTCGTTTGTGTAAAACAATCCAAAATGTGTAAAATGGCTCCCAAGGTATAAAATATAGGTATCTCGAAAACTTGTTTAAAAAGATAGGATGTTGTGTTTGAGAAATTTATTCTGTTATCGGCTAAGACTTATATTTGAGAGAAGAACGTAGAGATATGGTTCACCCAGACGAAAATAAATTCTGAGCAAGCACAAAACTGGAATTGAATATAAATTCTGCCAGTTGCAATCCCGAATGTAGAATTGGAATGGATCTGAGCTGCAACATGTGAAATAAACTTGCTTAGAATCCAGATAAACTATTCTGAAGAGAAACTCATTTTTTTTACAATGTATTTTAAAAATATCAAATATCAAATTTTCTCGGAAAAATAAACTTAAAATACATTTTAGAAAGACACACATTCAAAGGACTCTGTTTATGTGTAGTCTCGCTCAGACTTATTCAGTTTCTAATACGCAGTTTAAGAGGAACATAATGTAAATGATTTCTATATTTTAAATGCTGTATAAAGGAAACAATAACAGTATATCAGAATTGTCCTACCCAGAGCATCTTTACTTAATGTGTAAGAATTTTAAATTCAAGTAAATAAATTTCGAATAAAAAAAATTAAAACAAAATTTCCCTAAGGAAAAAGTTATAGTTAAATTCAATATGTTGTAAAAATACTTTAAATGTATGCTTAGTTATGAAAAAGTTTTCGATGAGTAAATCGGAATTTTTTAATGTTTAAACCTATTTAACTTTCAATATATAAATAATTGTTTCTCACGGTTAGATAAATATCTTGAATTCCATGTTTCAAAGAATATTGAATAAAACGTTATTATATAGTAATAATGCTAGTTATTCGTAGTCGTTATTGAGAATATATATCGAATTACCCCAGCCACATTCTTGGATTCTAAAAGAAAAAATAACCTTATAAAATTTACCATCAAAAATAAAAATTTATTTCTGGAACCTTTTAATATCCTAAAGCATAGTTCTAAATACAGATATATTGATTTCTGTTTTCATGAAAAAATGTTTCTTTTTAAGAATTTGTGTAAAAGAAAATAAACCAAAATGAAATTTTGGTGCGTTTTTCCATTTTTAGAGAGTTAGTGATTATATTATATTAATTGCATTAATAATGCGTCATTTTCCTACTTCATTCCATGAAAGAAAAATAAATCAGTTCACCTAAAAAAAATAATGCATCCATCACCTAAATCTAAATTTGTAATTAAAACGAATTCCTCGAAAAGTAAGTCCCAAGGTATTTCTCGAACACAGAATTTGAAAAGTTCCTGAATAAAAGAATGATCCATTCTTCTTATTCGAAGTTTATCTGTAAAAAATAGTAAATCAACTTGTTTTTTTATTTTCTTCTTTTAAAATTCTCTCAGTCAGGAATGCGACGAAAATTAAAACCGTAATTCTTCTAAAGACTTTATATTTTTGTAAAAAGTTTTCAAAGAAAAAAAAAACCAGTTATAATTTTCAATAAAAAATTTAACAAAATGATCGAGATTACACATACCAAAAAAGATAAGGTTACTTTCTCAGTTAAAGCTAATAAATTTTATTATATTTTAACAAAAATATTATATAAGCTTTAACATAAAATCCCACTAAATAATTTCCATGAAATCCTAATGGTTTACATTTGAAACAGATGGCTTAAAAATGAAAAAAAGAAAAGTAATTGTATTTGTCAAATATATATCAGCATTAGAAAATATCTGATAATATATTTTTCAACCTTGTAACATAAATTTACATTTATTTTTTATTTAGGTTTTACACCTATATTACTCTTATATTTATATTTCTTTCATGTCACAAGAAGAAAATTTACTATTTTACTATATTTCAATTTAAATATATACATGTAAGTCATAGCGAGAATTACATATCCTTTCCCGTCACCTGAATTTCGGAAAACGAATAAAAATATTAGTGTAAAATATCCCAATATGTCTTTTCGAATGGAAGCTATCGAAATCGGAACGAAAAGCATTATTTTTAATATACAAAATATCCTAAAAGTTTACTCGTAAAACACAGGAATATTTCATTTATCGCATCGAAATCCACGGATTAAATGAACGTGTGACTAAAATACTCGATCTAAAAAACTTATACAAGAAATGTTCCTTCCAGTAAAGAAATAAAATTTATTTTGTCAAAAGTAATACACTCACGGATTAAAAAGCGTTAGGTTATACATGAGAATGCAAAACTGTTAAGTTAAATTCCCTAAGTCTAAATGTGAAGTGTAAGTGTAATCTTCTAGGATTAAGTGCATGATTGAAGTTATGACTAATTAAATGGCATACAATTATAATATATTTGTCGACTTTACCGCATACCTGCTTTAACTTTTGAATATGAAACTGAAGATTTATGTATGAATACCATCTAAAATTTCTAAAAATATAAACATTCTCGACTTTCAACAGACATACATTTTTAATAAATTTCAGTCTTTAAAAGTTTTTAGATCGGAATATCCTAAAAAATTAAGCTTTGCAGTTGACTTGAATACTCAAATTTTTTGCAAAACATTAAGAAACAATGCTGGGTAATTGAATCATGTATACAATATATCAATAAAAGTATATATATAACACAATATCTCTCTATATAATATATCTATAATAGTACATCCATAACCATATGTCTATGTATAATAGATCTATAACAATAAATCTATAACATTATCTCTATATATAATACATCTATAACAATTTCTCTCTGCATAATATATCTATAACAATAAATCTATAACATTATCTCTATATATAATTTATCTATAACAATTTCTCTCTGTATAATATATCTATAACAATTTCTCTCTGTATAATATATCTATAACAATTTCTCTCTGTATAATACATAAATATATCTATAACAATATATATCACATATGCAATATATTTATAAAAAATACATTCTTGCTTAAAAAAATAGTGCAAGTATGCAACTCAGATTTTTGTAAAGAAATCTTGCAAATGAACATATATTAATAAAAATTCTCTTTTTAATTAGTAATAACTTTCAGCTCGTAAATTAAGCCTTAAAATTGCATTTAATTTTAGATTACTAAAAATTTATTTTATAATCATGAGTACATGTACGATTTTTTAAATATCACCAAAGTCTAGAGTAGAGCTGAACAGATCGGAGACTTGAGAAATTCTAAGCAGCTATTGGTGACTGCCAACATCGTTTCGAGCCATACTCAAGTGACACATTCCTGGTATACCATTTCACTTCTATACAGCATGCAACGAATAAATTTTGGGAGTTTTTTACAAAAAATGTAAATCCTCTAATATTTATGTATGGAGACTGTTTGGTGGAAGAATTCATAATCATGACTTGACATGATTATGGCTTGTTGCGAAGTTCAAGTCAAGCCTTGAGATTTTAAACTTCTGATAAAATTAAGCATCTGTAGCATAAGCAAAATTTCTCTTAATCAATAAAATACCCTTCTTGCAGTATTTCTTATGGAATGATTGGATAATGAACACTTCTGCACACATTGGGACATTTACATTCGAAATCCCTAATCAAAACATATATTGCAATTAGATATTTTTCAAAATGTTATAAATATGCTTTTGCCTTAAGAATACACCAAACACTGAGGGGACTTTTTCAAATAGGAAATTATAAAATTTCTAAAAATATTTCAATGGTAGTTTAAAAGATTTCTAAGAGAATACAAAAACAAAATTAGAGGATTTCTCTTACGCATTCATTATGTAAGTAAATTTTTCAGGAGAGATTCTCTATATAAAACAGAAGATAATTTTACAATGAAATATTAAGACAAAAAGGAAGTAATATGTTTCCTATAAAAAATTGAATCCAAAACAAGGAACCATTTATATCGCTAGTTCAGAATTTCATAACATCTTTAATTTCAGCCATGATATGTTTTTATTTAAAAAAGTTTATTTGTCAACGGTTTTATTTAAATTTTTTAAAATAATTTTTAAACTTAAACCAAGCTTAGCTTCAAAAACGGCTTGACTCACACCTCAGTTACCGAAGGCGTAGTCATAAAGCGAAGTTTGGAATCCCGAAGATTGTAGGATCACACCATCATGGACTTCCCTGAAGAATCAACAAAGTTTCGTACAACTATCGCTTCAGTTTAAAATATTCATGTTAATCAAACACATATCTTTATTGTTACTAAGCAATTTTTGACGTAATATTTTTCTCAATCTCACTCCGTTACACCAACTATGAACAAAAGCGATGCTTTAGGATTACAAAAATGTTGCGTCAGTTAATCAAGGAATATAAACGCGCAAGTGTTGTATCGAGAATAAATATACTGTATTTATTTAACACAAAATCGGAATACAGCTTCCTTAGAAATAATTAATATCATTGTCTTGTAAACATTCAGTTTTTATACAAATCTCAGTAGTGGATTAAGGCAAAAATTTTTTTGATTTGTGTACTTAGAACCCCCTTCCTCTCCCTACTCTTTATTTGTCGGTGTGGGTGATGGTTAAATAAATAATAAATCAAAAGCGCACAAGCATTTAGCAAGCATCTCCTGTTCTTCACATATTCTGTCCAATTTTAATCTAATGCATTCCGTAATATTCCTGATGGAACCAAACAGTTTCTTGCCTTGTGAGTAAACATTTAGATCACATTTTGAAAATTGAGAGGATTCACTAGAGGAAGTGATGATATTTTAAATTCAGATATCAAACATAAATTATAACACATAAAATAATAAAAGAATTTTTTTTAAGAAAGTACTTGAAAAAGGTACCATTATTACTAATAAATTATCTTTAATAACAAGCAATTACCCACCAGCTTCGCTGTGTGTTTGATGAAAATATGTAAGACAATATATATTTTTTAAGTATTGTATTAAGTCTCAGCAGTATGCTTTCGATTGTATATAAAAAAATTATAGCCCACACCTCTTGATTAAAAACGGAATTTAAATTATTAAAACGGAAAAATATTTATCATATAACTTGCACTCCCTAAACCGTCTTGGGAGTCCGATTTCCTAAAAAACTCATTCGTAGCAAATTTCCACTCAACAAAGAAATATGCTTGTCAGATTTCAAGTATGATGTTCGAGAATTTTTACCTATATCACATCCACAACCTGTCTGGTGATCCGATATCCTCAAAAATCGTTCATAGCAGATACTCTACTGACAAAAGGTACGGTGGCAAATTTCAAGTCTCATACGACCTCAAAGAGTAGAAAAAGCAGGAATTTTTTATATATAACATCCAGGTTCGGTCCGATTTTCTAAAAACCTCGTTCTTAATTCTTTACTCCCGATAAAATTCAATTTCAATATAATAAACCTTTTCTAGAAGCATAGACAGAGATGGTTTTCCTATTTTTGGTTTTGCATATCACGGTATTTTGTGGCTTGGCACATACCCACATAAATTCTTCCTTAAGCGAAGATGGTTTTTTGTAAAAAAATTTCCTATTTTTGTGAATGTGTGTTTTGCTTACGGCTTCCTTTAGAGTATCCTCAAAAGCCTGTAAAATTTTGGAATAATAGGGCACCAATGGTGTGGCATTTGCGCCAAGTCTCAACCTAAGTACCTTACTCAAATTTTATGTATAATATAATTACAGTGTGTTGAATAATATATTAAAGATTAATTTTCCCATCATACTCAAATATATAAATTTAATGAATATGCTAGGGTTTTTTTTTTTTTGTATTCGGCGGGAACACTAACCTCTCTCGCACTGAACCTATAGCGCATTTACCTTGGATAAGAAGGAAACCACGAACTTCATTAATTATAAAATTATACTAAAACCAATGGCTTCAGAGTAAAAAAGGCTATTACATATAAAAAATACAGACTGAGTTACATCAATTTTAATTAATTCCTAAAGCTGAATAATCAGATTCTCTGTAAATACGTATTCTTTACTTTTTTGTAATGTTTGCAGTCGAGAAATATACATAAAATCTTTGACTATTCATCCTGCTTTACACCCTCCATGCGGACTGTGAATATTGTTTAAAATACTTCAAACAGATTTACAGTGTACTAAACTTCACCCTATATGTTAACCATACCTTCCCCCCCTGCTTCTAAATATGTTTGCATCTATTCTATATGAGAATCACATATTTCTCAAAACTCGTTTGAATAACAGTCCATTTGATAATGAAATGCGAAAGCTCAGTGACATCAAAGGGCTTGTGTTAATTGTGAACAACTACACAACAAGAAATAAATTAAGCGATATGTTTACAGTATTATCATTACGGTATGATGCGTAAAATGCTATACAAGCCAAGGTATTCTAGGGGCTTTAAATAATTGCAGTCTATTAACCAGACAAATAATTTTGTGAATAGAAACTTAAGAATATGTTTAATCTGTAAAGAGCGATGTGGGTAGAAAAAGCTATTTTTCAATCGAATTGGTGATTAATAGAGGTTTGGTAAAAATTTTTGTCTGTCCTTTAGCTGAGTTTACAAAGCATTATTCAAATCATTGGTAGGATTCACCTTCTTCCCAGATTTTCAATAAAAGGGGCAACAGAGTATTAATTTAAATTCCCCTCATTAGGGTGAATAAATTATTTAATAGTTTTACTAAATGGATGTTTAAAAAGTATTTACTCTGTGACTATTGCAATAATGGTTTATATTTATTATTCTATACTTGGTTACAAATCTTGATTTAAGAAAGCATTTTGTTTTTATTATATTAAGTGAGGGAGTGAGAGATATATTCATTTTGCACTATAGAACTTCATTTTGGTGAAGGACTTCTCAATTTGAACCATTCTCAAGTCATAGGACGACACCTGATCTTCCCTCCCTGTCCTAACTTCCACACCAACGGGAGGATGTTTGAACCTCAACCGATTTAATGGGCAGCGGCCTCATCTACACGGTGGGTCTTCAGCCAAAATAGGCTCGAATTCATAACACTTCAACACGAGTCCATTATCCTGACCGCTAGGATACCACGGAGTTTATTGTATAAAAGAATTGCATTTGATACTTTTAGTCAAAAATAAAGATAAAATTGTTTCCATCATTTTATTTCCAATATTTAGATTATTCTACATTTAAATGATGCAAAACTTTTTCATTTAAATGAGAAAGAGACGGGGGGCTATCTCACCGTGAAGTTTTGTATATGCTGTTAAAGCTATAGCAATGAAGAAAGTTTAGTCAAAGGTTTATATAATACGAACAATTAAAATAAAAATAAATGTGAAATGTATAATCGAATAATTAAAATTATTAAACATATGTATTGATAAATTGAGTAAATAAAATAAATTACGTAAGTTAAAAAAAAATCAATGTTTCATTACTATAATAAGAAAATAATATAAAATGTTATGCTAAACAATTTATTAGAATGCGCGAAGCAAAAATAAAATAGAAACAAAGGTAATTTCTTCAATTTCACCATGGGCGCTCAAAATTTGCAAGACACATTTCATGCTTAATCGACTCTCTTAAAAGCCAATTTACATTATTAGAAATTTATTCTAGAAAATTTTATGTTAGTATTGGTAGCTTTCAAAAAGTGAAACAAAGAGAAAATGACTGGCTATGTTCCGAGTTACAATGTACAAATCAACAAACAAAATGTGCAGATGTACACATGATAATGTGCACAAATCAGCAAAGGAATTACTTCTATTTGTTCAATTTTTTACTGGTGTTATACATTAAATTGGCTAAATCCGTACATTACATTGTTTTTTGATGTTATTTGTTTGAATATAGCACTTGTAACAGGTTCTGTTCGTTTTTCTTACTAATCCTCTAGGGAATTTCTTCTTAATCTCCACGCTCAGAGTATCTCATACTCAAGGGTGCTTACACTGGTTTTTACATTCTTTTATTAATTGAAAGCTAAAACACTTCAGAAATCCGAGTCTGGTTCCATGTTTAGTAGGTGGTTTTTGACTACTTGACAGAATAATTTGAGCATTTACTGTAGCAACGTTCAACAACATAAAAAATATTTTCATAGGCTTACGATTAGATTTTGTAGCCATTGAATAGGATGTAGTCTTTATATCAAGGCCGATGATTACTCCCTCAGTTAAATTACCTGGATAGATTTCAGTAGAGTAATCCTACTTGCTATTATACTCTTCATCATTCGATTCTTCCTCATTATCCCCACAAAGAGACTTTCTTCATCCGAAAATACTGTTGAGCTATATCTATTAAATACTGCATCTATTAAATATCACATTTCTTCATCATAATTACAATAATGCGCCATTGCATAAGAAAGATTTTAAAGCGTGCTCATACATTTAGAACTGTAACGGCAATTCACGCGCAGAGTCTGACTTACCCTGTTCAGATCCAAAATATGCATTAAGAATTCGCCTACAAATTGAGGCCCTTCAAAGAATAGGACCTTAAAGTCAGCTACACGAGAAACTATTCATTTTCCGAAAAAGGTTTAGATAGAGTATTGAAAAAAGTTAGGCAAGGGGTACGACATATACCCCATTAGTAGTGCCAGGGGTTAACATATGGTTATAAAATCGCCTTCCGTCGAGGAACCGTGGTTTATGCTGTAATGTGAGTTACTATTTAAAGTGGAGAGGAATTTGAAGGATCGTCAGGGAATTGAATCTGCAGATAGAATGGCAGAGTGCAATAATTGAAGCTATCAGCGGGTTTAAGTAAGGAAGTAGATCTTATATTATGTGAGTAGGGATTACTGATACCGGAATACCGAATATCGGTATTTTGAGCTATTTGTTCAATTTTGAAAAACCGGTATTCACAAGTTAAAATACCGGTTTTTTGATATTTAACATAGTTTTTTTTGTAAATCGTCTCCACTATATGTTTAATGATCACCAACATAGCAAAATAGTATATGTTTTTGTTTTTATGTCACTTTAACGGGCAAAATTAATTAGACTGAAATATAAAGTTGCATCGTACAATCAAAATGATAAAATAAATTAGAAACTTATCAAGGAGCGGGCCAAAACTATTCTTTTACAGTTCAGAGCGATACTGCACACGCGCAGGTATCGTAGTTTGATATTCGTATCTAGAGAAAAACAAGGGTTGTATTTGTGAAGAGTGTAAACTCGTTTCAATATTTTTTTACATTGGTGAGTTTGTAAGTGCATTTACATTTGCATATCATACTTTAGGGTTCAAAATATTTTTCAGATTTATTATATATATATATATATATATTCACAAATACTATGCAATAATGAATAAGAATAATTTTCAATAACATAAATAAATTAGTTGCTAATACTTCGGTTTGGAACAATTATTTTATATACGATGAGAAACCGCAAGAACACAGATTGAATAGTGATATTTGCACTTTTTCGAATTTCATTTTTGTTGTTGGGTACCGGGCTGGAGAGTATGCCTGAGTGAATATACCTTGGAATTTTTACTAAAGTTTGAATACGAAAAATAAAGAATTGACTGAATGGTGTATGAAAGAAGGATAGATTGCATCAAGTTATGAATGTCCTAAATGTAATGGGATATACGAACAAAAGAGTTTTGTTTTGGATGGATTAGAATAGAGATGTCGAAAAAAAGATGTGAATACGCATGCTGTTCGAAATCGTACCAGCCACGTCAAAGGTATGTTCGACCATTACCTCGCAGTATAAATATGGCGGCGCTCACACGATCATTCGTTTAGCGATGAGACCTTCAAGGCTTTTTTAAAATTTGTTGTTACGCTGTACCCTCCACTCGGAAAGATCAGCAGTAAGAAAGTTAGTGCAGTTTTTATATTTTTCATCTTAAATGTTTAATTTCTGTATTGTTTACTTATATTTTCATCACGCATCCACCTTATCCCGTTATATTTACATTTCGCCATTGTCGGGTTCGCTTGGCGCCATCTAGTTCTGGCTTGGCGCTTTTTTCGGTTTGTCGCCAAGGGTTTGGCCTCTCCTAGGATTTTACCATTTTTTTTATAATTATTTAGTGAAAAATTTGCTGGTATGGGCATCTATATTGAAATATTTGACATGGTTTAAAATTCATAATATGGTGAAAACAATTGAAGGGACAAATGCGTTTTTTGCAAAGAAAGAAAAACTATCAAATCAAATCTAATCAAACCTGGCCAAAATAACATCCGATATAAAACCAATGTAGGGTTAACAAAAATGGGCACAACCTGAATCCTAAATAAGGGGTGTAACGTCATGAGTAGTTAGCAAACAAGAAAATTTGTCACAGCCGCATTTTAAAATTAAAACAGTATGTATTTGCTTCATAGGTTACTAAAAAGTCCAATAAATATGCCAAGCCGGGCGGACATACTATTTCACGGGAGTTCTTTCCTTAGTCCGAAAGGCACTCGCTATTCCCTTTTCTTTTGAGGGCTCGTATCCAGTTTTCTCCTTCCAGGGCTCTACAACACGTTTTCCATCCAGGGCTGGATATCTCCGTCTCATTCCAGGGCTCTATCTCTCTGTTTCCATCCAGGGCTCCATCTGTCTCCCTCCAGGGCTCTCTTTAAATTTTTTTCTCTCCGTCCCTTTCTCCTCAAAATTAACCCCTTTTAAACACAAGGGGTGGGTCCACAACACGCCCCTCGTCTTCCTCATTGGCAGGCCAAAAAGAAAGGTCTGCCCTCGTCCCCGGGCCACATTCACCTTCTATTTGTGCGGCAAACACAAACACATTCCTGGTCTGTCGGAAATCTAAGGGCGCCATATTATTCTGATCTAACTTCTGAAACTTATTCATCACACCACCTGGGTTTTATAACCCCATTCTCTCGGCACCAGCTTTCATACAGGCTTTGCCTATACGTCAACCTTCTGTCACTGGCTCTCTTTGGTTGTTGTAACTTCCAGAATGGATGTCGGCTTTTGTCTGAGGTCAGACAATACACAATGACCCCATAGCCACGTGCTCTTGTCACCTAACATCTGTTTGGGGACATAAAACTTCGCATAAATAGATGGGTGAGGTTCACCCCAATCGATGACGTCACAGGGGACTGATAACTTGTCCTGAAGAGCAGCTGATCGACACCCTGTAAGTTTGAGAAAAACATGCCTAACAGAATGTATGATTGCCTCTAGCAGCTACACAATTCTCGCATTGTTGTTTTATACTGTTTACCACACACAGTGTCCTCATCAATCTCTGTGGAAACTGCACCCACACTTGCACCAAGGCACTTTTGAGGTCATCGACGGTCGCTAAAGCTGGTCTTCCAGCTGCGAATTGAAGCATCAAGGGGAAGTCCCACGTGTTCGGTGAGATGTAGATCAGGGGAGATCGCCGGCCGCTCCATGATTTATTGATTGATTTAATATTAACCTCGCACTGTTTAGCTACACGAGGGCTTTTAGCGACGGACCACGTAATTTTAAACCCTGGTCAAGTGACGTTGACGGCACCTGAGTTGGCACCCCCTCTCCTAACTACCATACCATACCAACGGGAGGACGTTTCGGCTCTCGACAGATTTAACGTGCATCGCTGCCCTACACGGCGGGTCTTTAGTGATACTGGGCTCGAACTCGTGACAAGGCAAGCCATGATCTCATACCTATACCACTCGGCTACCACGGCCGCAGGCCTCTCCAATCCTTGAATATCCAAGGCAAATAGCATAAAGGCTCATAATCTTTTAATTTCGAAGATCGAATGTACATAATTAAACACAACCATACACAAATTCTAAGAGTTGCGTTTTATTAATTAATTTATTTTTTAAATTTCTTAACGAAGGGGCAATGAATATAAATATCTTCAATAATTAATACACCTTTCTTTTTTACACTTAATGTTAAAATCTCTGCAAAACTGCGATAATGATCCCATTATTAAACAGTAGGGAGTAACGATAATTAAAGCAGTTAGTGACTAATGCGTTTTTTCACTTGTGCAGAGCATATATAAAAAAGTTAAAAAATTAATACAAGGTTTTTCTTGAACTCCATTTCGTGCAATGTTCGGTTATAGGCATCATAAAGGAATGTATACACAGTCGATTCTCAGTAATTCTAAGTTGAAGGGACGAATGAAAAACTTTGAATAATCAAGAGGGTAGGAAAAAATTCGCAAAGTACACGAAAATTTTTTTTTAACACATTTATATTTAAAACTATGTAATTTAACAACAATTGTACATATGTATTAAGTTATTTTAAAGTATATTTTTAAAAAGAACATATTATATAGTATAAATATTATATAGAAGTTAAAAGTCCTGTATTATTAAAAGAATACATTTATGTATTAAAAACAACTATTAAAAGAATACATACTGTACATATTTTACGTTATATTTTCCTGCTTTCTTAGAAAATAAAAAAAATCCCTGATGTAAATTTAATGTTATTAGCTGCTTTTTTCTATTATTGTTTTTCTGTAGTAAAGGTAAGATTTATGCAATAAAATTTTATAAAAGTGAAAAACGATATTTAGGGGTTTTTTTTATGTATTTTATTTACTTGAAGTTTGAAAAATATATAAAATTAATTCCTGTTTTTAGAAAGGGCTGCGGTAGCCCAGTGGTTAAGGTATCGGACCATGACAGGCATGTCATGAGTTCGAGCCCAATACCACTGAAGACCCGCCGTGTGGGAACGGCGATGCACGTAAAATCTGTGTCGAGCTGAAACGTCACTCCCATTGGTGTGGTAGTTGGGAGGGGGTGCCAGCTCAGGTGTCGTCCACGTCACTTGACCATGGTTCGAAATTACGTGGTCCGTCGCCAAAAGCCCTCGTGTAGCTGAACAGTGCGACGTTAATATTCAATCACAATCACCTGTTTTTAGAAATGTTCTAAGCAAAAAAATCCAGGGCATGTTCAAAATAGTTGAGCTTGTTATATGCTTAAGCTATATCCATATCCTTCACTTATTAAATAAACGAGGAGAAATAAGAAAAAAAATATTCAAATGATCCTTCATAAAATTTGTTAATGGTATTTGTTTTTTAGCTGTCTATTGGCTTATGAGCTTTTATATCCTCAACTGTTCCAGAACTGTTCTGTTGGCTATCGTTTCTGAAAACAATCCCATGACACAGAACATATTGGATTGTTGTCGTGGTCTTAAGAACCTGGTATCAATTGGGAAAAACACACTCCTTCAGTGGGTTCCTGCCTACTGTGGAGTTCCAGGTAACGAAAAAGTTGACTTCCTGGCTAACAAGTAATATAGAAAAAAATTTTTTAGTCAATTTCTTCTTTGAAGGGATTAATAGAAATTATTTTAGTAACAATTGAAAATTGGAATAAGATATATATATATATATATAGATAGATAGATAGATAGATAGAGAGCGAACTAGTAGTAGGAATTAAAAAAAGAGCATGATTTGTCTGCATTGTTGTAATGATGCTGCATACCCGGTTTGGCTAATTTGGCTGAAAAACAGGTTTTCGAAGCCACCTTTTGGCTTTGTTTTAACAGTTACATTATTACAACAATAGAGACGAATTTAAGTTGGGGTGAGAAACCGGTAATTAATTTAATTAAATTTAATTAAGTAATTAATACTTGAAAAAATTGTATTAACATCAAGTGTCATTTTTTTGAATAAAAACATTATATGAAATGATAAAATATAATTTTTAAATAAATAATATAATTTAAATAATAAAATAATAAATATTTAAATAAATATTTATTATTAATAATTATATAATAAATATTTAAATAATAAATATAATTTTTACATAAATAAAAAACTGTTCTAAGAGTACCGAGTCATCTTAATAGAATTTGTGCTTTTAAGGAAATATTTACAGTTTTCTCAAAAGCAGCTTATTAACACAGAATAAAATGAATTCAAATGTCAGAGACGAGACTGGATATTCATTTGAAGACAAATATTATAAATAAGTAATATAAAAAAATTAAGCCAATTCCTACTTAGCTCAAAAAAAATTATTTTAGTTACTTTTTTTTAAATAATTACAATTAATATTGATAAGTATAAACATATGACAGAATCGCAATAATAAAAGGCAAAATGGAAAGCGATTTTCTTTCCTATAAATGGTACTAAACTTATGTTTTCTTTGTGTTACTATTTATTCATTCATAAATCACATTCTCAGAAAATAGGCCATCCCAGGTAGGATTCAAACCCACGATCTTTGGATTAGAAATCCTTTGCGCTACAGGGATACAACGAGAGATTTAGCCTTTTATATGTGGTATTGAACTATTATTTTTGTGTGTTATTAATTAATTAATATTTGCAAAACTGTATTAACATCAAGTGTCATCTACTACAAGTTTAAAAAATATATTTGAACTTGAGTGGATAAACAAAAAGAATTTTACTAACGATTGAAAATTTGAGCAAGATATATGAGTCGAGCTTAGAATTCAATGAGGTTGAGACCATTTTTTGATATTTTCTGATTCTTGTAAATTTTGATAAAATAAATAACATTCTTCTTAGTTATTAATGGATTTAATCATTTGCTTTCTTTTTTCTAGTTCATTGAAAAAAGGAAGCAACGCGTAAATCCTAACTAAAAGTCCGAACTTTAATAATTAAGAAGAATATTATTTATATTTTAATATAAAAAATGGACATAAAATATCAAAAACTGGACTTTCCCTCATTGGCTTCTGAGAGACTCATATATAGGGAGAGTGGACCTAATAGTAGGAATTGAAAGAAATGTTTGATTTTAAAGCAACAGTAATAGGTTTGTAGGTTTGTGAGATATATTACCGACCACAATTAATTGTAATTCTTATAGCCTTAAATGAAAATATTTGAACTTCTGTAAGTAATATTCTACACCAAAAGTTGTTTTCCTAAATTCTAAATATTTGAATGGTTCAAGTATATATAATTTAACTATTCAAATAATTCTCATTTTTTGCGCCATTTGAATTTGAACTAGAAACGTCTTTTAGGACAGAAAAGTACTTCAAACTGAATGTTATACTTTCACTTCATCCCTGAATATCATATTTTAACAAATTATTCATCTCTGTCCTCTTAATCCATTTTGACTGTATACTGCATAGTAAATTATTCAGGCAAATTATTATAAACTGAAATGTGGTTTAAAACCAAGCACTAGAGATAATATTAATATTGAAGAAAATTTCTACCTGAGAATGTTTTTAATTTGATGGCTGTTCTTAAGAGAATTAGCCGTAATTACTGAAATTGTAATTAGAGAATGCCAAAAGTAATTGTTTTGTCTTACCTCAGTAATCCTCTCTCTATTAAAACTTTCTGACTCTTTTCCATTCAAGATCTATAACCAATAAAATTTTCTCATGCTCCCAAGACTAGCCAATCACAATGAAGGATATGTTTTACGAGAATACCGAGTGAATAGAACTTATCTCTTGTGTTGTTTTGAACCAAAATACAATTCATTATAATTATTAAGAATTCTCCACTAACAGGCATTGCTCGCCTTTGCTTTGAATTCACTTTTCTTCATAATCGTATAAAAGCCTACACGCGTCATCATTTGAATTTCGCAACCTAATTTCTTTGGAAAGCGGAGTTCAATTTTGTCTTTCGAATGTCTGGAGATTTCTCCTGATTGTTTACTCAAGTGTTCTAATTACGCGGCAAATGAAACAATGTTAATGGGCTTAAATTATAACCAACATTTGCTCTCCGTGTATAAATGTTGTCGCAAAACTTTTGTAATTTTTGAGTATGTCTTAGATGTGTATGCCATGAAAATACTTCTGCAGTTTATAAATGGATTCTTGATTTTACTTCAATCCATTCACTGCCAACTACAAGATATCTCGTACTATGCTAGTACCAAAAGTGTGAGATATTTCGTTGCGTGTGCTATGATTTTAGATTGATTACATATCTCCATTTGAGTTAGGAATTATTAAAAAGAATGAATGAAAATTTTATAATGTGTAAAAATCATATTAATTGTCAATTTTTATTATGAAAGTTATACGTTAGACAATTAGATTATTACACAATATTTATACATATATATATAAGTGAATGTATTCCAAATATTAAAAAAATAATTTTATTGTTGTTGCTGTGTATGATGAGCTTTAAAGCAAAGATCAACGCAAAGTGGCGGGCTATTAGAACAAACTGGACAGCCTTTGGAAATCACTAGTAATTATTAAACGTGTACTTAAATCAGTGCTTCTCAAACTTTCACTACTGGCGATCCAATTTTCAATCATAATTTTTATCGCGCCCCCCTTACACAATAATAATGCGCTTTGTCGCTAAAGCTACCATACAATCTTAATTATAAACCGTAGAAATTCAGAAGAAAGTATTAATTTTGTATTTGTTACTTTTTAAATATATATGTAAGCAAATTACTTTTTATAAGTATATATATTTTTAAACAAATTACCCAGGTGAACGAATTTTAAAATGATATTTATTTAAAGATTTATTTCTTCCATCATCCATTTCTAAAAGTTTAAATGTCATTAGAAAAATAGTCTAGTCTATGTTGCTCTCCAGTGGCGCACACAAGGGGGGTCCTGTAGGTCCGGACCCCCCAAAGTCCTTGATGTTTTTCCGATTGGTTATAATTCTAAGTATATAATACGTAATATTTAATTAAATATTTGTTATTAATGATTAATTTTATTTATTAATGCTAATTATTTATTCAATAATTAGTTTTTTTACTGAGTTTTTTTCACGAAATCGACAAAATCAAAAATAGCATGATACAAGAATGGTGAAATTTCAACCCCGGACCAACCCCTTGAAAATTCCTGTGTGTGCTACTGTTTGCTCTCACTTATACATATCAAGTACGGTGCGTTTCTCGCGAACGTCTGCGTGAGTCTTGGCAAATATCCGACATCTGCGCTAAACGTGGCAGTAGCAAATGTTGGTATTTTTATTTGCAGACCTAGCCTATTCCCAGGAGCTGGTATCACTTTTTAGTGCGGCACCGTATAATAGGCGATACCAATTACCACCAAAGTAATTTTGATGCCGGTTTCCTCCTCAGAGGGGTACTTGAGCTCTGACGATTACCAAGGTGAACTTAAGAATTTCGGCAGAAGCCAAGCCAAACGGGCACTTCAAAGGATTTTTACATGCCGAATGTTTCTTTACGACATGACCGTTTAAGCTGACCGTTGTTGATTTTCTGCATCGCGAAAATCCACCGACGCATGAACGGGGTCCGAACCCGCCAACTTGGGTACGGGTGGCCAGCGACAAACCAACGCTACGCCGCAGTCGGCATTTGGGTGCTTAAAGGAGGGAATAAAAACCAAGAGTACGGCAATGAATACAAAAATGTAAAATGATTTTTTTAAATAAGATAACAATATTATAGTAGATTTTAAAAAGAACTGTGTGTGTGTGTGTAATTGCTTATTACTCACAAATTATAACACTTATTATTAATGTTAAATAATATGAAAAGAATGTAAAAATACGATAAAGAATAATTGTGTTATTTTTAATATTTAAAACAGGAAGACTTCAAAATGTTTTAACCGGGGGCAGGCGCGAATTCGATACTAATGGTGCCGGTTGCAAGGGAATTTGACGGAGTCACCCAGTACACACAGTATTTTTATTGTACAAAGAGTAAAATCACAATTCCGGTGAATAATTTAACGAAGAAAGTAGCGCTTTACCTACTTTCTGCGCTTTTCTTCATTGATAATTTGAGGAAAAGTCCAATCGGAGCGAACCGAATTAAAACACGTTTTCACAAAGGTGCACTGACGCCAATAAAGGGACACCGTCACAGAAACTCTTCACGAACGTTACAGCAATAGCTTATGCAAACAAAACTGTCATATTTTGTTCAAATTTTTGTAGTTTGTACCCCGCGCGATCGCTTCCGGGTTAAATGTTTAATCAATGTAAAACTACGAATGTTAAGATCTAAAAATGAATTATTTAAAACGTTTTTCATCATGCTTTATATGTTTCAAAATACTCATAAATAAATATTCGCCAAATAATCCTTCAAAGTGTTTCTCTGCTTTTTCAGAAATGTCATATAACTCTTTCGTATAAGCGCATTATTTAAAACTTCCTAAATGAAAAATACAGGCATAAAAAAGGAACGAACTAACCATAGCAGTAAGTTCGAAAAGGTCAAACAGATAAATTTCTTATCTTCCTAGAATGTTTCTCTGGGTCTGGGTTTTGTCTTTTCTCTGAAATAGTATTTTAGATTTAAAGAGAAAACTCGGTAAAAAAACTCTCATCATTGGGATTACAGCAAATCAAACAAAATGCTTTGATGTTTTTATTTATTTATAGGATCGAATCACAATGAATGTATCGAAAAGAAAGCTTTTTATGATGTTTGATAGTAATACTAATAAATTCTATCAGTGTAAATGTGTATTTCTTATTATGTCAGAAGTATTTTCTTGCCTAAGAGTACAGTAAATTAATTTTTTTAATCTTTTATTTTCGATATACTCTCGCCCAGGGGTACTTACTTTGAGAAACACTGACTTAAATAAGTATTTTTAAATTATCAAACACATTTGTGCCGTACTGATACATTTATCTGTATAGTATATCAGAGTAAATGTATATTTTTTATTATGTCAGAATACATTTTGTTTTGCTTCCTTTTAGAAAATACATATTTTTTTTCGACATGCTCGCCCCCTCATAGGGTTATCACTCCCCCTACGGAGGTGCACCCTCCGGTTTGGGAAACGCAGGGTTAATGGAAAAATGTTTCAATTTGTTTGAAATTTCATTTTTATTCTTACAATTATACAACAGGTGTGTGAGTACTATAATAATGGACATTCTAATTAATAGAATTTTACAAAACATTAAGAAACAATGCTGGGTAATTGAATCATGTATACAATATATCAATAAAAGTATATATATAACACAATATCTCTCTATATAATATATCTATAATAGTACATCCATAACCATATATCTATGTATAATAGATCTATAACAATAAATCTATAACATTATCTCTATATATAATACATCTATAACAATTTCTCTCTGCATAATATATCTATAACAATAAATCTATAACATTATCTCTATATATAATTTATCTATAACAATTTCTCTCTGTATAATATATCTATAACAATTTCTCTCTGTATAATATATCTATAACAATTTCTCTCTGTATAATATATCTATAACAATATATATCACATATGCAATATATTTATAAAAAATACATTCTTGCTTAAAAAAATAGTGCAAGTATGCAACTCAGATTTTTGTAAAAAAATCTTGCAAATGAACATATATTAATAAAAATTCTCTTTTTAATTATTAATAACTTTCAGCTCGTAAATTAAGCCTTAAAATTGCATTTAATTTTAGATTACTAAAAATTTATTTTATAATCATGAGTACATGTACGATTTTTTAAATATCACCAAAGTCTAGAGTAGAGCTGAACAGATCGGAGACTTGAGAAATTCTAAGCAGCTATTGGTGACTGCCAACATCGTTTCGAGCCATACTCAAGTGACACATTCCTGGTATACCATTTCACTTCTATACAGCATGCAACGAATAAATTTTGGGAGTTTTTTACAAAAAATGTAAATCCTCTAATATTTATGTATGGAGACTGTTTGGTGGAAGAATTCATAATCACATGACTTGACATGATTATGGCTTATTGCGAAGTTAAGTCAAGCCTTGAGATTTTAAACTTCTGATAAAATTAAGCATGTGTAGCATAAGCAAAATTTCTCTTAATCAATAAAATACCCTTCTTGCAGTATTTCTTATGGAATGAGATTGGATAATGAACACTTCTGCACACACATTGGGACATTTACATTCGAAATCCCTATTTAAAACATATATTGCAATTAGATATTTTTCAAAATGTTATAAATATGCTTTTGCCCCTTAAGAATACACCAAACAATGAGGGTACTTTTTCAAATAGGAAATTATAAAATTTCTAAAAATATTTCAATGGTAGTTTAAAAGATTTCTAAGAGAATACAAAAACAAAATTAGAGGATTTCTCTTACGCATTCATTATATGCGTAAATTTTCGATTCTCTATATAAAAACAGAAGATAATTTTCACAATGAAATATTAAGACAAAAAGAGTAATATGTTTCCTATAAAAATTGAATCCAAAACAAGAACCATTTATATCGCTAGTTCAGAATTTCATAACATCTTTAATTTCAGCCATGATATGTTTTATTTAAAAGTTTATTTGTCAACGGTTTTTTTATTTAAATTTTTTAAAATAATTTTTAAACTTAAACCAAGCTTAGCTTCAAAAACGGCTCACACCTCAGTTATAAAAGGCGTAGTCATAAAGCGAAGTTTGGAATCCCGAAGATTGTAGGATCACCCCATCATGGACTTCCCTGAAGAATCAACAAAGTTTCGTACAACTATCGCTTCAGTTTAAAATATTCATGTTAATCAAACACATATCTTTATTGTTACTAAGCAATTTTTGACGTAATATTTTTCTCAATCTCACTCCGTTACACCAACTATGAACAAAAGCGATGCTTTAGGATTACAAAAAAAATGTTGCGTCAGTTAATCAAGGAATATAAACGCGCAAGTGTTGTATCGAGAATAAATATACTGTATTTATTTAACACAAAATCGGAATACAGCTTCCTTAGAAATAATTAATATCATTGTCTTGTAAACATTCAGTTTTTATACAAATCTCAGTAGTGGATTAAGGCAAAATTTTTTTTGATTTGTGTACTTAGAACCCCCTTCCTCTCCCTACTCTTTATTTGTCGGTGTGGGTGATGGTTAAATAAATAATAAATCAAAAGCGCACAAGCATTTAGCAAGCATCTCCTGTTCTTCACATATTCTGTCCAATTTTAATCTAATGCATTCCGTAATATTCCTAATGGAACCAAACAGTTTCTTGCCTTGTGAGTAAACATTTAGATCACATTTTGAAAATTGAGAGGATTCACTAGAGGAAGTGATGATATTTTAAATTAAGATATCAAACATAAATTATAACACATAAAATAATAAAAGAATTTTTTTTAAGAAAGTACTTGAAAAAGGTACCATTATTACTAATAAATTATCTTTAATAACAAGCAATTTTACCCACCAGCTTCGCTGTGTGTTTGATGAAAATATTTAAGACAAATATATCTTTTTAAGTATTGCATTAAGTCTCAGCAGTATGCTTTCGATTGTATATAAAAAATTATAGCCCACACCTCTTGATTAAAAAAAAACGGAATTTAAATTATTAAAACGGAAAAAATATTTATCATATAACTTGCACTCCCTAAACCGTCTTGGGAGTCCGATTTCCTAAAAAACTCATTCATAGCAAATTTCCACTCAACAAAGAAATATGCTTGTCAGATTTCAAGTATGATGTTCGAGAATTTTTACCTATATCACATCCACAACCTGTCTGGTGATCCGATATCCTCCAAAATCGTTCATAGCAGATCTCTACTGAACAAAAGGTACAGGCTTGGCAAATTTCAAGTCTCTTGACCTCAAAGTAGAAAAACGGGAATTTTTATATATAACATCCAGTTCGAAGTCGATTTTCTAAAAACCTCGTTCTTAATTCTTTACTCCCGATAAAATTCAATTTCAATATAATAAACCTTTTCTAGAAGCATAGACAGAGATGGTTTTCTATTTTTGGTTGCATATCACGGTATTTTGTGGCTTGGCACATACCCACATAAATTCTTCCTTAAGCGAAGATGGTTTTTTGTAAAAAAATTTCCTATTTTTGTGAATGTGTGTTTTGCTTACGGCTTCCTTTAGAGTATCCTCAAAAGCCTGTAAAATTTTGGAATAATAGGGCACCAATGGTGTGGCATTTGCGCCAAGTCTCAACCTAAGTACCTTACTCAAATTTTATGTATAATATAATTACAGTGTGTTGAATAATATATTAAAGATTAATTTTCCCATCATACTCAAAATATATAAATTTAATGAATATGCTAGGTTTTTTTTTTTTTTGTATTCGGCGGGAACACTAACCTCTCTCGCACTGAACCTATAGCGCATTTACCTTGGATAAGAAGGAAACCACGAACTTCATTAATTATAAAATTATACTAAAACCAATGGCTTCAGAGTAAAAAAGGCTATTACATATAAAAAATACAGACTGAGTTACATCAATTTTAATTAATTCCTAAAGCTGAATAATCAGATTCTCTGTAAATACGTATTCTTTACTTTTTTGTAATGTTTGCAGTCGAGAAATATACATAAAATCTTTGACTATTCATCCTGCTTTACACCCTCCATGCGGACTGTGAATATTGTTTAAAATACTTCAAACAGATTTACAGTGTACTAGAAACTTTCACCTATATGTTAACCATACCTTCCCCTGCTTCTAAATATGTTTGCATCTATTCTATATGAGAATCACATATTTCTCAAAACTCGTTTGAATAACAGTCCATTTGATAATGAAATGCGAAAGCTCAGTGACATCAAAGGGCTTGTGTTAATTGTGAACAACTACACAACAAGAAATAAATTAAGCGATATGTTTACAGTATTATCATTACGGTATGATGCGTAAAATGCTATACAAGCCAAGGTATTCTAGGGGCTTTAAATAATTACGGTCTATTAACCAGACAAATAATTTTGTGAATAGAAACTTAAGAATATGTTTAATCTGTAAAGAGCGATGTGGGTAGAAAAAGCTATTTTTCAATCGAATTGGTGATTAATAGAGGTTTGGTAAAAATTTTTGTCTGTCCTTTAGCTGAGTTTACAAAGCATTATTCAAATCATTGGTAGGATTCACCTTCTTCCCAGATTTTCAATAAAAAGGGGCAACAAAGTATTAATTTAAATTCCCCTCATTAGGGTGAATAAATTATTTAATAGTTTTACTAAATGGATGTTTAAAAAGTATTTACTCTGTGACTATTGCAATAATGGTTTATATTTATTATTCTATACTTGGTTACAAATCTTGATTTAAGAAAGCATTTTGTTTTTATTATATTAAGTGAGGGAGTGAGAGATATATTCATTTTGCACTATAGAACTTCATTTTGGTGAAGGACTTCTCAATTTGAACCATTCTCAAGTCATAGGACGACACCTGATCTTCCCTCCCTGTCCTAACTTCCACACCAACGGGAGGATGTTTGAACCTCAACCGATTTAATGGGCAGCGGCCTCATCTACACAGTGAGTCTTCAGCCAAAATAGGCTCGAATTCATAACACTTCAACACGAGTCCATTATCCTGACCGCTAGGATACCACGGAGTTTATTGTATAAAAGAATTGCATTTGATACTTTTAGTCAAAAATAAAGATAAAATTGTTTCCATCATTTTATTTCCAATATTTAGATTATTCTACATTTAAATGATGCAAACCTTTTTCATTTAAGTGAGAAAGAGACGGGAGGCTATCTCACCGTGAAGTTTTGTATATGCTGTTAAAGCTATAGCAATGAAGAAAGTTTAGTCAAAGGTTTATATAATACGAACAATTAAAATAAAAATAAATGTGAAATGTATAATCGAATAATTAAAATTATTAAACATATGTATTGATAAATTGAGTAAATAAAATAAATTACGTAAGTTAAAAAAAAAATCAATGTTTCATTACTATAATAAGAAAATAATATAAAATGTTATGCTAAACAATTTATTAGAATGCGCGAAGCAAAAATAAAATAGAAACAAAGGTAATTTCTTCAATTTCACCATGGGCGCTCAAAATTTGCAAGACACATTTCATGCTTAATCGACTCTCTTAAAAGCCAATTTACATTATTAGAAATTTATTCTAAGGAATTTTATGTTAGTATTGGTAGCTTTCAAAAAGTGAAACAAAGAGAAAATGACTGGCTATGTTCCTGGTTACAATGTACAAATCAACAAACAAAATGTGCAGATGTACACATGATAATGTGCACAAATCAGCAAAGGAATTACTTCTATTTGTTCAATTTTGTTCTTTACTGGTGTTATACATTAAATTGGCTAAATCCGTACATTACATTGTTTTTTGATGTTATTTGTTTGAATATAGCACTTGTAACAGGTTCTGTTCGTTTTTCTTACTAATCCTCTAGGGAATTTCTTCTTAATCTCCACGCTCAGGGTATCTCATACTCAAGGGTGCTTACACTGGTTTTTACATTCTTTTATTAATTGAAAGCTAAAACACTTCAGAAATCCGAGTCTGGTTCCATGTTTAGTAGGTGGTTTTTGACTACTTGACAGAATAATTTGAGCATTTACTGTAGCAACGTTCAACAACATAAAAAATATTTTCATAGGCTTACGATTAGATTTTGTAGCCATTGAATAGGATGTAGTCTTTATATCAAGGCCGATGATTACTCCCTCAGTTAAATTACCTGGATAGATTTCAGTAGAGTAATCCTACTTGCTATTATACTCTTCATCATTCGATTCTTCCTCATTATCCCCACAAAGAGACTTTCTTCATCCGAAAATACTGTTGAGCTATATCTATTAAATACTGCATCTATTAAGTATCACATTTCTTCATCATAATTACAATAATGCGCCATTGCATAAGAAAGATTTTAAAGCGTGCTCATACATTTAGAACTGTAACGGCAATTCACGCGCAGAGTCTGACCCTGTTCAAGATCAAAATATGCATTAAGAATTCGCCTACAAATTGAGGCCCTTCAAAGAATAGGACCGCCCAAAGTCAGCTACACGAGCTATTCATTTTCCGAAAAGGTTTTAGATCAAATTATTGAAAAAGTTAGGCAAGGGGTACGACATATACCCCATTAGTAGTGCCAGGGGTTAACATATGGTTATAAAATCGCCTTCCGTCGAGGAACCGTGGTTTATGCTATAATGTGAGTTACTATTTAAAGTGGAGAGGAATTTGAAGGATCGTCAGGGAATTGAATCTGCAGATAGAATGGCAGAGTGCAATAATTGAAGCTATCAGCGGGTTTAAGTAAGGAAGTAGATCTTATATTATGTGAGTAGGGATTACTGATACCGGAATACCGAATATCGGTATTTTGAGCTATTTGTTCAATTTTGTAAAACCGGTATTCACAAGTTAAAATACCGGTTTTTTGGTATTTAACATAGTTTTTTTTTTAAATCGTCTCCACTATATGTTTAATGATCACCAACATAGCAAAATAGTATATGTTTTTGTTTTTATGTCACTTTAACGGGCAAAATTAATTAGACTGAAATATAAAGTTGCATCGTACAATCAAGATAAATGATAAAATAAGTGAAACATCCAAGGAGCGGGCCAAAACTATTCTTTTACAGTTCAGAGCGATACTGCACACGCGCAGGTATCGTAGTTTGATATTCGTATCTAAGAAAAAACAAGGTTGTATTTGTGAAGAAAGTGCGTAATATTTCAATATTTTTTTACATTGGTGAGTTTGTAATTCACATTGTATTTGCATATCATACTTTAGGGTTCAAAATATTTTTCAGATTTATTATATATATATATTCACAAATACTAACTCATAATAATGAATAAGAATAATTTTAAATAACATAAATAAATTAGTTGCTAATACTTCAGTTTCGTTTCATTATTTATACGATGAAAACCGCAGAACACAGACTGAATAGTGATATTTGCACTTTTTTTGTGATTTAAATAAATAAGATGTTCCTTTGCTTTTTTGTGACTCTGTATATACTGTTATAATTTATAAGTTAGACATTTTTTGTGACATTTACACTCTCTAATATAAAACTGGCAAATAAAACAAGAAACAATTGTGTTTCTTTTCTTTTTCAAAAATTTCTAATACCGGTATTAAAACCGGTATTATCCCGTACTAAGATCTAAAAAATACCGAATACCCCGTATTGAACTTTTGGTCCGACATTGCAATCCCTATGTGTAACGGAACAAGAGATTTCCGTTTCTAAACTATTAGACGCACAATCTTGAATTTGGGGAGGAGGTTATGGGCGCGTTAAAGATAATTTTACTTCAATTTTAAAAATTATTCAGAATTCCTATCCTTTTTGAAATCATGAGGGAAGAGTTAGAAGAATCTGTTTCTGTATTATCAAACGCTTAATGCTGTGACTTAGATATCAATAATTTATATATAAATATATATACTCTTAAGTATATATAGTATATATTCACACACACATACAACATTATAAAATGCCCAGAGAAACGGGTGGGTAATGTCTAGTTTAGACTCTAAAAGAAAAACTATATATCTCACAAACAATATAATTAACCAATAAACTCGTATCTTTGAATCTAACTTCACAAATAAGTTGCTGTCAGTGTTAGTTATCAGTTATTTATATTATTAAGTGTTATATATTCACTATTAAACGGAAAAAAGCATTTTTGTCTCCAAAAAAACTGCTACCTTCGAGCTACAATCACTTCAGTTCGTTTCATGTCTTTTGCATCCCAAAAGTGTCACTCGGAATACATGCAAGGGTTTCCTATTATATCGACTATCCAACTATCGTCTGCATCGATCCCACGGATTGTATGAGGAGGTGGCTGGAAAAGTTCTTATAAGGTTGCTTCACGCAAGTCAATCACAGAGCGTCTTTATGAGCTTTGGGGTGGCCGCCATTATTAGGCCTTCATTCGACGTGAAAGGGGTGAGATTGGAAAAGATATCCCTTTCCACCCCTTAATGCTCCGCAACGTCTCAACATTCGAACCTTTTGATGGCTTCATATTCATTCGGGATTATTATCCGAGACATATACTTCCACCTCTTTGCACTCCGTCGACAGACGATTATATGCTATCGATGATCAAACAACGATATGGAATGGGGTTGAGAGGGGGGTGAAATGGGGGAGGTTAGGATTCAGTTGTTGCGTATCAGAGAGTTTATTATTCAAATATGAGGGAAATTGAATTTACAAGGGTAGTTTATAGTATACGATAAATTCAGCTTTACGCAGTGTGGGGGGAGGATCATATTATATTTATTTTGTTAATATAAGCCCTTAATGTTTTTATTCATGGAAGCTATGTATTATGTTGTATCTTTACTGATTTATTTCATTTTAGATGAACGCATAGAATCGAAGACTACATTTTTAAATCTCTTAAAAAAGAGTACTAACAAATGTAATTTGTGAAAACTAAAATTTCAATTTTTTTTTTATCTTATGTGCAACAAACTAAATATTTTTAACCTCTTTAGACCTGACATCTTTTAAACGAGGGAAAAATTTTTGGTGGTTTGATTTCTGTAATAGTACAGTCAAAAGTATAAATGCTAAGAAAAAATTAAATTTTTATGAGTAGTTTCTTTACGATGAGGTACACATATGTACAACTCGGGTCTTAATTGCAATAATAAGAAACATTTTTTTCCTCAAATATATTTATTTTAATGAATCTCCGTTTAAAATGTAAGAAAGGCATTGTAATTAAGTTTTAAATGAAATGCTTCGAAGCAATTTTTTTCAATTCCTACTATTAGTTCTATATATATATATATATATATATATACTATATATATTATATATATAATAATATATATAATATATATATATATATATATATATATATATATATATACATCTTGTTCAGATTTTCGATCATTAATAAAATACTTTTATTCATCCACTCAAGTTCAAATACATTTTTTTAAACTTGAAGTAAATGACAGTTGATGTTAATAACGTTTTTTTAATAGGAATTCATTAATTACATTCTATTGTAACGGTTAATGTTAACAAATAAAAAGGAATAACGACCATTTTATGGGTTAAGAGGACATGGTACGATTTTACACAAACATTTTTAATTTAAGGATTTTCAAAAATTTTTGGTTACCTCCTATGGTGTAAAGTATGCAAAACAGATTTTCGGCTCAAAATTTCATAAAAATCTAGTCATTTAATTTTTTAACGTAAAAATTTAAAATTTGTGAAGTGATTTTAAAATGCTACTCCTCCTACAAAAATTTACAAACACGCATCAAATTTGATTTACAAATACGTCAAACTATGTATAACAAAAGTTGGTATGGGTTTTATGATAACATGAATGGTATTCGTATAATATTTTTTTATGAATGCTTATTGAAAACTCCTTAAAAAATGTATAAATTCTGAGTTCAATTATTTTTAAAAACAAGTGTTGCTTTGATTCAAAAACGCATACCAACTTTTGTTACAAGTACTATTAGCAAGAGGTAAAAAAAATCAAAGCATTAGACACAATAGAAAAAAAGCCTTTGCATTTTAAATGAAAACAAACTAGTAATTTTATCTTTCTGACATACGTAAGTTTCAAGTTTTGATTTGCCGAAGGGTCGTGAATAAAAACGAACGTAAAAGTCAACATAATTCTGCGCTTTTAAGTTTAGAGCTTTCAAATTTTGGGAGGTTGTAAAAAATACAAAGAATAATTTAGGCTAATTAAATTAGATTTGATTTTTTTGAACGATTTTTGTCAATTGAATCGTAATATGTCTCCTTGAACTAATATTTAACTAACCTCTTTCAAGCGAAAGAGTTTCTAAAGAATAATGTTGTTTCAAGGCGATTTGGATATTGGCTATTTCGTAGAGAAAAACAAACAAGAATCAACAACCTGTTTGATTTATCGTGAAAATATATTGTATTTAAAAATTATAATTTTGCTCATTACTACACCACATAGCATAAATCTTTCACTGGCTCTTTTTCTCGAGGATATGTTTTAAAACGAGATAAATTGGCTTTATTTAAAAAAAATATTTGCAACAACAACATAATATTTTGTCGATGGTAATATCACAAAATGTAGAGGAAACAAAAGTATCCTATAATTTTTTTAGATAATATATATATTGATAAACATATGAAATTGATACAGCAATTGTTAGAGTGTTTCTTAAAGGCTTCCGATTTACTATTGTATCAATTCTGTTATTTGTTCAGAAATTGTTAGTAATATATATAATTGTTATTGATTGTAAAAGCAATTGTTATATTGTTAATTATTGATTTATATTGTTTTTGATTGTAAAATCAAAAAGTATTTCAATAAATTTGAAACAAAAATATACAATCAAGTCTTAACTAATTTTAAACAGATTAATTTTAGTCTGGACTTTAGTAAAAATTCTTTGCTATTAACTTGCACTTGATAAATTAATATCTGAAATAAAAATAATTTAGGATTTGTCGAAAGAAAAAATAAACCATCAAATTACATGGCAAGTTTGTTTTCATGACACTAGAGTGCAAAGAAGGGGTTTGGGATTTCTGATGAAAAGAAATCGAAATTCTCCCATAACTGGGTAAAAAATGCGTAAAACCTATTTTTTGTGAGTTGAGTTTGATAAAGCTTATTATAGTTTTAAACTAAAATCCAAAATTATGAATTTTAATATTTTGATCAATTTTTTCCATTTTAAATGTCCTTGGTCTTGTAGCGTCCCCCTCCACCCCATTTACCCTTATCCCTTATGTTGCGTCCCACGTGAAATACTTGTGATATGTATGCAGTACGGTGGTAAAAAAGTCTGAGTATCTCTGGTGTAGAATGTACAAATAATTAATTTGTTGGTTAAAATTTCAGAGAGATAATCTTTTTTAAGTTCTTAGTCAAGTGAAAAGTGAGGTTTTAAAAACGTGGAGAATGCTTAAGATAATCATAAAACTGTATGTACTAATGTCCTGGGTTATTTTAAAAAAATATTTCATTTTTATGTTATTACAAATTATCCTATAAAGTGTATCCATAAATTTTCGAGAAAACTAGCTAAGGAAAGGATAGATCTGCATTGAAAACAAGTAATATTTATGAAAAAAAAAATTAAGTCAATTCCTTCTTCGTTAGAAAAACGTACTGGCGCCATCTATTGCAGCCAGTTGTAACTTCTATAGAAATAACACAGAATAAATATAAATTAAAAGATAAAATTAAATCAATGAATTAATATATCCGCTACAAGTTTAAAAAATTATTTAAAAACTTGAATGGATGAATACAACGTATCTTATTAATGATTGAAAATTTGAAGAATATATATACATAAATAAATATAAATAGGGAGAGAGTGAACTAATAGTAGGAATTGTGAAAAACAAATTTTTTCTGCGTTTCTATGAAACATGAGAAAAGGAATTTTTAGGAGCAGTTGTAAAAATACCGAATTAATTATAAAGCATATGTTGACAATATACATTTTATTTCTTACAGTGTTAAATTATAATTTTAAATAAACTATTTTTAGTTGATAAAGAACGAATTTCGATACGAATTTGCAACGATGTTGGTTGCAATTTATTGTTTTGATTCGAGGATAAAAAAAAATTATATTAGATTAAAATTTTTTTGAGTAGTTTATCCTCGCTTTTGGTTATTTATGTTATAGAAAAATTATTGTATTTTGAGTCTAAAATCATTGAACAATGAAAACTAAGTTTTTCTAAAATTTTTTAACAAATTCAACTCCTATGTGCAAACATAAAATATTTAAATATTATTCTTTTTAATTATTTTTCTTCTAATCCCCATAACATAGACTCATTTCCACATTGTTAGGCTCTAACTAATATTTTATCCTCTTTATAACCGTGAACTACTCTAATGAACATCTTTAAATTCATTCTTCTAAGTTCTTCTTCTGTTGATAAATAGTTCTCTAGTCAACAAAATTGAACACAGAATTATTGCTGCTTCAAAAGTTGTTTAGTAAGTATTCGTAAAAATTTCACGTATTGACTCTAAAAGAAGAAATTTTCTTAAAAATAAAGAGAGATTTGACTGACGTCAAAGTGGAAATTATAACTCAATTCATTAGAAACTAAAGTGCTTTAAAACGACAAATGAAAATTAATTTAACAATTTTAAAAAAATTCGGGTATATAGCAAGACATTTCCTAAAAAAGACAGTATTAAAATATTACGAAAATAATATTATGCATATCCTGCTGTTAGACTGAACTATTCAAGTCAAAATTTGAATTGTAGAATTATTCCTTTTCTTTCATAAATTTTGTTTTTAATCATTTAGAGAAAAATGGTTATCGGTAAATAAGTATTTATATATACAGTGGACCACAAAAGTGTTCATACACTAGCAATTTGTTTTAAAATTTAATGCTTTCGAATAATAAAATTAATATTTCGTAATTGTAATTTCTTTATGATATCCGCAACTTGTTCTTAATAGAATGACATAATTAATTTTTTTTAAAAATAGAATGACATATATTTTTTAAAAATAGAATAACTATTCATTTAAAAAATTAATAATCAAAAAGCTACACTAAAAATTACGCCACAAAAGTCTTCGTACACTTTACAGAAATCTCAACATAGATTTAACTATTGCATTCATTCTTAATTTTGTACTAAATAGGATATTTTTTAGTGTCCAAAACAACTTTTAAACGTTCCTGGTATGGACCTAATCAGACTTTTTTAATTTCTGCATTGATTTTCCTCCATGTGTCTGTGATTATTGTTTTTACTTCACATTATGTGTTTATATGTCATGCTTTCATTTTTTTAATCAAATTCTCACCAATTATGTTCTACAGGGCTAAATGAAGTGATTGAGGAAGTGTTTTCAGAATTTGGGGACAGTTATAGAGACACCAGTGGCCTAGGTTGAAAGTAGTGTGCTTGGCGTCATTATCCTGTTAAGAAATAAAGTCGTTTCCAATATCCAAATTTTGAGCGGATAATTTAGAACTTTTATTTTAAACATTAAATAGAGATCATGATTCCCAATATTATCAAAAAATACCAAATTACCTAATTCTGAAGCCGATTTACACCCCGACGCAAGAACACCTCCAACTTCATGCTGAAGCATGAAGGTGGAGGGATTCTTGTTCCATCTAAATTTACAAGATTAAATTCCTCAATTTTTCCTTTAAAAACTACTATACGCCCATCGGAACAAAAATGTTGAATTTTCTGTTAATCCAATAAATTTGCTGCCAATGTTGAATTTTCTGAAACTTAACCCCAAAGATCTAGTTGGATCAATGAACCATGGAGGTGGAAGGGTTCTTTCGTGGGGGTGTAAATTGGCCTCAAAATTAGGTAATTTTTTTATCGTATTGTGAATCATGAGCTCTATTTAAATATTTTAAAGAGAAATTTTAAATAATCCATTGAAAATTCAGATATTGGAGGCGACTTCAATTTTTAACAGCGTAATGATGCCAAGTGCACTGCTCTCATTGTACACCACTGGTGTCTCTATAACTGTCCCAAAATTCTGAAAACCACTCCTCAATCTCTTTATTTAGCCCTGTAAAACATATTTGGTGAGAATTAGATTTAAAAAAAGGTGTGACATATAAACACATAATCTGAAGTAAATACAATAATCACAGAAACATGGAGGAAAATCGATGCAGAAATTTAAAAATTCTGATTAAGTCTATACCAAGACATTTAACAGTTGTTGTGCATCTAAAAGATATCCTACTAAGTACTAAATTAAGAAAGAAATACAATATTTAAAGCTGTGTTGAGATTTTTGTAAAGTGTATGAAGACTTTTGTGGCCTAATTTTTTAGTAGCTTTATGATTATTAATTTTTAAAAATAATATTTATGCTATTTTTAAAAAAATAATTATGTCATTCTATTAAGAACAAGTAGCGGATATCATAAAAAAAATTACAATTCTGAAATATTAATTTTTATTAGTAGAAAACATTTCATTTTATAGAAAACTGCAAGTGTATAAACACTTTTGTGGTCCACTGTATATAGCAGACGATATTTTTCAATTCCTACCATTAGTTCACACTCTTCCTATAAATGTATACCTTGTTAGAATTTTCAGTCGTTAATAAAACATTTTTTATTCATTCACTGAAGTTCAAATGCGTTTTTAGCTTGTAGTGGATGACATTTGATGGGAAATAAGTTATTTCAAATATTAACTCATTAACTAAATTTTATTTTTTAAATTTATATTGCGTTATTTCTGATGAAGTTACAACTAACTACAACAGATGGCGCCACTCCAATTCAAATATATTTTTTTAAACTTGTAGTGGATGACACGACGTTAATACAGCTTTTTCAAATACTAATTCATTAATTAAGTTTAATTAACTAAACTAAAAATTTTCTTTGTTTGACATAAGTAGGATTGACATTAAAAATTTTTATAATTATATAACTTTTTAATTTACAAATCATTTGCTATAATCTTGCTTTTATAATTATACAATTACATTTACCAAAAGATTTATAAAAAATAAAAAAAATAAATAAATAAAAAAATTAAAAAAAAAAACCTACCAAACGATATTTTAACTATGTCATTTATAAATCAGTAGAAAGCATAATTTTTGTATTTTGCAACAAGGAATACCTCACCAGCTATGCCTGATAATTATTCTTCTACTAAACATTGTAATTAATTTTGATAAGTCAATAAATTCTAAAAATAATCTTTCCCTAAGCAATGAAATATGTTCCAGTGATTTTTCTCGTAATTTATTAAACTATCTCTTACGAAACTGTTAAGATAAAAAGTCAAGTCTCCCTTCGAAGACGTGAAATAATGACTCAAATTTAGAGTACAAGCGTGAAGGACATTTTGACATCGATTCTTTCAGTCTTTGTTGTTAATAAATGTTTCTCTGATCAATAATAAATGATTGGAGAGGCACAGGAGCGTTACTAAGATATTTTCCAAGAATTCTGGAACATTATTATAATTAATAATTTAAGCTCTACGTTGCGGGAAAAGAAATGTTTTTCAAAATCCTTATGCACATTTGATTATTCAGAAAAGTATCGTCTAGGAGTAATTTAATTAAATCACAAATATCGGTAAATAATATATTTAAAATGAACACAGACTTTCTTTAAATAAAGATAATTGAGAAATTGTTACATTGAGATATGAAGGTATCTTTTGTCATTAATAGCTTAAAATTCGAAAATTATTTGGGAAATTTATTATTTCTTTTGCAATTTTTATAATCTCTCTAGTTTTTATCATTTATGTAGATAATGAATAATATGAGTCACGACAAATGTAAATAATGAACTGAATTATAATCGTTTTTCAGTACACTTAAAATTAAGAGAAGTAAGCAGTTCCCAAATGAAAAGATATTTAATTTAATTCTTATTTTGTTGCAATAGTTAGTTTTTGTTTGTTTTTTAACAAAATAAATGCTGCATTAAAAATATAATTTGAACTTTTTAATTAAGTGCTTCCTTATAAATATATACCCAAAGAACTTCATTTCCTCATTAATATTCTCTTTTTGTCGAGAGCCAATTTTCAAAAGATATAAAAAATTATTTAAATAATTGTATTGTATTTATAACAATTGTATAACAAAGGTAATTACTTCTGTGTGTAACAGTAAAAACTACTCGACAATTAATCTCATTTTCAGAATAATTATCTTTCTATTCACAAAGACTTTATTAATTGGAATAGCTTCAATAATTAATAAGAAATAAAATATTTCGTGTGATTGTTCTTTAATTGCTGAGGAACTAGTAAATTGTTTTGTAAAAAATAATCAATGGAAAAAGGAGGGAATTTTTTTGTTATAAAATAAGAATATAATTCGGAAAAATTTCATTTGCAGACGATTTCGCACTTCAACGCATCTTTACTGCAAATACAGTTTTTACTTTTACACGCAACAACAATCTATTTACAAATGGCACATTTTAAATTGTATGAAGTTGAGAAATACGTTTCTCAGCTTTACTGAAAATTTACTTAACAGTAAAGAGAAAGAAAACACATCTTTTTTTTCGGGTGCATTAGTAACAACACTAGTTTAATTAGAAAAAAACAATAAAAGAATGTAAAAGATCTAGTTCATTGAATCATATATATGGTGCGATATGACATTGTTTTGCTACGAAACGAAGACTTTATATGCTGCTTTTCTGATATATTTTTAAATCAAGTTTTTTAGAAAATTTTTCGAGTGGTAAAATGAAAGTTTATTTTTCGAATGCATCAATTTAGAAAGAAATTCCAATTGGAAGAAATAGTGTTGTTTCTGATGCCACCTGTTTGACGTAGTCAGATTGAGGCCCTCGAAATTCATCGTGGAAAAGGGCTAGAAGTACGCCGGTCGTTGGTCTTGGCCTTGAGCACCATACAGGTGACAGTACGAATTAGCTCGTTGAAATTCCCCAAAGGGACGATAGATGGCGACACCTCTTATCTCCAACTCCACAATTTAGGCATGGAACTGAAGGGGAGGGAAATATTCTCCCGTCCCCTGCACTCGTGATTCAGCCCACAAGAATTTCGGACCCACTGATTTAACGAGCACGTACTCCGTGTGTACTTGGAGGGTATTTGGTGGCACGGGCATCGAACCCAGGTCTTCCGGTCTGGAGTCCGAGGCTCTAACCACTAGGCTACCTACCGCCCACGAAAGAACAAATAGTACATTTTCTGAATGATTACTCTTGAGTCTTGATGAATAATTTGTGATGTCAACGAAGAAAATATTTAATTAATTACGAGGGTGATCGGAAAGTCAGCTTCCCTTGTCGACTGTGGTCAGAGATGAGCATGAAAGTCAAAACATTGAATGAGACATTAAAGATAAGACGTAACTTTATTGTTCCACATAAATACCAAGTACATTGAGACATTTGTCACACCGCTTCATAAGCTTCAAAAATCCCTGCAGGAAAACTCAGAGCTTTGAATCCCGAAGAAACTTTTACTTTTGCCTGGACTTTTTGGAGGTTGGAACCATGAATGCTACAGTTGGTACTGTGCCACCTTGTCAAAATTGAAAGATGTAACGGAAGAAGCGGCCTGGGCTTCTCAAATCTGGGTTTTGTTGTTGATGACAATGCGGGACCACACTCGGCGACGGCAACGCAAAATTATATTGCAACTCTTGTTAGGGAGCGCCTACACCATCCGCCATACAGTCATGATCTCTCACGAAGTGATTTTCATCTGTTTCCGGGTTTGAAGAAGAATTTCTCCTGAAGGCACTTTGGAAGCAATGCTGAAGTCAAACAAGCCGTTAAACGCTTCTTCCATATGCACAGCCCTGAGATTTTCTTGGAGGGTTTTCGAAGCTTATCAAGCAGTAAGACAAATTTTTCAATGTACGTGGTATTTATGTGGAAAAATAAAGTTATGTCTTATCTTTAATGTCTCATTCTATGTTTTGAATTTCATACTCATTTCTGACCACAGTCGACAGGGGAAACTTATTTTCCAACTCACCCTCGTATTAAACATAGATCAATTTTACTCATAGATTCCTATAATCTTTGTTAAATGTCTCTCTACGTGCCGTAAGAGCTATTGTACTCGGATTGAAATTTTTCCGTTTACATATCCTAAGAAATAATAATAATTATCTACGTTCACTATTTAGTTATTAATAATCTATGCATAGAAAAAAATGATTTACTCATAACGAGATTACCGGAACAATTAGACCTACATACTTCAAGTTTGACCAACACTTTTCTTTTGTTGAAAAGAGATCTGTTAAAAATCGGTATTGAGAAAATTGGCTGAAAAAAGATGATTTAGGGGATGTTATAGATTTTTTTAAAAAAAATCTTAGCTTTTTGAATTATTAGACCTACAGACTTTCAGTTTAGCATAAATATTTATATTGTTTAGTAAAAATCCTATAAGATCAGGTTCTTAGTAAACTGACTACCAGGAACGTGTTAATAGGGTTCATTAATGTAAAGGATAACTATATTTCTACTTTATATAAATTTAATCCAAAATGTAAATATATTATTGTTTGAAATCTACAGAGCGAGAAATTGAATGATAAAGAAAACTATTTCGATTTGCAGATAAGGGTCTTAGAATTGTTTTGGCAACTCACCCGGTATAATGATTGATGACTCTGACTGCTGTGCTGTAAGGCTTGGGTTCAAATCACAGGGAAGGCATGGAGAGAAAGAAATACATAGTGCCTTTGCAAAATGGTGTCATTCTAAATAGCCATCGGGCCGCAAGTCCTCTCGTGAGGTTGGTGGAAGAGGAAGATAGGTGGAAGGCCCTTGAACACCCCAGGAAGTTCAACCTTTAAATTGGGATGGAACCGAGACAAATCGTACTGTCACCTGCATGGTGTTCAAAGCTACGGCTAACGATAAGCGTACAACTTCCCCCTCACCATGATGAATTGATACGCACCTCGATATGGCACTGCCGATCAGTTATCATTAGCAACAACAACAAAAGTGTTTCTACAGGTACCAAGAGAAATTCAAACTTAAATAAAATAATGGGCATTTAAAGAGTTAAATTGTTATTTAAATAAACAAGCAGTGATATTTTAAGCGTAAAACAAAAAAATATTTGCATTTATAAAATCTATATTTTGAAGAGGCCTATGAATATATTTGTTTATTGAAGAAATTGAATTAAATGCCAAAACTGTTTCACCCATCGGATTTCTGCGAATTCCAAGAAGTGTTTATTAATGATATTTTTACGCACACCTATAATTAATTCTTTGACGAATCTCGAATTTTCAAAATACAGTCGTTCCTCTTTTAACGAAGTCGCTAAATCACCCAAAAAATGTCGTTATATGGAAAATTCGTTCTATAGACTTTCATCTTTCAATATACTTTAAAAACCACATAAAACAAATTTTAAATTCCTAAACAATATATATTAAAAAAGTAATATTATTCCCACCTTTTTATAAATTAATATCTCTTTATTTTATACATTTTACCCATCAAAAAATAAATAAATAAATACTGCAAGAAATACAAGAAAAAAGTATGTCACGGAATATACTGTATTTTCAACGTTAAGAAAATAGTTCTATATTAAAAGTAATCAATTTTTTTAATTTAAAGCGTACAAGTAATTTTTAAACATACATTATTTTATAACTATAAAATGTAAACCTACATTACTACAAGCATCCATAAATTTAATCACTCATAAAATTTGTTAATTTTGTTTGAAATTTGATTTTTTTTTTCATAATATACGCCTCACATATTTGCAATGCTCCAAAAATCCCTTCATTTGTTTCTTTCCATGTCTTTTCTTAAATTTTTCTAGCCATCCATTTCTACTTAGAAATGGGTCATATTCCAAAGCCTTCGCAAATTGAAGAGCTTTCTCTGTTACGAAAGATTTAGAGATTGGAACATTTTTATATGGCATTGTGCGTATCCACTTCATAACTTCCTGGTCGACATCTTCATAGACACATGTTCTGAAACGCTTTGAGCAAGAATTCGATAAATCATAATTTTTTAGCTTATCTCGATTTTTTTATAATAGTTGATAAGCTGCTTTGGAAGAATACCAAATTTTAATGCAAAATCTTCTATACTTTAAAAATAGGAAGAAAAATTATTGAATCAAAAGGGGAAAAAAGTTCGTTTTATAGAAAATGCACTTCGATATTGGAAGGTTATTTTACGAAAGAAAATCGTGACAATTTCTTGTGGTCCCAAGAAAAAGTTCGCTCTATAGAAACATTCGTAATATAGAGGTTCGTTCTATAGAGGCTCGACTGTATATCTCAATATGGAAGGAACCATTTTAAAGTTTTATTTGAATGAGAAAAGAAAATGTAAGGAATGTGAGAAAAAAAATATTTTAAGGTGGTCGTGCTTTGGTCTTTTTATATACGTATAGATGTGCGTTAAATGTAAATAAATGTTTTTAACTCTGTGACGGAGCTTTACGTGACTTTCAGCTAACAATCCTCTTGGGGAATCTTTGGGCCAGTAATCGCGTTATTTCACAGCCAACCCTCTCAATGAGAAACCATGAGATGCAAATTAGCTAGTGTATATATAGTTAAAGTTTAATAATCGTAGATTAGAAGGAGAAGGGGTGGAGTTACTGAAAGCTGTGTCAATACGGTATGAATTAAAATTAGAACGCATGACTATAGGACGGCTTTTAGCTACTAGAATAAATTAGTGAATTTAGAATTGTTAAGATATGATTAATTAAAGTCAAGATATTCGGATTTCGTACGCTTATTCACATAAGGTTGGTACTCTCTTTATATCACTCCAAAGGTTCCCTTTATAGATTGCTTATTCTGGAATATTATCTTGGATAATAATAAATTAGATCTATCATGGTTAGTGTTGGTCATCCAGTTTTCCCTCCTACAGATTTAGGTCAATTAAATGACGAGGAAACGTCCCCTGGGGGTAGGCCGTTACAATCCATTGTCAATCCATTTTTTAAGGAATTGATTTAAAATGCTTGTAAAATAAAAACAGAAAAAAATTAGCTTCATCAAAAGCTCTTTTTACTGAATGTCTGTGAAATCCTTTTGAAAGCTTTGCTGGATGAGCTATAAAAAAAAGTCCTAATTAAAGCAAATGTTAACAGAACAAATTTTTCTCCTTTTACGATCTATAGTTAAATATTTAAGCAAGCTAATTTTGAGCGGTAGCAAAGGCATTTCCTTAATGCTCATATTTTATCTAGTAAAAAAGAAATAAATAACAAAAAATAGAAAAAGTGTATTTCTTTTGAAAAAAAAATTCAATTTTCAACTTCAGTAATAAAACTGATACTCATTAAGTTGAGTAGGAATTGTTTACACAATTATTTGCAATTAAAGCAAAAAATGCTGTAATTATCAAAATCATAGTTCATTTTGATATTTTTAATGTAGATGCTTATGATACATCATTTGAGAAATATGTTTTTGAAAAAACACACGGTATAAGTTTTAATTAATTAATATTTAATATATGAATAATAAACAAACCCAATGTTTTTTAATAAACATGTTATCAGTTTACCATAACTGAACATTTGCCATATATATAATAGTAAACGACAGAACATGTTTATATGCTTTAAGTAATAAATAGTAATAACGAAAAAAATTATATTATAATCCTTTTATTTCTCAAAAGGTTAATAGATTTTTCAATGATTCTAAATTAAAAAAAAGATAATTTTTTGAAGCATGAGTAACATGTGTTATTAAATAAACTGTTAATTAGAAGAATAACATATAGATAAATGAAGTCAAACATTTAAAGTCAAATTACTTGAAATGTAAGTGGAACTTAAAATAGATTCGATGGAAAAAAAATTCAGCTTCGGATAAAATATTTGTTAAGTGACTCGTACTGAAGATTTTTTTTAGGAATCAAATATTTCATATTCCGTTTTCATAAATGTTAGGATAAATGCTTTTCAATTCACTATTTATTCACTCTCTTCCTATTTATATATATATTGTTCAAATTTTCAATCTTTAATAAAAAACTTTCTATTCTCCATTCAAGTTCAAATACATTTTTTAAACTTGTAGTAGATGACACTTGATGTTAATGCATTTTTTCAAATATTAATTCAATAATTAAACTAAAAATGAATAAATAGTAACGAACAAAAATAATAGTCAACAACATATATAAAAAGGAAAATTGTTGTTTGTGGCCCTGTAGACAGCGCGTGACTTCTAATCCAAAGGTCGAGGGTTCAAATCCCACATAGGGTGACCTAATTTCTGAGAATGTAATTTCGTTATTACTATACTTACATTAGAACAGTGCTTCTCAAACTTTCAATACTTGTGACCCAATATTCATTCATAATTTTCATCGCGTAACAATAACAATATATTGTGAATTTGATAAAACGATATTTAGACGCTAAAGCTACAATACGTAATTAACCTCTTAAGTGCCACCGGCGTATATAAACGCTTCGCTCAGCCAGTACATAAATTGTCCCGGACGTATATATACGTCTTTCTAAAATACGATTTTTTTCTGTTCACTGCTATCTATAAAATTATTCCGAAGGCTTTGAAATTTAATAAAATGAGCTTGATAGTGTTTACGAAAGAATTACTTTTTTCAGAGGATTTGCTTTTATTCGTTCTCTTTCTCCTCCCCCAATACACCACATACACATGCATACGTGCAAAACGGTGGCATTGGAGAGCGAATTGCGTAACGTTTCATCGGCGTTAAGGGATTAATTATAAACCGAACAAATTATGAAGATTTGTGTTAATTTTTGCATATACTTTTATATATGACAAGGTCGTGGGGTCCACTAGTAATTATAAAACTTGTTCTTAACTTAGTATTGTTAAATTTATTATAAAATACATTGTGCAGTGCTGAACATTTATAAGAATATTATATCAGAGTGTAAATGTTGCTTTTTTATATTTTATTATGTCAGAGTGTATTTTGATTGTTTACTTTCAATAAATTAATACTTTTTTTAAAAAAATCTTTTGTTTTCGACTTTTCAAGATGCTCGCCCCCAGGGTTATCACGCCCTTCAAGCGGGGCACGCCCCACAGTTTCAGAAGCGCTGCATTAGAATAATTAAATTTAGTTAATGAAGAAATAGTTAACAAAAGAAAATAGTCCAACGCCATATATAGAATGGAAAATTGCAAGGAAAATATCTCGCTTTTTATTTTTTTCACTTAATATTGGGATTCTATCACATGTATATATATAGTTATATTAATTGTAACTATTTAATAACTAAAATAAAATTTTTCTTTGTTGAACTAAATAGGAATTGACTTGTTTTGTAATATTAAATATAATAAAATAATTTAAAAAATAATAATAATTAATAATAATGAAAAGAGATTTCAATCTTGAGCGACTTACTTCTGTTGTCGAGTTCATCTTCAGTATAAAAGGGGTTTATCACATCGAATTAAAAGTAATATTTTTTCAGTAGAGAAAAAATGGTAGTTTATATATAAGAATTGTATTCCATCTAAAAATGCAATTTCCCCAAGAAGACAATGTTGTATTTTAAAATAAAAACAAATAAACAAATCAATTTTCCAACTATTAGACTTCAGGATGCTTGTCGAATTTAAGATCTGTTTCGTTGAGTATAGGTCCACTAAAAATTGGTTTTATAGAAATCCATTTTGAAGGATTACAGAGCGTAAAAGATAATTAAACAGATTCACATTTTAGGAAATTCGAATCCTGACATTTTTTTAAATTCAAGGGCAGACTATTATAAGAGAATGTTCTTCAAAACCAACACACAACGCACTTCCATAATTCACTGCTACTCATCGTAATCCAAAGTGCTCATCTTCTTGTGATGAATAAGTTCAAAAACACTTACGGCACTTGAAAATGCAATTTCAATTGATTTATTTTTTGGCACCATAAAATAAGAGATAAGATTTTGTGACGAAGTTCGGTTGGTCACACAGTGGAATGTAATTGTCACAATAAACAGATATGTGCATAATCGAAGTTCTTTTTGAAATTTCATACTTCTTTCGAATTCGTATCTATTTTAAGAAAATGTTTTTCGAATTTGTTGGTACGCTGTATTCCTGCATATATTTTATCCGCTTTTAAAGAATACGGCTATTCTTTGTCCGTTTTCATAATCTATTATATTATTGATAATGCCACTGTCATTGTGAATGTTTCGTCTTCAATCAAGCGCGGGCTGTTGGCGTGTTGAGAGAAAGTAACTGAACGTGCATTGTCGGGAGACAGTTTTATAAGAAATGAATAGAGCGTTTTGAAGTGTATATATATACATTGCAGGGGCGTAACGTACACCCTCGCAACCCCAGCCTCGTGAAGGGGCCAAGGACTCTAGGGGTCCAAGGCCTGACAAACGCCTAGTACGTATTGACCCAATTCATAAAATATTAAAGGCAAAACCTGACTTTGCAGTGGGTCCTAACATTCTCCGTTCACCACTGGTACATGGATAGAAAACATTATATTTGCACCAAAGCCGTCGAATTTCATAAACCGCATAAAAAAGGTCCCATAGAAAAAATCGCACAAAAATAAAATCTCATGAAAATAGACCGCACAAAAGCAGGTTCTACTGTATTTTGAATTTTATAATCTACCTAAAAACTTGTACATAAAATGATCATTATGCATAATGTTCTGCATTATAAATATTAAAAAGGACTATTATATTACTTACTGATTCTTAGCGAATAAAGTTTTTTTTCAAAACTCAAGTTCTTTTTCGGAAGTTTTTTCCTTAGCATAGAAAAAAGTTCATTTCAGCCATTTAGAAATATATTTACGAATCACCCAAAATTAAAGTTTATCTTCTTAATTCTTTTGTTTCTAAAAATTAAAAACGTGTACTATTTATATTTCGTTCAAGAAGCAATTTTTTATACTCATCCTACTAAAATAATTATCTTAATTTAGAAGTAACTAGTTTTAAAAAAGAAGCAATAATTACTTTTTTTCAATTAGAAAAATATTTTCTTAATTTCTTTCATCGAGCTTGTATTTAATTGATTATGAAAAATATTTTATCTCTATGCATGCATAAATGTTTTCACATAAAAAAAGGAAACTAAAATAAAAATTCCTCCATTAAGATATCTTTAATATGTACATAAAACCTTAAGAAGGAGTATCTGGTTTTAATTTTAACTCATTTGAGCTTTTATTCCGGAGATTACAGACATTTTAAGTAATGACATCATTACATCAATAAGACAATCTGCTATTTCAAGTACTTGTGTAAATTTGAGAGAAAAAAGTACTAATTATTCGCTCTTTCTCTTTAGAAAAAAAAATTTTTCTGGAGTATTCATGTTTATTTTTACGATGTATCATAAAGCGATTATTTATAACCACAGATTAAGTTTTAATTTATTTTTTGCTTATCGAAGCTTAAAACCTATTTGATATATTCTTTATTTTACATTAGTATCAAGCGAAACATTTTTTTAAAGTTCAAAGTACTTGGGCTTACAGAAAACTAACTTTGTTAATTGTATTCAAAACAGTTATTTATATATACCGTATATTTTCCAGTGTATTTCCCCCCTTTCAAAAAAAGATAGAAAATAACGGGTGTGCTTTATGTACCAGTTATAAAATAGATAGTTCGCAAAAGAAAGATCATTAAAAAAATTAGGTTCTCTATTTTAAAAATGCTGTTGGTTTAAAATCAATGACGTCGAGGGGGGCCACAGGTTTTTTTTAAAGGGGGGGGTCAGGATCGAAAGTCCACCATTCTCGTATCATGCTCCAATACGCCACCCAACATATTCTTTTGATTTTGTCAATTTTCATTAATTAAAAAATTGGGGGTTAACCCAAATTAATTTAAATTTTCGTAAATATACATAAATTATAAACAAACCAAAAAAAACGGGTTTTTGACCCCTTTTTGGGATTGAAGGCGAAAATTATAACTTCCACAATGAAATACTTTATGAATTAAGCCTCACTTTCATTGTTTTTTTCTTCTTGTACCTGTAATTTTAGAAGTATATCATTGTTCAAAAGCATAGGATAATACTTCAAATAAAATGATTTCCTTGCACATGTATATTTCAAGTTTTTGTGAAAACAAAAAGGGGTTTCGGGGTTTATACCTAAAAATTTTTTAAAAAAACTTCTGAGTGCACAGATGTGTGTAGTACACCGGAATATAAGGTACATCTTTTACTCTAAAAAATTATGCATGCAATACAGCAAATATTTTTAGAATGATTCTTGGGTATATGATTTCCTTTAATATGGTAAAATCTTATTTTTTGTGATTACTTTAAAAAACCATTTCAAACCTTTTCGCTTATCCCCTTAATTCCATGTTGCTTTTTTTGAATGGTGTAATCAAAAAACATTAAGTTTTTAAAACGTTTCCCTTACAACGTGAAACTGAAAAAAAGTTTAATTTCATATCAAAACCATTCTACTTTTAAAGATCTTGGTGAAACTTCGATATCTATCCATTCATTGTATAATGGTTGGGAGAAACATTTATTAATTGGTAGGGTTAGGAATCATACGAGGGGTCATTCTCATATTCATATATTCTATTTATTTCTTTCTTTCGGGAAATTTCTCGGCTTTCATCTTTAAAATGGAAAATAATTTGCTGAACTACATAAAAATCAGTAAAATAAATTGAATTTTTTAAAAAAAATTCTTTTGGGAAATTTATAACGAAAAAAATTTGTTGAATTCAAAAAATTATATTTAAAATTTTATCTGGTACAACTTTACACTTTAATTTTTTTCAGATATAATTTATTCTAGTTTTTTAAAGTTTTCAAAACCTTTAATATACAATTAGTATTAAAAATTTTTGATAACATTAAAAGGGATCAAATAATAGTCCAAAAGAAAGTTTAATTTCGATGGTTATATATTTTTTTACTTTATTTAATAAAGCAATTTTTTGGCTGAACAAAACTTTGTTTCGACGATAACTAGAGGAGGAGTAACACAATTAATTATAAAAGAAAAACCCGAAGTCCGTCTTCAATCTACCAGAAGGGGGCATTTAAATCGTACAGAATCTATTATGACAAGTAATTATTAATGTATTTATATGAACCTTCTTGAATCTGTTATTTATATTATTTTCTAGAGAAAGAAATAAAATAAATCTTATTTTATGAATATTTTTAGAGTTAGGTTGTGTTATTTCAAGAAATGCCAAATAAATACATACATTTAAATATTATATTTCATATAAAATTTATTCGCGATCAGCTCTTTAAATTATTTTTATAAAACATTAAATTCTTTTAGTACATACCTTAGGTAAATGTATGTAATTTATTTCAGGAATACTTTTATATGATATTGATTTATTACTTTTATTTCTAATTGCTTTAAAAATATTTTCAAAAAATTGCTAAGGTTTCATATATAATTGTGATTTTTGTAAAATTGAGACATATTATTTTCAGTCTTACTTTAAGTATTAATATTTGTTAGTATGGATCCTTAAAAAAGTATTTTATTTAGTATGCTATTTTTAAAGAGGTACTCAGAACGCGTTCAGAAATGGCTCCAAATAAATATGAAAATAATTCCTGAAAAGAAATTTCAAAATAATTCAAATTATTGCTAACAAATAAATTTCAAATAACTTGCACAAATAAATTTCAAAATAATTCAAATAAGTGCTACAAATATCAATTTTAGCAAAAGATATTTGTTAAACATTAAAACTTGTAACATACGTTAATGTTAGTAATTCTTTACTTTAAATTACTTATGATAATCAGAAAATGAATTTGTATTTATATTTCGTGCAGCATTCCCCATATAATTTAGAAAATAAAAGTACATTTAACTGTTCTTTTATTTAACACATTTTAAATACAGTACAATATTTTTTTTATTTCGATATTAGAATTTCTGTGTTATGGCATTTGAGATTCTTTACTTAAAATTATTTCTACCAAAAAAAAGTGTTTAAAAATTCGATATAAATTTCCTATATATATTTCCTTCTAAAAGACACAAGAAATAGTATCGAATAAATTATTTAAAAAAAAAACTCAATATTTTGGTATATATTTTGGCTCTGAAATAAGCATAGCATTTCGTTGTTAAACTCACTGCCAGAAGTGGTGTAGGTAGGTATCCAAAGACCCTGGTGCTAAAAAAAATGAGTGCCCTATCTTGGTTGGATTTTATCAAGAAAAAAAGTAAAAATATATGAATATTTTGAAATTACAAAGTTACAATTTTTGTTTACTATCTTCTCTTTCTTGGCATTGTTTACAATTTAACGCACTGATGAGGGTTTTTATCCGTAATTTAAGTTTTATATTTTATGGAATACATATCGTATGTGCTGGAGTACTCATTGACGTTAAAAGGATGTAAAAATAATGCTGCGCTACAAAATGTCGTTGAGGGATCACTAGCTATTTATTTATTTTTTCAGGAGGATCGAACTTACAAACTTGGAGTACAAACTGGTCCATTGAGATAGATAGGAAATGATACAAAAAATATGCATGAATACGAAAATTCAATACAAAATTATTATAATTATTTTTAAAAGAAACCTCTGCTATTAATACAATACAATATTATTATAATTCTTTAAAAAAACCTCTTCAAAAGAGCACGGGAGAGTTTGCCTCTTGTGTAGGCTTTTGAAGATGTATTTAAAAGTATGGTAAGATTTTTCATGGAACTTTCTAGTAACTCTTTATTTTCAAGTAACAGTTTATAGAAAAATTAAAATAAATAAATAAATAAAAATAACATAAACTTTTTAAAAAGTTTAAAGTGCACAACACTAAACGATCAACGGAAAAATTTAGGGGAATTCCCTACAAGTTCAAAATTACTTTCAACTGAATTGTGCTGTGATTATAGGAATGTTGCAAACTTTATTTATGAAATTCAAATTTGGAAGAAATTATCGCAAGTACAGCTCTAGTTTGCGGTGTGGTTCGAGTACTCCTGATGCATGACACCGCCTAGTCCATTGGTAGATGTTTACTGACTGCCAGGGCTATTATTTTGAACCAGAACTCATTTCTTGACAATTAGATGATATTTTTTTAAATATAATAAATTTCTGTAAATTCCTGATTTTGAAATCTTAAGAATATTTGGCTCTCTTTTACGCCTTCTACTAAATAATAGTTTCGTCCTATGATTTAAATGTATGTCTAATAATAAAACCTTTTTCCCCTGTTAATTATATTTACAAAAATACATATTTAGTTTTCTAATAGAAACCGAGAGAAACAAATATCTTTGAAAAAGAGCATCAAAGCTAATCAGGTTCATTGACTCAAAAAATAAACTGATGATTAAATCAAAGTTTAAGAAACTCTAAAAAAGTATGTTTCAGGCAAAATTAACTTACGGAAGTGATTATATCATTAATGGATTTATTTCTGAATTCTTCGTTAAATGGATTTGATCGGGTTGAGTGAGTGATTGAATATTAACGTCGCACTGTTCAGCTACACGAGGTCTTTTGGTGACGGACCACGTAATTTTGAACCATGGTCAAGCAACGTGAACGACACCTGAGCTGGCATCCCCCTTCCCCTTTTCTAACTACCACACTAACGGGAGGACGTTTCAGCTCTCGACAGATTTAGCGTGCATCGCTGCCCTTCACGGAGGGTTTTTAGTGGTACTGGGCTCGAACTCGTGACAAAGCCAGCCACGATCCGATACTTATACCACTCGGCTACCGCGGCCTCATGGATTTGATCGGAGAAAATTTTGAGAAACGATATCATTAATATTATTCAAATACATAAGAGTATTTAAAAATGTCATAATAGAGTATTTTAAGAAACTAAGAGGATCAAACCTTTTTTATGAAACGTAGAAAAAAAAACTATTGCTAACTCTAATTTCCGTTTTAATTATCAATTTATTTTCAAAATTTCTTTTCACAAAAAGGCAATGAACACAAAACGCCTTCACTAATTAACCCTCCAAGCGGTCTGCACGTAAAATTCCGTCATTCCAGAGAGATGCTTTTTTCGCCTTCAGTTAAGATTCTAAAAGCGGCCGAGCCGTACTTAAAAATACGGCTAAACCGCTTTGAGAACCCTACTGAAAGCAAAAAATATGTGCGGTGCATTTTTGAAGAATCTTCAGAATGGCAAGACTTTAAGTGCAATCCGCTTAGAGGGTTAATACAATTTTTTTCTTTTACTATTAATGTGTTAAATTTTTTGTAAAGGTACGATAATGATCCCCTGATGTGATAGGAGAAAGTAATGATAATTAAAGTAATTATTGATGAGTGATTTTTTTTATTTTTGAAGTATATAAATAAAAATGCTAACAAATTGATGTAAGAATTTTTGAAACTCCGTTTTGTACAGTATTCAACTTACTCTGAATAAGGGAATCTATATACCGTAAAATCCATTGTATAACGCGCACCTGTATTTTCAAATTGCGCGATTTTTTTTAATTTTTAGGTATATTCGATGCATAAGACGCACCCCTTTTTTTACGAAAACCCTGAAACGTACGTATACAAAACTCTTATGTTTTAAGATCATTTATTCAAGGCATTTTTCCAAACTTAAGAAAAAAAAAATAATATAATTTTCTAAAATTACAACCCTCTCTCTTTATGTTTATAAGGAATGTCATTTTTTTTTAAATAGACGATATTTCAATATATGTAGAAGTCTAATTTTTTAATATTTATCTCTTTCTTTGATTCTGAATCTGTCGTTTTTATACCCGGCGTATAACGCACACCTGTAAATTTCGATCGTATTGGGTCAATTGATTGATTGATTGAATATTAACGTCGCACTGTTCAGCTACACGTGGGCTTTTGGCGACGGACCACGTAATTTTGAACCATGGTCAAGTGACGTGGATGACACCTGTGTGTGTGAGCTAGCACCCCCTCTCCTAACTACAACAACACCACACCAACGGGAGGACATTTCAGCTCCCGACAAATTTAACGTGCATCGCTGCCCTACACGGTGGGTCTTTAGTGGTACTGGGCTCGAACTCGTGATAAGGCAAGCCACGTTCCGATACCTATACCTCTCGGCTACCGCGGCCTCGTATATGGTCAAAGGGCGCGTTCTACGCCGGATTTTAAGGTATATAAAGGAGAAAAGCGACTCCATGATATCTCCGGAACTATAAGACCCACACAGTTGAAATTGGGTAGGCGTGTTCCTTATATAGAATAGAAATCCAATATGAAAGGGTTTTGCGCAAATCGATCCCCCATGGTGGGTTTCAAGGGATTAAATGCCGTTTTATAGATAACTATTCCAGCTTTTGAACTATTAGACCTACAGATAAGAAATTTGGCAGGCGTGGTCCATTCATAGAGTAGAGATCTGCAACGGAAAGTGTTTAGTGAAAATAGACCCCTACCCAAATTGGGTGGCGAGGGATTAAAGAATATTTTTGGTAAAAGATAGTTCCGTTTCTGAACTATTAGACCTACAGACTTGAAACCTGGCAGGCATGTTCATTTCTTGAAGTAGAGATCCGATACAAAAACAGAGTTTGAAAAAATACCCCCAAGGTTGTTGCAAGGGGTTAAAGGGGAGTTATAAAAAATATTCCCCTTTTCGTATTATCAGATATATAGACTTGAAATTTTATAAGCCTGTTTCTTTCGTTGAACAGAGAAGTGCTAAGAAAGGATTTTACGGCAATCTACTGCTACGGGGAAGAGGAGTGGGGAGCTAGTTGTATTGAGGCGTATTGATAAAAATAAACTTCAGTTTTCGATCTACTAGAACTATAGTATTGAATTTTGGTGCGATATTTCTTTTATTGAATAGAAATTCGTTAAATACGAATCTTACAGAAATCGACTCTCAAAGTAAACTATTAAATTTAGCAATCGTATTTATTTCATTAAATAGCGATCCACTAAGAATGGGTTTTGCGAAAATCCACTTTGGAGTAGAAATTACGAGAGCGTAAAAAATAACTTTACTTCAATTTTAGTAATTGATATGAATTATTATTTAAATATCCTGTCTTTTTTAAATCAAGAGGGTAGAGTTATAAGAATGTTTTTCAATACAATGAAACGCTTAATGCTAGAACTTAGGTATCAATAATTAGGTATCAATATATAGGTTAGGTATCAATATGTAGGATTAGGTATCAACATATCCTGCCTTTTTTAAATCAAGTAGGTAGAGTTATAAGAATGGTTTCAAAACAATTGAATGCTTAATGCGAATTCTTAGGTATCAATGATTTTTATAAAAAAATATGTATATCCAAAGGAGCTATTGAAGGAATATAGGTTAACCATTGTCACACGTATGGGACCCTCATGTGCACCATATCTTCCCTCGAACCTTTACCAACTTGCACTCTGATGAAAGGAAAGGTATCCTTTGGCTTCATTCGCTACTCTTCATCATTTTACGTAGATGATTTACTAAGGGTGCCATGACTGAAAAAGGTAAGCAGTTGAACCTGCTCACAACTAAAGGAGATGATGAGAAAGGGAGGTTTCAATCTTCGGGAAGTGGCAGTCTAACAGTGATCAAGGAGGCCCTGAAAATTAAAATCTTAAAGTGGTGAAAATGATGAAGAAATAAAAATCCTTGGGATACAATGGAATCCCCAAATCTGATTTCTTCAGTTTCAGTGTTTCATTACAAGAACAGAAGTGCGTATTCTAAAAGATAAGTTCTTCTGAAATTGCTCGTGTGTTTGATCCTTTTAGGACTTTTATCGCCATGCGTCGCTTTTATGAAAATCCTTTTACAAGAGCTATGGAAATTAAATCTAGAAATGGGACGGTAGAACCAATCCTGAAAATTCTAAATAAACAGTGGGCAGCCGCCTTCCGAAAGGAAACTTCATCTTTATCGAAAAAATGAAAATACCGAGGTGTGTCTTGCTACCTTCATACATTCAACTTGAGATACATGCCTTTTGTGATTCCTCCGAAAGAGCATACTGTGCAGCAATTTACCTTTCAAATGTATTGCATCCGCGTTTATCAGTGTCTCTGCTTCTTACTTCTAAAATGTAAGAGTTGCCCCGCTTAAAACTCAATCTTTACTCGACTTGAGCTGTGCGCAGTAATTGTTGTTGCTCCAATGTATTACAAGTAGTGTTAAGGGGGTTTCCTCTATCTATTCACAAACCATTGCCTGACGGATTCGACAATTACTTTAGCTTCTAAATACAGAACCATATCGCTGGCAAACCATTTGTAGCCAATAGAGTTTCCAAAATTCAAACAAGAATTCCATCAGTTGAATGGCAGGTCATGTTTCTGAATTGATAATCCAGCTGATCTAGGTACGAGAGGACTCTTACCGTATCAGCTTTTAGCTCATGATCAATGGATCTTAGGGGCCTCTGGTTAAATCAACCCATGAATGAAATGTCATCTTATAAAATCCCAGAGACGTTCTCCTTTCCGGATAATGCATTGAAAGAGAAGAAGAGCGTTGTTGGCATGTGTTGCCAAAATTGTGCCTTTACCAGAATTTATTGGACAGAATATCGTCTTTACAAGGTTAGCTCCGTGTCTGTGCCTGGATTTTGGGATTCATAAAAATAGTCGTTCACCAGTCTCAAGAACTTTGGTTACTTGAAATCATCGGAACTTCATACCGCAGTTGTTACTATTGTGCGTTTGATTCAACAAGCAGAATTTCCGAATGAAATTAAATGTCTGCAAGGAAACCATTTTACCAAAAGATAACAAATTACTTCCATTGAACCAGTTTTGTGGATTCTGAGGGAGTTCTTCGGGTAGGAAAGCAGACTTTCAAGGAATACGTTAAGTTCATCATATGACCAAAAACATCCTGTGCTTTTGCCCAAAAAATCATGAGTTCACTAGAAAGGTAATAAACTTTTACCACATTACTTATCTTCATGCAGGTCCACAACTGACATTGTCATTGATAAGACAAAAATTTTGGCTTGTGGATGGTAGATCAGTAGTTCGTTACACGCTCAAAAAGTGCCCAATTTGTTTCCAAGATGAACTTGAGATCTTCTTCTCACTAATGGGTGATTTAACTGATTTCCCAGCAAATTCGTCCATTCGAGAGTACTGGCTTGATTTTGCTGGTCCATTGACCACTAAATGTGCTCATAAACGAAGTGTAAGCAAAAATTTAAATCCTACATTTGTCTTTTCATTTGTACTGCTACTAAGGCCGTGTACATCTTGAACTTGTTTCGGATTTATCGACTGCTGCATTTAGCCGTTTTACGTCGTTTCCATTGCTAGAGGGGCTGTCTTGTCCGAGCAAAATCATCTCGATAATGGATCCAATTTTAAAGGTGCTTCAAGTCATCTGAGAAAGCTCGTGGAGCGTGTCAGTCAGCAAGAAGAAGTAGCCGTAAAACTTTCTTTCTGTCAAAGGAATTGAGTGGTCTTTTCATTCCCTCCATATACTCCACACTTTGGAGGTTTATGGGAATCAGCCATCAAGAGTGCTGCTAAACAATTACTCATAAAAGGCAAATCCAACTCTGTGTACTTGCATCTTTTGAAGAGTAAGTTCTTACCCTATTGATACAGATAGAGGCTTCTTGTCTTTTAACTCTTCAAGACCTCCTCACAGAGCTCTCTCCAGATCCGTCCGACTTCAACGCATTGACTCCAGCCCACTTCTTAGTTGGAGGTCCTATTCATCAGTTTTCAGAACCATCTCAGCCCTCAAGGTCTGTAGCTCTTTCTGAAAAGATGAAATCTGATTCAAAAGACTACGTCAGTACTTGGGATCAAGCGGTCCACGGAGTATTTACATAGACTCTCAACCTAGGTCCAAGTGATGGAGAACTAAACCAAATCTTTAAATTAGGAGATATGGTTATTGTCGAGAAAAGAACAAACTAATCCATTAAACTGGACTCTTGGCCGAATTAATAAACTATTTTTCGACCTGACCAAAAGGTACGTGTTGTGAGTGTAAATACCAAATACGGACAATTAACTAGAAATGTAAACAAGATTTATCTTTTACCTAATCCTCAAGAAATTTGAACTTTTAATTTATTTTATTCTTATTTTATCATATATTATTATCTGTATTTCATCGTTGTATATTTCATAACCTTCTCTCCTTTTTGAAACCCCTTCTGAGGTTTCCATAAAGCAAACTCGTTGAATAGTAAAAGTTGCTAGGGTAGCGCTGTTGCAGTGAGCCGCTTCCATTTAGAAGTGTATCTTGCGGCAACAGCGCCAGTGCATGTATCTTCTTTTTAAGATGAAAACACATACTATACTATAGTGAAACATTCTCTTTTGTGAAATATTCTTGTGTCGAAATTTAACTTGTGAACTGTGTTACTTGTGAACTGTGTTATTACGTGTGTGAATCCATTCTTATTCATATTGAAATATTCCTTCAGCATTGAAATATATCCAATAATAAATTGAACTTTGACTTTCTTTCATTGAATCAATTTTCTTCAACAGACTGAATTCGAAAAGCCGATACCTTTATTCTAGATCACACCTCTATTACAGTCCACAAAATCGTCGCTAAAAAGCAATATATGATGTAACCATCAAAAGGACGCTTGCGTCGCATCTTTACCAATCTGCTTACAGCCTCGTATGAGTGAGCTTTATAGTTTATTCGAAAAGGATTTTGTGCCCCTGATATTTGTGGAAATATGTAAAGGTAGGCCAGTTCGTGAGTAAATATATAAGATTCTGTGTAAAGTACTTAAAAGACAATTTTAGTATTTAGAAGCTTAAAATTGTAAACAAATATTGTTTGTAAGAAGTTTTATCTTTTAAATAAAACTTTTATGTTGGTATTCAAACGTAAATATATTATACGAAAACGCCCGGATAAGCTGAGCTTAACCAGTTTTTCTGGTAATAAAATTCTATCCACCAGTACGAAGGGTACGAAGTAGATCACATGCACCCAAGGCCCGAAATAGGCTTTAATTCGGCACTGGAATACAGGCTAAATTACAACACACATAAGAGACCAATAAACAGCGAGTGTTGAAGATGTAACCAATCAAAGGCCTTTGCATAGCATCTTCACCAATCTGCTTATAGCTTTCGTGTGAGTAAGCCTTAAAGTTTATTCGAAAAGGATTTTACCCCTGATATTTATGAACAATAAAAAAGGGAGCCAGCGCGTGAGTAAAAATAAGACTCTGTGTTAGGGTACTGAAAAGTCAAATTTAGTATTTAGAAGCGCCTAAAATATGATCAACTATTGTTTGTTGAAAACTCAGCTCAATCATGACTTTTCCGGACTTTCTCAATATTAGACCAATCTCTTATGACTGACTGAGAGTTAAATCGCACTAAACATGGACCTCTAGATGTTGAGCCACTATCAGGGGATGAGGACGGCACCTGAGTTAATACTTCCCTCTCCAAGCTTCCACATTGTCCACGTAATGCAGTTGAGTCTCGACAGGCTTAACATGGATCAGGTCCTCTATAAGGTGGATCTTTAGTGCTAACCAGACTCGAACCCAGGACTCGATTGATAATACATATGCCAAAAGTTCGCTATCAAAGAAACTCGACAACAGCGAATGAATATTGAATTGAAAAAAAAAATACTAATTCCTTAAATTACAAGTTTAGTTCTTAAAATGCTTTCATAAGCTTCGCTTGTTTATAACAGAACTTTTGAACTCAATTTTTATCTGCTTTAAAAGGACAGATTAACTCGAAATTTTGCATACTTGTCAAAAACCGCGATGACAATACAATGATTTAAGATTTTTGTTCAGTTGTCTTGATCAGGATCAGCAGGATTACCTATTTCCCATTTCCAGGTTTGGCGACTGAAAGATAAGTTACAACCCTAAAGCAAAAATGCTAATGGATATTTTAGATTCTAAAAAAAGGATGCACTTAAGATTAATTCACCAATGAAGAAATTATAGTTTAAAAAATGAAAAAAAAAATGTAGATGGAACTAAAAAATGAAAAATATATTATAGTTTTAAAAAAAAAACCTGAACAACATGCTTTTATAGTGAATCGGACTGAAAAGTAAAATATAATTCTTAATAAAAGATATTAATAATAAAATGATTAACGAGAAAATTAATATCATTGTGGAAAAGGCGTGAGTGCTTTGTACTACATTTTTACATTAAGTCTACATTTTGGAAAAGAACTAGTAAGCAATTATAGCAATTGATACCGAATATCGCACGCTTTAATCAGAATAACATTAATTTTTTTGTTACTTATTTTATTCTTATATTTAGAATTATTTTTTACTTTTTAGTTCGATTCTTTATAAAAGCGTGTGTTTTAGTTTTATTAAGCTATAATTTATTTACGAATAGCAGAGTAACGTAAAAAGGTGATATCAAAATAGTAAACCATTTGATTCAAAAATAATTAACCGCACAAGCCATTTTTATATTTTAATGAGATTATTAAAATAATCGACAAAACTGTTTTTTGTAAAATAATTTACATCATTTCCAAAAGCAAACTCGAGGCTGTAAGAAAAATCTTTTCAAACCACGCCAAATTACCGTGTTTGTAATTTTGTAAAAAATGTATATATTGTCAACATCTTTTAATTATCTTTTTTATAAACCTCGAACCGAAATCATTATCGCAATTTTTTGAAGACTCATTTAAAAAGGAAAAAAAGCAATATATATAAAGGAATATTATTTCCTTGATTAGTGTTTCCTTTTGTTAAATTTGTCAATCCCGTTTTCGAGATTGTTTGTATTAGACTGAAAAAATATTTAAATTGCATTTTATAAGCATATGATTCTACGTATAAAATACGCGGAAGGCTATCAGCCTAAATTAAAATTCTTCATTGAGATATCTTCCATGTTTGAATAAAAACTAAATACTCGAGTTCGACTTTTTATTTTATCTTGAGAGTCTTTTTTTTAACAATTTCAGGAATTATTTAAATAATAATGCTATTATATTGGTAAAATAATCTGGAATTAAAGTTTATTTTTTTAAATACTTGTACAAGTTTTAACGAAAAAAATGTTAATTGAAAATCTTTTTTAAAGAAAATACTCTAAGACAGAGCTCTAACATACTTTTTAAAAAAATAATAAAATTAAAAATGAGGTTTTCATTCATACCATACATATATAAATAATTGTTTAAAATTTATCACTGCATGAGCTGTATTTTAGATTGGCTACTTCAATCTTCTTTTAAAATAAGTACCCTAAAACATGATGAAAGAAGAAAAAAAATTTTTTGTGTGTTTGTCTGTGGCCTATATGTTTGTGAAGCTTGTCCCTAAATTTCAGGTCAGATAACCAGTTAGTTTTTAAGGTATTTGAAGTTTTCTGATTAAAGCTTTTAGTTTCAGTTTCTTTAAAAAAAATATTTTTACATTCTTAAATTTAACTAACTAAAAATATTTTTGAGTACCATCCATTTTTTCAAAATGAAAGGGCTATTAATTGATATTTCCAATACTAAAACCGTTTCTGTGTGTTTTCATAAGTCTTTGATTTATTTTTTTAAAGAAATATGTACATTTTTCATTTTTAAAGCTTTTAAAAACTGTACATTCAAAACATTCGAATCTCTCTTTTGTTCTTTGTATGGAAATAGGCATTCAAAAGTCGATATTTTAATATACTTCAGACTCTCCTACTTCGAAGAATAACAATTTCCTCTTTACTCTATGGAAAACAACAACATAAGTCCTGTTGACAAATTCTGTATGTGTGAGTACCTGTAATTAAACATAATAATGATCATAGCTTAAATCTATTGGTTTGAATATTTTTATTACAATTGTCGCTGAAGCCGGAATCGAGACCTTGATTTTCTGTTTTTGAAAGGATAAACTAATTAAGGCCACCATTTTTGTCCACTCAGCAATGATTTCAATTCATGTAACTTCCTTCGACGAAGAGATTTCCTCAGAGAGCTGATTACGTCACCTTCTCGTATAGCTTTGTTGCCCCATTCTCCAAAATTTCACTCCACGCCAACGAAAAAGCTTTACACCTCAACAGATTTAACATGCATCAGCTCCTGTGTGCAATGCATCTTTCAGAGCATTAACTCAAAGTACTGCAAACAAATTCAAAGCTTTATTTAAAAATAAAGATACATGTGTTTAACAACAAAGTATTTCTAATATACATCGCTTTCATGCAAACTTCATTAATACATGACATGCGTGAAAACACCTGTAAATACATTAGCATCAAGAGTGAATCTGAGAAACGCTCTAGTTTTTAAGCAAGGTTTTGAAAACAAATTTTATATTGCAAGAAAGATCAAATATTTACTATTCATTAAACTTCAATCATTGTTTTAGGAAAATGTTAGTAAAAGCCTCAGACATTCCAGACAATCCTCAGATAATGTTTTTATAAAATTATAATAAAGTTGACCCGTTTTAAACAAGTTGTTAGAATTCACCTAGCTTATATTCGAGGATTGTGAAAAGAATCTCATTACTTCTTCCTTTTTTGACTTAGAACAAAGTAGACCCTCTTTTATATGTATCAGCAAAATTAAAACAAATCTCCAGCGTGACCCAAAATGGCATCGAATCGATCCTACATGAATCGTAGAAAAATCATATTTACTAAACCCCGTTATTAACAGGAGCCTTGGCATCAAAAACCTTTACAGCTTAATTCTATTAATCATTCCAAAAATCGAGCGAGGCGAATTAAAACAGGTTCTCTCACATTTCCGGAATTAAACGACTACGAACAGGATATTAGATGGCGAGGTCCCGGATGCATCTGTTCGCAAAGGTTGGCCGAAGGAGTGCCTCGATTAAATGTTTCGAACTGCATCGAGAGCCGAATGAATATTTAGAATAATTCTGAGGAATGAGAATAGCCTTTTGTGCTGATCTACGGATTCGTTACAAAGCAATAGATAATATCCAGATATATTTCACCAATAATTATTGTTTGTTGCAGTGGTTCCTAAACATTCGATTACAGCGACCCTCCCTATATATATCAGCGCCTGACATCGTGGAGCCCCAAGATTTTGCACATACCTCCCTGACAATATTCTTGATCGAAATGCATGTTCTAGAAAAGTTTTTTCATTGGGGGACTTATCGATCTAGTCTAGGATGACACGTCTTTCAGTTTTTCACGAGACCTTTCAAAGTCTGTAAAAGAGGAAAGTTTTAACGTTATATGACCCATAGAAAGGTTCTGTGGACCCTCTGTGTTCCGCGGCTCACAGTTGACGATACAATAATCAATTGCATTAAACGTAATAATTGTTGTCAACTCATGATGTATGTTTTTACAAATATGCAAAATGCATGATATATTGCAGTTATACATCTTTCAACCCCATCCACCGTTACAGTCTGATTCAAGTAATGAAATGAATTCTAATTTCAATGCATACCAAATAATGCTTTTTAAGAATCTTGGGTAGAACATACATCTAAAGCTATATTTTATCACTTGTGTCTGACCCAATTACTGTGTGGATTATTCCAATGAAGGTCATTGTAGTATGTGCTTCCGTTCATAGATTGGTTTTATAAGGTGAGTTTCAAATAACATTATGTACCTTCGCAAAGTTAATAAGTATTTTGCGATTATAAAAAAGTAAAAAACTAAACTAACATCAATTTACTACACAGTAAGTCATTATTATAAATAGAATTCCAAAGTAAAAACAATCGCTGTCCAAAAAACGAAGAGTTCCACAAAAATACTTTTCGTTGAGTTCAAAATTATTCTAACTGAAGCAATATACTTTTACAAATATAGATTTCTTTAAGTTCTATTTGCTGTATTGTTAATTGCGAAGACTAATTGAACGGAATTGTTTTTTTCGAAATAAAGGTGTTCAGAAGATGCTCTTCAGTCCTCGATAAGTTGCTCTTCAGTAAATACTCGTCACGTAAATTGAGCCTACCACTTTTTGATTTTTTTAGCTATTTTAAATGCTGCATCTTATTTTTAAACAATGTCATTAGAAACTGAGGGCTGAAGAAAATTTAAATCAAATGGAATAAACCTACGAACTATAACGATATTGTCCTGACTTCTTATAAGTAAATGAACAAGACGCGTAATGAGAAGAAATTATCCGTAAGAGAATGAATCATTATGAAAAGATCTAATCTCCAAGAGCTAGAAGAAATATTTCAACAACATTTATTCCAGTTGTTTATTGTTAAGAACAATATCTCGTTATTTTTGTCTTATCTATAAAACGCAATCTGTGGGGAATCCTTTTTTAACATTTTGTTGAATTTCACTTTTTATTTTTACCCTCTAAGAAATTTATGAAATGTATATCAAACTAATTGTTTCATACATAGTATTTTATTTACGAGTTAAATTCTTTTATAAATGCTTTTGAAAATGAAACTACATATTAAAATAATTTTAAAACGTTATGGATACGAGATGACTATAAATTACAAATAGGATTTTAAACATAAAAAGAAATCTTTTTTAAATAAATAACATCAGAAATAAGGAGTCATTAATAGGTAAGTGATAAAACCCTTTTTACGGCAAAAATGCTTGGTGGAGTAGTTTTTGTTGTTAAGGATACATAACTGCTCACAGCAATCTTTTTTTTTCATCAGAAAAGATTTTTTTCGTAAATGAAGCCTTTCCCGTCCCTTTAGGGAACAAAATAATTGTTCACAGATTTTTCGCTGCATTGTTTTTTTGAAATGAATAAGCTTTATTTTGACATTATCGATAATATATTTTTAAAGATTAAATTAAACTTAGTTGAATATATTCTTTCACTGTTATGTTTTAAATTGTGGGATAAATTTCTCTGGCACAAACAATCTTTTGTTAAGACATGCATCAGTTACAAAATAAAATTTTATTAATGAATTGCAATCAATTGAATTTCCTTTTTTTTGTTAAAACTGGCTAGTGTCCCTAAAAAAAATACTTTGATACATTTATTTGCTATATTTTGTGTACTAGCTGTACCCTCCTGGCCAATGTACTAAGCTGTGGGCTCCAGTTCTGTTAAGAAAAGGAAATGATAGCTACACATACTACTATTTTAACAATTTGCACCTTTAAATACACTTTTTTACATTTGCACTGAAAGTGCAATTTCGTTTTTCTAAAAAATATGTACAAATAAGCATGTACCGCAGATTTATGATTAAGAAAAATTTCAGTTGTTCATGGAAAACATGATTTATTACAGTTTGTTTCTTGTCCCTATGTTATGGAACCTAAAGTTATTTATAAGCTGTTCCATAATGGAGGCTTAAACGCATTAAATTACCTGCTTTTTCGTTGGAAGAAGCTTTGCAGTTTGAAAAAATGATCTTTTATGCTAGTAGAAATTCCACAGAACTATTCAATCACCATTCCTGCCATCAAACTATAAAGTATTTGCAGGAATTTATGTTGACTATTCAGAATGGAAGCAGGGAGCCTGCTTTATAATAAATGTATCCTTTTGATTTTGAAACTTGGCAATGAAATATTAAGTACTTCTATTTCAAGGGATGTTTATTGAAACGTGCGAATTGTATTTCCTGGATGTTAGATAGGAAATGCTTTGATTCCACACTCATATCTGGCAAGTAAAGTTTTTAATGTCTGGTCATTTTTCATGTTGAGGCACTTTAATCTTTCAAAAGGTACAACACATCCCTTTATGTTCTCCATTAAATTTCCGAACCTTGCAATTAGGGCACACTTCAGTCATTGTGCCGATAAAAACATCTTGGCTCAAACTATACTCATGAGCTGGGTCGTACCAAATGCAAGGTGATATTAATCATGTTATTGATTTGCACAAAGTCATGTTTGATGCTGTTTCTCGATGACATTTTTCAGTCATGCGCAGCCTATTGTGTTCCTCTTGTTGAGAACAGAGCTGATCTGATGTTGCAAAATGATAATGCTGTGCTCAGAAGCGTGCATGATCAAGTCTGGTTGCAATTTACTCCGCTGTTTCCTCAGCGAGTATTTGAGCCGTTCTTTGTCTGGTTTGCTCGTTCGCTGATGCCTGTTCCTCCTTAGTTTAATGTGCAATTACTCCTTACATTGCTTTCGCAAGGCAAGTATGATGACTTGGATTTTCTGAAAGGCATTATCTTTATGAATTGAAACCCATTGAATGCACTTAAAAAAAGGAAAGGTTAAAAAAAGATATGAAATTGCAATAGCTTTTTAAAAAATGAAAAAACAGGGAAAAAATAAAAAATTAAACAAAACATTTAACTTTAAACCTAAATCAACCAACACAACCCAATTCCAATGCAATGAGAAACAGAATATTTCATTCCATTCAAAAAAATCACTCGAAAAAGGTCAAATTCACTATATAATTGGAAGTCAAATGAATATTAATTAACAAAGCTCAATTTCCGTCAATTGCACTGAGAAGTAAGAAAAGCAGTAAACAAATGTATGAGAAACACATTGAAATAAATAATGATGCATAAATATGACTGCATAAACAACACTGCAATAGAAAACGCAACTCAATACCAACACAGTGTAGTACAAAATAATTAAGGTGACTGCCTATGTTTCAAAATATCACAGATAATTAAACCATATAATTCATGGCATGAGTTACACATTACAGCTAAATCAAATTTATGCATTTGTTGCAATTAGAAATTGGCTGCCTGCTTTCTTTCATCTCTAACGAGTTAGGGTAGAAATATAAATCACATAGCTGAAGATATTTTTTGTTGAATACGCAAGGAAAATTTAAATATGAACAGGGATTTTACAGCAGAAATCTATGACAAATCTTTAAAAAGACTGAAGGTTTTTCCAATTCTAAATATGGCTGGCATTTGCAATCATTATCAACAAAGTTCGAGGTCTACCTTTAAAATTGGGCAGATTGGGTCTAGACACGGATTGCTCCTCACATAGAATATTATTTGTTGTGTGTTCTAGAGTATTCGGTGATGGGCAAGGATGAATTGAATGCACACTGCGGAATTACTACCGGGACAAAACGGTCCATTGTTTCTAAGCCGCAAGAGCTTCTTCACTGAAAAAAAGACAATTTAATGCAAATTGAGGCCTCCACTTGTGAGGCAATGTAAATAATTTTAGGTTAAGAACATAAGAACAAAAAGAAACTGTTATAACTTCAAGAGTATTCCATTAACACAGTGTTTCTCAAACTGTGGGGCGCGCCCCCCTGGGGGGGGCACGAGCATATCGAAAAAAAAAGGTTAAAAAATTAATTTACTGGAATAAAAAAAAACTTTTGATATAATAAAAAATACTGATTTACATTGATATGATTTATATATATCATCTGGTAAAAAGTTCATCAAAAATAAAAGATTCTACTTTTGAACGCTCATTAGCTATTTTTTGATCCTATAACTAAATAATAAAAAAAAATATTTTGTTTGCTTTACTGTAATCCTACGATGAGAGATTTTTTTATTACGTTTCTTTTAATCTAAAATATTACTTTGGCTGGCTTTCAAACTTACTGGTATGGTTACCTGCTTCCCCCTTTTTTTAGGGAAGTTGTAAATTATATAATTCTGTTGTGTTTTTTTTCACAATGTGAAAGAGTTTTATGATACATGTATAAGCATATTGAGCACTTTGAAGGATTAATTGATTCAGATTTAATTTAAGAGTATACTGAAACATATAATACAAAAATCGTTTAATTCTGGGAAAACTGTTTATTTGTTACCAATGACCATGACAGAGAATCCTCTAATATGACAGTCTTAATGGGAGCTAAAATGAATTGATCACATATCTCCTTTTTGGGAGTGGCAAAACGTTTTTAGAATCTTAAGGTACTTGTTTAGACCAAGTTCCCGGCGACCACTATTTTTCAAAAATATTTTCTTGAACATGCTGCATTTTTCCTATGAATAACTTGAGTGGTTTTAATTGTGATGTACGACTGATTAGGGTTTTTATAAATGTAAATGAGCAGAATATAAAAAATTGGGCATCTGTGATCTCTCTAAAAGGGAAATTGAAGCTGATCAAAAAAAGGGAAACATTTGCTGAAATAATGCATATTAATCATGTTAGAAAGTAAATTTGAAAAAGCAATAAACATGAAACGAAAGGATAATTTTCAATAGCTACATTAAGAACTTTATCAAAAAAATATGAAGCCATAAGTGTACCGCAAAATGCACTTCACCCTGTAAAAAAGACACAAGGAAAAAAAAAGTCAACAGGATATTTTTCGATCATAAAAGAGTTTAAAAAATTACAATAACGTGAACAAAATGTGACAGTTTTGCTTGCAATAACTTATCTGAAATTTTTTTAGCAAAAGGTCTGTGATTTGTGTCCTTTAAAAAGGTCATGCACATTTGGAACAATTTAGTTCAGTTTTTATTGAATATTTTCTCAATTTTGAAAGACAAATAGAAAAATCCTTGAAATAGGTAAGTGTATTTTCTCTTAGTTAAATTATTCACTGAAATTGTGATTTTTATCTTGTATACTAAAAATAATTATAAAAAAGGGAAATTTGGGGTTTCTTCACTCCCCCCGACCATTAACGTTGGTATCGAGTGCACACCTGATCCCCGGGGTTTCTCCTTTAAATATTAAAAAAAAACACAATTGCTATTCATTAGAGTTTTTCATTCTTTTTTATTACTTAACATTTATTCTAAATGCCAATTCTGCGAGGCTAAAAAATTACAGTTCATTCAAAACCGTTTATAAGATGAGTATTCATTTCAATAAATCATTTTACATTTTTGTATACATTGTCATGCACTTGGTTTTACTCTCCTTACAATTAAGCTATTATATCAAAAATAATATATTATCATTTTTTAAAAAAAAAAAACTCGTGTTAAAAGTGGGTACTTCAAGTATAAGAACAAGTTTAATAATTATAAGTGACTTCCATGGGCTTGTCTTGCAGAGCAAAAAATTTTTCAAAGGAAGGCTAAAAAATTTGAAATTGACACTCAGAGTTATTTTTAATATTTAACTCAGATCTATATTTTGTCTTCAAAGTAGCCATCAAAAAAATCCGGATTCACAAAGGTATGATGTTAAAAAAGGTAATAGTATACGAAATGCTTTTGTTTTCAGTGCAGAAAATTCAGCATCCACCTCTATCCAGAATTCAAGAGTGATTTATTACAAAATTGCCCTTTAATTTCGTCATTGGATGTGAACTTTTTTATGAAGATCTCTTTTTCGGCAGTTGAAGCCCTTCTGGGAAGGGATTTTGAAATGGATCCGTAACCCATTCGTAACACTATCAATTTGCCCTCGTCTGTGTACTTGTTGATGCTTTATTATTGTCGAATGCTGTGATTTAAAATATATCTATAATTTTGTTTTAATCCACTGCCGTAAATACTAATACCGTGAATTAAATTAACGCGTGAATTATGAAATGTACATTCAAGAGATTCGGTAGCCTAATCGATTCAGCCAAGATTGACTAGAATTGTACGAGGTACAGCATTTTACATGTTTTGTACAGACGTCTGTTAGGTTGCCTAGACTCACATGAACGTTCGGAGAATGCCAGATGTAATGGATATGATAAAAAGCCAAAAAGATTAGGCTATTTTTAATGACATTTGTACTTTTATAGAAATGGATCTTGAAGGAAATAAATCTTTAATTAAATATTATTTCTCAATCTGTTTCAATTTAAAAATTAGAGAAAAAGAAAAATAACATAATTAACCTATTACTTAAAAGTATATATATATATATATATATATATATATATATATATATAATTTACTTAAAATATATATTACTTAAAAGGGAACATATATAAAAAATTTAATACTTTTATTAATGCTGAATTAAGAACAAGTTTAATGAGTATTAGCGACTTCCATGTTCTTGTCTTGCAGAGCAAAGTTTTTTAGAAATTGACCCTCTGAATTCTTTTTCTATATTTAGCTGATATCTATATTTTGTCTTCTAAGCAGCCACCGCATTTTTGCAATATGTTCCAATTTAAAAATTAAAAAGGAAAAAAAAACATAATAATTATCCTATTACTTAATTTTTTTGCTTAAAAGTAACACATATACAAAATTTAATACTTATGTTATTAATTTGTACGGTTTATAATTAAGATCGTGTATTGTAGCTTTAGCGTCAAAGTGCATTATTATTGCATTCAGTAATTTATTAATGTATAATGGGGGCGCGATAAAAATTGTGATTGAAAAGGGGGGCGTCAGTATTGAAAGTTTGAGAAGCACTGCATTAACAAATAACAAATGAAGTCTGTTAGAAAGGTTTTGTTTATGCATATAATTATACATATTTTTTTCATAAAAACAATCATACCTCAAGTGCAAACGGTTACATATATCAGAAATGCATGTTTTCTTATTCCTTTTGTTTTAAACCAGACAGAGCCACAAGAACGGGTGACAGTGTACAGCTCGTTTTTTAATAAAAAAACCATACCTTAAGTAAACTTGGTTAAATATATTCGAAATGTGTGCCTTCTCTTTTCAACCAGACTGAGCCACAGCAACGCGTGCCTGGATACAGCTAATTACAACAAAAATCTTAAAAAGCTATCAAAAACAAATAAGGTTCAATATTTTGATGAAAAAACCAAAAACGGTTCGAAACAAACACAAAATATACATCAGAAAATATTAATTAGCCATTTGTATTTCAGAGTAACATCAAATGAAATTTTGAAATCCCACCAAATAGATACTTTTTAATCAGTCTTATATGGTACAGCCCAAACCCTTAAAAATTTTAACAACTATTTAGCAGAAAAATTTATATCCAAGTGCAGAAAAATATTATTTTATTCAAAACGGTATAGAATGATTTCCCATTGTTGAATGGCATTTGGCGATGTCTTCTGATTTGAGGTAAATTGTGGACTGAAAAAAAATGTAACTTCCAAATATATAATAACAAGTAAATAAAAATTTAATTTAGTATTACCGGAGAAAGATAAATTGGCAGAAAATTTTTTATATCAGTACGCTACTCGTTTTTTGCCTGATTTTGAAATCACGCCAAGTAGATCTTTTGCAACGTTTAATTTTATCACTTAAACTTTAAGAAATTTTAACAATTTCCTAGAAAAATTAATAGCATACTGAAGTGAAATTAGTACTTTTTATATAACAATTATCTAAGGTGGATAACCTAAGCTTGGAAATACAATACTTCCAACTCTTTTTTTACACAATTTTGAAATGACACGATTCACAAATATAAATTTTACACAAACTTTTGCTCTAGCGAGATTTGTTCTTTTTCTCCATTCTAATTTTAATCAGAAGATGGTCGGTTAATGCCCACATATAAATGTAAGTGACTTGATCTACTTCATGGCTTTTTTACTTTATGTTCTAGAGTTTCGTAGAATACCTGTTTTTTATAATCACTTTTTCCTTTAATTGTTGTACTCAATAGCATATCTTTGTTCAGTATAACTGCATTTTGTATTAAAGTGTTCAGTTCGTAGGATGCAATAAAAAATTTCAATAAATTTCTAAAAGTTGGTGTGCAAAATAATTTTTTTTATAAAATGTTGAAATTGCCAGTATTATCAGAGTATTACAGCAGCATTGAAAATGCACCCCATAATGCAAATGTTTTAATGTAAGCCCATGGAAGAAAGAAATTTGACTTTTGTGGAAGCATGGAGAAAGTTAACGATTATGGATTATATTACACATGCTTCTTTGGCTATTAAACAGTTTTGCTAATCGATTTTGAATGCTCGTTGGAGAAATAATTTCCCATCATTCATCAAAGTGGAACTTTCGTAGCACAAAAATCAGTTGTGTGTCTGAAATTATAGCTCTATTAAATGAAACTGGTGGCAATTTTTAATTTACATAGCAAAACACTTATTTTAAATTTTATGTAATAAAAATGAATTTTTAAATATGTAACATGGATTTCACTATTACATTTTTTCCACGGTTTTCTAAGGAACAAATTTACAGTAAAACCAATTGAGTGTACTAACGTTAATTGATGTAAATTTGACCTATGCTTTGAGCTTGTATGGATAGGATGTCTAGTTATTTTTTAAAAAATTATTTTTTGCACAAATGTCTTTTTTTTTAAAAACAGTGAAATTTCAATAGGTTTAATACTGTAAATTAAGTCAGAATAAATTTTTTAAAAAATCCCTTGATTAAAGTATGTATTAGAATGTAATTATTAACTATGCAAAGTTATAAGCTGTTACATGCAGTAGTTCAGGAAAAAGTGTTCCTTATACAGTAAAAATGTTAGTTTTGAGAAAAATGGATTTTAGTAAAAAACTTACTTGTAATTAATGCATACCAGCTCCATAGTTTGGTTTTTTTTCTTTCTTCAGCTAAAGTATCCTCTAATATACATTTCTTATGCCTTTTTTCACTCTTGCTTCTTTAGAATTTTGTAAAATGTCATAATTTGCTTTTTGTAGTCTCTCCCGATCAGCTGTTTTGATTGCTTGAGCTGTGTAAAAACCTGGAAATATACCTAATGTTGCAAGAACATAATATTTAGTGATGTTACCTTGATTATAGGAGGTAATACCTTCCAGTATTCCAGTTTTTAATGTGCCCAATTGCACAAAAACTTTTTTCAGTATCCGTGGCCATATCATGCTGTTTACACTCTCGTTACAGTTTTGTGTCTTACAAGTTTTGTGTAAGCTTTATTTACTTTTAAGTAAGCATTTGGCAAGGAGATTAGGAGTTGATAATTCCCTGTACACATCTTTGATACAATTCTGATGGCAAGGTGTTCTTGTGTTTATATATTTCACCTGTCGTAATTGCTTGGTTATATTCACACCAGGTATCGTCATTTGTTGGGCACAGATCATGTTGTGGATATGAATCTGTAGATGCTTTATAAAAATATGTAGCCCAAATGGCTCGCTTCATTGAATTAATACTATCGGTATTGTTTCTGATAATCAATCCATAATAACGCTGTAATTTATCAATTTCAGCGTCTGTGAGTCTACCACGATCACTCAATGTTTTTTGTCAGTTAATTTCTTACCTTTTATTTTTAGTTTTAAAGCTTGTAGTCGAGTCCCCATCCGTTTCTCGACATGGCCAACACATTCCAGTTTTTCAATACTTGTATCTCCATACGGCAACATCTCTCTAACTGCTTTACACGCTCTGGAGTCACCATATCCCAAAAATTTGGTATATTGCAGACCATGCAAGCTTTCAGAGCGTTGGAAGATTTCGATGGTTCCTGAAACTTCCATTCTTCCACTATTTCCAAAATGATTAGCGTTACAGTTTTCATTACGCATTCTGTTGGGACACTTACAAAACCTTGATAAAATTG
>BMAV01002057.1:0-107539 GCA_019973955.1 Trichonephila inaurata madagascariensis | reverse complement strand
TTTGTTATTAACAGCAGCGACCCCAAATTTCTTTTTTAGAGATTTCCTTTTTTTAATGAAGAACAACAAAAACACAGTACCTGATACAGTTTTTTAAAAACGTAATTGAAAGTTCTGGCCGAGTTCTGCAGATGAAGCTTGAAATGGACTCACGGGAAATTTCATCAAAGCGCTTGTACGACGAAGTAACTCTATAAAAGGATCACTGAAAATGTTAGTATGTTATGGTTATGAAAGGAAAAACCGTTTGTTTACATTTCAGTCAGCGTCTCCAATTTGAGCGTTAAGCCAAATTTTTTTCAAAAAGAAGGTTAGGAAAAGAAGATTTTAAATCAATCCCGGAGCGATCCCCCAATTATTTCTGTGTGGAACCCAACCGAAATCTTCCAAAAGTTTGGGATTCTTCAGATGGCGGGGTTTTATGGCGTGGTGTCTGGGGGTTTTTTTTAGGGTGTGTTAGTTAATTTCGAAATAAAATAGACAAATAGTTCAAGAAAGAAACTAGTTGAAAACTAAATAATTTATTAAAATTATAGGGAGTATTTCAGGGGGAATATTTCAAAAGAATAGGAAAGTTAGAAAAGCATATTTCGGAAGAATAGGAAAGTTACATCACTTTTATAATTTAAGAGGCAATGAGATTAAATAGAATTCATTATGGTGTTATTACACTTCCCGCCTGGCGCGGACGAATGATAGAACTTCGTTATGGTACTTTTAAAAGATTTACCGCCTGGCGCGGACGAAAGTGCGCTGACGCGCGAAAAACGATTTCTCTCGACGAATGTTAGTGGGCTCTCGAAAAAGGTTCTGTCGGCGTTTTAAAAAGGAGCTAGATGGCGTTGATGTGAATACTGTTTTGATTGGGAATTGCCAACCTCGGTAAATGATATGATCTAACTTCTTACAAATGGTATATCCTACATATCTATTCAAATTTGATCCAAATGCCGCCCCGGACAGGGGTCCGATTTGTCCGGCCTTAGGGCCACCCCTCGCAACAATTCTCACCAATATTAATTACATTACTCGGGACAACTTTACCAGAAACTGTAAAATTGTGGTTCATCAATCATCGAATTCAAAATTTCATAGATAAACCCAGACAATGTATAATCTGTTTTAGTTTTCTACATTCTGCAATATGTATTAACTGTGGTGTTTCGCATTCTCGACAATGTTCTAGTAACTCAAGATGCATAAATTGCAAAGGTGATCACCCTGCTAACTCATTAAATTGCTCCGAATAAATAAAAGAAAAAAATATATTGGAATTAAAATGTGAGCAACATCTTACATTGGGAGAGGCGCTGTTCGGTGTTGAACAAATAAATTTTGAGCCGCCCATAGCAACAAGTGAATATTTGTCGCGAGAGGGCGCTGGTGTGTGTAGTGCAGTGTATGTGTAAACGTCGAGAGAGTAAGAGCGTACGGAGAACGCTCTAATAAAATTTTCCCTTTTTTCAGTCCAGCCATTTAATGTGTGGTGTAATCTATTTTATATTTAATTTAAAATATGTGTAGTGAATCAGCGCAATGCACGCGAAAGCCAGTCATATCCGCCGTCAAAATTTTGAGATGGTCAGGACTGGAAAAGGAATTTTTAGTGTAGGCAACAAAACAACACAAACAAACGTCCTTTTAGAGGAAAGACAATATGGGCATTGCCTAATGGGTGAGAGGTCAGTCTTCAATTTCTTGTATTTTGTTTTAAGAATAATCATTTTTGTGGTTTATAAGTGGTTGAAATAACTTTAATTTGAGATTTGGAGATAGTTATTTGTGATTATAGGTGTCCTAATTTGTGGTTGAGTTAACACTAAAATTGTGGTTTAGATAATTATTGGTGATTTACTTGTTTCATTTGTAGATAGAGTTAACTTTGATTTTCTGTGTTTTGAGATACCAATTGTGATTCATGAAGTGCTTAAATTTAGCGATAAACTTTAATTGTAAGTAGAGATAATTGTTGAGTGATTTTATGGTTCCTCATTTTGTTGCTAACTTTAATTTCCAGGTTTTGTGATAATTATTGCATTTATATATGTCATTGTGGTAGAGATAACTTTAATTTGTGGTTGGATAATTAAATTGTGATTTATTTGTTTACATTAGTGATTGAGATAACCTTATTTCTGGGAAAAATGAGTATAGGAAAATTTAAAAGGATGAATTGCGGTCTATTGCAGAAGAGTTAAAGTTAGTTAACCCAGACAATGCTAAAGTTCTAGATTTAAGAGAATTAATACAGGAAAGTGAGATTTAGTAAAATGATAAAGAAACGTATCAGGCTATTGTTGATTGTGTATTGGAGGAGATAAATGATAGAAGAAATGAAAACGAAAATAGAATTAGAAATTGAAAAAATTAAAACTGTCACAGTTAGGAGAAGGAGTTGAAATAGAAAAATTACGTAATCAATCGGGCAGAAAAGTACCTTTTGCAAAATGAAAAATCAATTAATTACAACCGAGTGTAACATTGAAAAACTTGATTAATAGTATTGAACACTAACAATCCTGCACTCAAAAGAGCAGAGTCCTTTAATTCTATTTTTCTATCAATAGAAAAGGCCTTCAAAACTAAAAATGTTAGTGGAGAAATTAAAACCTGAAATTCTTTTGAATATTCTAGGAGAGAAGGCAAAATGAATCCTAATGATTTATCTCGAGAAGAAGAGTTAAGTAATTATACCAAAATTGAAGACAATTGTTAAAAGAATTTCAACCGACCCCTATGAATGTTCGTTTAAACCTCAATTTAAAAGGCTCATAAATTACCTAGCGAGAAGGCGTTCAATTCCCGTTTAGGATTATGAATTTTACTAATATTACAATCATGAAGTGTGGCGCGCGAGGTCAATGATTTTCCTCAAAATCAGTTTGCGAATTAATTATATCAGATAAGACATTGTATATTGGTGACCGAGAAATTAAAATGGCCATGCCAAGCAGGGCGAAATGTGGTTTAAGCCGCGCAACAGCCAGTCAAGTGAGTGCAATATTTTTATATCGTCCAAGGAAAATTTAGAGAACAGAATTTATTTCCTAAGTTTAAACGTAATGAGGTCTATGATCATCAGAGCAAAAATGGTTTCCAAGCGTAAATCTCGCCCTCTATTAAAATGTAAAATGTTTCTTGTTGGTAAATCGAAAGAATTCATCCTCGCTGTACCTTGCGCCCAAAATTTAAATCTCTCATGTCAGAGAAAGAGTGGATTTCGTAAAAGCTTAATTTATTTGTGTTTCAAAGTGTTCACCCAACCTGCGTCGCCAGAAAAAAAGCAGCGACCGCTTCTTTGTCAGAAGCCACATAAATCGCTCCTGACCACTTTTCCAAAACCGAAAATAGATCCCCGTCGTTCCCCGCTAAATAGTTGAGAATTCCATCTTCAACCCCTCGCAGATGTGTTCAAAAATCGAAAGCACAATTGCGTCGTTCTTCTCCCCAAACTGGGAGGAAATGAAAATGTAAGTCGTTCGTAGCAAGGAGTTTCTGGAAGGAAATAAAACAAAACAGTTTTAATGAGTAGTGTTCAAAGTGTTTCCTTTAGAGATAGATTTGGCATCTACATGAGTGTGTAAGAGCACTTTTTAGAATGTATCAAAATAATCAAATTTATTACAAAAAATTGTGCGGATAGATTACAATTAAAAAATGAGAAAATTAATTTGTTGGTATCGCCAAAATGAGTCAACAATGAGAATAAATGAGAGTATTACGACCTCCATATATAATGATGACTTAAGTTTCAAAAGAGCTAAATTTATTAGTTGCAAAAGATAAATCGATTTTAACTCCGTCTCCAAAATAATAAATGTTTTCATTAAATAAACCAAGCGAAATTAAACTAGCGGATTATAAATTTAATATTCCTAGTAAAACGGATGTGTTGTTAGGGGCGCGGAAATATTTTACGAAATTCTACTATGACCAGGCCAAATATATTGTGGAGATTCTCGACTACTTTTACAAAAATACTGTGTTTGGATATGTAGTTAGCGGAAGGTAGGAGATGAGGTGAGGGATAGTAAGATTCAATGCGATTACCTAGAGATAGTGATTTAAAATACAACATAAAAGTCTTTTTAGGTTAAAATCGATTGGTGTCAAAACGAGAACAGAATAGTATATAATGCTTAGCTTAGAAATGTTTTGCCATATATACTTTAAAATGATAGATATGAGGTAGAACCCCTGTAAAGAGATAGTGGTGAGTTGAGGATTCTTTTAATTTATATAAAAAGACACTGAAGTCCTGAGAAAAAATGCAAAGTAGATAAGGTGTTGTATTCGAGTATTGTAAGGTTTTTCATGGAAATTATTTAGATGAGGGAATAATTGAGAAGGTAAAAATTCCTTTTATCTCAAATCTACCTAATCTAGTGCTCTATTTTCTCAACAAGTGATAATGAAAACCAACTTCTCAACAGAAAGAGCAAATAGTGTTTGACGCTAGTGCATGCGAAAGAAAGGTGTTGAAAGACGAAATGGGATCGGAAAGTCGCATATTATATGGAGTTACTCCTCAAACAACCGAGAAAGTTCTTCCTCTGAAAGCGAACGAGCCAAAATGCTTAGTGTGTGGGGTCCGCATGCGCAGCACAAACCTGTCACTGTTACGGAAGAAAAGGGTTTACCCAGAGTACGTACTAATTTCTGCCAACGAGATGTATGAAGAAACATCAGTCGATGTGATAAAGGAGACAGCTAAAGAAGATACTAATCCAGTGGTACTTAGTAAAGAGCCAGTGAACTTAGATGATGATGAAATTGAAGAAGTAAAACAGAAAGTGTGTTTTAGCCCGAATTTAAAAGCATCAAGCAACGTTATATTTGTGCAACATCATTGGCGTAAATATTCGCAAGTTCAGCGAGAAGTAGAAAACCTACTCGAAACTGCCTTTCATCCAACAACGACCAACAGTGCGAAAAAAAGGTTAGATTTAAGCCTAGAATGAGTGGCATAGACTCTCCAAAACTTCAAAATAGTGTTTTTAAACGGCTAGCCAAACCGAAGGTGCCTATTCATGGTGATTTGTGGTATGAGAGAAAAGCCGTGACCCCCGCGTTGTGGGACGGAAGAGATGAAGAGAAAATTTGCAAGAGGGAGACCCCCTTTCCCCTTCGGTGGACGCCAGCTGGTGAAACGTTAAGAGGTGAAATCGGATCCGTTCTCAAAAATGACCGGAGCTCTTAAGAGTACATGGAGAAAACTAAAGGAGAGAAACAGCGCCGAATGCCCCCTTCTTTGCACCACCAGTTGATACAGGAGCGGAAATGGACGTTTGACTCCCCAAGCGAACACTCTTGAGGAGTCCAGGAGATAAAGTGATTAATCCTTGTGCATTGGACTTGGACAATACATAGAATGTATCCTTATTATTATATGTTTTTTATTAACGTTGTGTATGCATATATGTGTGTTGACCTTAACATTCATTTAAGTGGAGTTTTTCTAGTACCTACAAGAAACTGTCTATTATGGAATTTATATACGTATTTAGTGTGTTTATATATGTACTCTTAGAATTAATTCAGTAAAGCTATTGTGAAGTTTGATATTTTATAGTAAAGTAATTTTGGTTTCTTCACTTGTGTACTACATTAATGTAAAGAGTGAGGAAAAGTTAAGTATCTTTCTAAACTACTACTTAATTAGATTTGGAGAATTTTCCCCGCTGCAGTATTTCTTTTGTATGTAAACAATATTTCCTTATTATTCAACATTTTTAAGATAACCCTTAGTGATACTTTTTATGTGAATGTGCTGATTTGTATTTACTTATGTGTTTTTTGTTAATATAGTGTTTTTAAGGCAAAACCCGTTACTTGTTCACAAATTAATGGGTCAATTGCCTGCCGAGAGAATTTCTCAGAGTTTTCCCTCTAACAAAGTGGGAATAGATTTTTGTGGACATTTTTGGATTAAATATCCTAATCAAAGAAAGGGAATTTTAAATAAAGTCTATGTGTGCATTTTTGTGTGCATGGTGACAAAGGCGTGTCACCTCGAAATAGTTACTGATTTATCTAGTGAGGCCTTTATTGCAGCTTTGAAGCGATTTTTTAGTAGACGAGGAAAATCAGAGCATATATTTTCAGACAACGCTACCAATTTTGTTGGTACACAATTAGAGTTAAAAAGACTTAAAGGAATCATAAGTAATATTGATAGTAATTTGTGTAAGTTTTTGTGTGAAGAACGTGTTGAGTGGAGTTTTATTCCACCAAGAGCTCCAAATCACGGAGGCCTGTGGGAGGCTGGAGTGAAAGCCGTCAAATATCACCTCAGGCGTGTAATGGGTAACTTCTTAAGATTTTACTTCTACGAAGAACTTAACCACTCTTAACCAAATTGAGGGAGTTCTCCCCACGCCCTGCACTTTGTCGTGTGACCCTGACGATTTTGACGCTTTGACTCCTGGTCATTTCCCTAGTTGGTCGTCCCATTACAGCCATTGCAGAGCCGTTTAACTGAAGTGTCCGGATAACAGGTGGTTAAAGTGTGGGCAAAAACAAAACAAAATTGTGCAACAGATTTGGAAACGTTGGTCAAATAATTATTTGAGTACACTTCAGAATAGAAATAAATGGTATTTTGAAAGAATAATGTAAAAAATACATGAGATATGGTAATTCTGAAAGAAGATAATTTACTCCGTGTGTAATTGGCCTCTTGGTAGAATTTTGAAGTGTATCATGGTAAAAGATAATAAAATTAGAGTAGTGTTAGTGAAAACTAAAAATGGAATTTTAAACGTCCAATAACTAAACTTTGTATTTTATCTTTTCCAAGTGAATAATGTATGTGAAAATTTCAGAATTGTGTATTTTTTCTTCAATTCAATTTTGTGTGTTTGTGTACTTTACCTTTCGTTTATTGAACAATATTACTTTTATTGAGTATTAGTGTTTTCTGTGTTGTGTATTAGTTTTTTCTGTATTGTGTATTATTGGCTTGTATTGTGTGTGTAACATTGGTTTTGTGTATTATTGTATTATTTGAAAAATTGCTGAATGTGTCATTCAACCCGTGGGATGTTTGCGTTGAACAAATAAATTTTGAGCCGCCCATAGCAACAAGTGAATATTTGTCGCGAGAGTGGCGCTGGTGTGTGTAGTGCAGTGTATGTGTAAACGTCGAGAGAGTAAGAGCGTATGGAGAACGCTCTAATAAAATTCCTTTTTATCTTAGTCCTAGCCATTTAATGTGTGGTGTAATCTATTTTATATTTAATTTAAAATATGTGTAGTGAATCAGCGCAATGCACGCGCGAAAGCGAACAGGCGCGAAGAAGCTTCCGTGACAATAAAAGGGCATCTTATTCTGCAGTAATCCAGACTAATGCAGTTAATCTAGATATGCAAGACTATCCGGAAAAAAAAAAAACTTGAAAACAGGCTGGCATCTTTTCGAGCAGTATTAGAAAAGCAAACCTCTTTAATTATGGAAGCTTTTCAAAAACAATGGGATCTTACTTTCTCTCCTTAGTAAGATTTTTGAAATGGGGAAATCGAGTCATTCCCCATTGCGGAAGAAAAGGCTGTAGGTAACAAATCCTCAATCCATAAAACCCGTGCATCTAGTGAAAGTGACGCATCCAATAACATAGACATGGGATAATTACGGAATTAAGATGGTTTTTGTAAATACGTTCCTTTTTTCAAGTTTTTGTTTTGGGGGCTAATTATTGTCTTCTATTAGTTTGTTTTTCTTTTCCTCAAAGGGAGTGATAGTTTTTTTCTAGTTAATTTTTTTCTTAAGTATTTATGAATATAATTGAATTGTGAGGCCTCAAAAATAAATTATATGGTTAAATATCCCTCCCTTTCTGAAACAGATATCTGATTTTTCAATAAACCTTTTAGACACCATGATAATATATAAATTTTCCAAATAAACCATTTTAGAAAAAGACAGATCAGGTGGTCGTTTAGTAATAGCTGTTCCTTCAAATATTTCTGCACAACAGACTTATACAAATTCAACAAATCAGAGAATTAGAAATCCTCGCAATTAAAATTGATGTTCGAAATATTTCATTTTATATTGTAAATATTTACGCTCCACGGGGATTTAATATTATGCTGATTAAATCTTTTCTTGAATCTTTAACGGCTCCGATGTTCATTTCTGGTGACTTTAACCTTCATCACCCGATGAGGGGATCGGATCACATTTCAAGGTACAGTAATGACTTTGTTGAATGGATTACTGATTCTGATTTGGTTCTTCTTAACACGACTGTTCCCACATATAGAAGTTCAGCAGGTGCAGCATCATTGATAGATCTCACAGTTTGTTTTTCAAGCATGTCTGGATACTACAATAGTTATGTTTTAGATTGCTCTTTTGAAAGTGATCATAGTCCAATTATTACAGAGCTTTCTCTCCTCAATTCAAATAAACGAATTTTTAAAAAAGTAAACTGGCAAGCAGTTGTGAATCACAAACGCATTTTATTTTAAGTAATCCAGAAGTTAGCTCTGAAAATCTTACCGATAAGATATCTCAAGTCATTACTAATAATATTAGGGAAGTTAAAGTTTCGAACAGATCCTTCCCACCATGGTGGAATAGTACCTGTTATAAATTCTATAAGCTTAAAAAAATATTTAGGAAGAGAGCTATTAGAGAAATTTCGCCTGAATTATGGATCAGAATAAGCAATAGGCGAGTAAACAGATTCTACATTAAAAATGCCAAAAGAATGTACTGGGACAAGATATGCAATAATGTTTCTAATCCCAAGATGTTTTTTAGTATTCTGAAAAATTTTTCCACAGTTACTGACACCGATCAAAAACTTAATATTCTTCAGCTTAGTAATAGGTTTATCACTCATCCTCAATTGCTAGCAGATATGTTTGCAGATTATTTTGCATCTAAAAATGCCTATCATTAACCGCTTCCTTTGGATTTTCTCTACAACAAAAATAACCTTCTTAATAAACCATTCTATATTTTTGAATTGCATAGTGCAATAAACAATTCAAACAACACAACTCCTAAGGCTGATCATGTTACCGCAATTTTCCTTAAAAATTTTGATCAGGGTCAACGTGATGTAATTTTAAGACAGTTTCAAAAATTATTTGATAATGCAATTGCTTCAAATTCTTGGAAGCATGCAATCATTCTCCCGATTCTAAAATCGTGTAAAGATAAAACTAAGATGTTTTCTTACAGACCAATAGCTCTGACTTCTGTATTTTCTAAAACTTTTGAGAGAATTTTGGCTAATCGGATTTCTTACTTTTTAACTAAAGAAAGAAAGCTTCATCCCCAACATTATGGTTTCGTTCCTTTCAAAGATAGCAGAAGTGCTACTTATCTTGTACATAAGGCAATAATGAATTCAAAATTACAGAAAATTTTTTCGTAGGAATAAGTTTAGACATTAAAAGTGCATACGACTCTGTTTACGTGGATGGTCTTATTTATAAATGTTTACAAATTGGTATAGCAGGAAACATAGCAAATTGGATACATAAATTTCTCACATCTCGATCATTCCAAATAAAATATGGAGGGGTTATTTTTCTCCCAAAAAGCTTGCTCCGCAGGGCTTAGCCCAAGCCAGTGTCTTATCTCATATTTTGTATACTATTTACATGCATTATATTTTTGATACCTTAGAGTCGGAAGTTGAATGCCTGGTTTATGCCGACGACATTTTTATATTTTGCTCTCATAAATCCCTTGATGTTAGTTGCAAAAAAATACAAAATACTCTGGAAAGAATTTCCCAGTGGTGTAAATATTGGAAACTGAATTTAAGCCCAGAGAAATGTACAATAGCTGAATTATCAAATAAAAGAATACTCTTCCTAATATTTTGTTGGCTGGATTTCCTCTACAATGGCAAACCTCTATTAAATACTTAGGTGTTTTTTTCTAAAACGTTGTCAAAATATTTATATTAAAAATCAACTAAGCAGTAAAGCCTTGAAAAGGATCAATGCACTGAAGGGCATGGCATATAAACATTATGGGCCGAGAGATCAGGAGATCTCATTAATTTAGTCAGTAATAGCATATGCAGTGTTTTTTGTTACATTTGTCACATAATAAATAAATGGTCTGAAAATCAATTAAAACCTTTCAATGTTATCCAAACTAAAGCCCTCCATATAGCATTAGGCCCCCACAGACCCTTCTAAATATTGTGCTACTAAAGTTGGCTGGTCAAGAAATTTTGTCAGATAAAATTAGAAGATTGGCAAACAAGTTTTTTATTACTCAAATCTCTAATAGCGATTTTTCTCCTCATTATTACAATAGCCCCGAGACAATGAATCTTAATGTTTTGGAAGAAGATAAAAATAATATCATTAGTGTACTGCATGATTTAAATGTTAATGGTGATCAAATTATTTCAATTCCCAGATTAATTACCTTTTTAGACCTTCCATGTAAAATTTATATCAATAGGTTTAAATTTCAAGATAAAAATCTACCGATTCCTGCAATAAGCGGTTTATTTGATGAAACAGTCGAACGTGAATTTCAAAAGTTTTTCATTATAGCTATTGATGTTTCAAAAATCACCACATTACTTCAATAGCAGGTATATCAAAAAAATCTTTATTTGCTTAACAGAATCAACCATTATAACTCCGTTTTTACTGCAGAAGCTTTGGCTATTTGTCGCTTCTTTAGATGATCTGGTGGAATTTAATGTAAATTTACTTGTTTTGTCGGATAGTGTTTCTGCTCTTTCTGCACTTCAAAATTATTCAACCAAATCCCATAAGGTAATTCATAGACTTGCTAACAAAATTTACATGCTATCTAAATACATTAATCAGTTAATTCTGCTTTGGATTCTGGGATATTCAAAAATTGTTTGGAAGGAGCAGGCGGATAATCTCGTAAAATCGGTCACGGAGTCCAATGTTTACATTAACTGGATTGCCTCAGAAGACATTCATAAAAATATATATCGAAATAGAATTCAAAAAATCAATGAAAAATTTTACTCAAGCAAATATTTTGAAAAATTGGGAAATATTCCGGCCATTGATATCATTTCAAAGAGGACAGAGAATCGAAGCGAAGAATCTTCAGTAAAATGATTATCACTCCTGGCCTTCTACATAAATTTAATTTACAGGATAAGGCAAAACGTGAAATAAGGCAATGTGTATTACATGTAATTGTATAAATGATTTGAACCACATCATATTAAACTGTAGCAGATATACCAGACATCGTAATAATCTCTGGTTTATTCTTCGTATTGATCCACATTCCACTATCACGTTTAGAGATGTTTTCGAAAGAACAATGAATAACAAATCAACTTTCTGAGTCTTTTTAAAGGGGAATGAAATTTTTTAGTATTTACTAATCTATTAGGATTTTTCTTATCTTATCTTTCTTTTTTTTTGGATCATTGCCTTTGTTGCTATATATCCCCTTCAACCTTTCAATCAAGAAAACAATCAATCAAAATTTCTTGGAATATTCCATAATTCGGGATAAGTAACAGGTATGACTTTTTAAAGCTAAATTTGCTGACGAAAATCTTCATTACTGCCTATTCCGATCAGTTCCTATTGTAACATTGCATATGTTTTTTCTTTTCAATGTTACCATATGAATTAATTGATTGCTGTGGTATTACCATAGTCAAAGCATTTTCAAAATATGAATAAAGGGCATTTAAATGTTGAACATATGCCATTTTCCTGGCAAATGGTCTGTGACAAAATGTGTAACAAATTCGCGACGTCCAATATTATACTCCTTTTGCTTAATTTTAGTAAGAAGCGCTAAAATCTTACAAAATTTAAATTTTTTGTTTTGTTTTAATAAAATTTATGCAGTCATCTGGTAACTTCATTAAATTAGTAAATGAATCTATTAAATAGGTAAAATCTGGTTTTCACTCAAATTTTCCTTTAAAATTAAAAACCCGATTTGGTTTAACGATACCACTATCGTAGACCCTCATTTACACCGCATGGACCCCCAAATCATTTTTTGTTTACATAGACCTCTTGCAAGTCGAAAAAACTTGTTGCTCGACAAGGACTTGCAAAGTGGTTGATATAGACCACTTTTGGAATCACTGAAATAGAATAATACAAAAATTGAATTACGTAGAATAAAATTTAGTTTTTTTCGGCCGCCAAATTTTATACAGTCGTTTACTATTCAAATTAAGGAACCACATATATATCTACGAATCCAGCATTTCCATGTTATTTAGCAACCAATATCATGATTTGTCAACAATGCATATATTCAATTGCTGGTGCTACCTTTAAAAGAGACATGGCAAATGAAGAAACATCTATATATAGGTATATAAATTTATGTGAGAAAAAGCTCAGCATACACATATTGTATTATCTGAAAATTTAAATGTATTACATTCAAAATGCCCATGAAGGTTTGAAATGGTATACTGTGATATAGAATATCAGAAGAAATATTCATTCTCAAACTATAAGAAGTTCAGATAATGCTCCTGTTATGTTAGATTATAGATTCTGCGAGTGTTGAAACGTTTTAAAGTGGAATATTGACAACAAAAAAAAAACAAACAAAAATTATTATTCAATGAATATTCTAAAAACTTTATTTTATTTTAGGTAAATGCTATCTTAAAGCTGTATTTAATATTATACATAACTTATCTGGTACAGTAAATGTTTCAATTTAATTTTTGCATTAAACATTAATTAGTCTGGTATGCAAAGTCATATAATTATAAACAATTATTTGTAAAGTAAGAGTGACATGGCCGTTTCCTATGCTACATATTCAAAAAAATTTCCATTTTGAAATGACCAAAATGGCTCATTCTGTAAATGATAACTTCAGTCATCATTTACCTATTCATGTCAAGGAAAAGCCTCATGTTTGTGAAGTATGCAATAAAGCTTTCTGTCAGAGTGGTAATTTAAACCAACATTTGTGTACTCATACCAAAGAAAAGCCTCATATTTGCAAAATATGCAACAAGGATTTTTCTCACAGTGAAAATTTAAAACTTCATTTCTGTATTCATACTAAAGAAAAGCCTCATGTTTGTGATGTATGCAACGAAACTTTCTATCATAGTGGTGATTTAAAAAAGCATTTGCTTATTCATACCAAGGAAAAGTCTCATATTTGTGAAATATGCAACAAAGGTTTCTCTTTGAGTGGTAATTTAAAAGGCATTTGCTTGTTCATACCAATGAAAAGCCTCATGTTTGCAAAATCTGCAACAGGGCTTTCTCTCACAGTGGAAATTTAAAACATCATTTGCTTATTCATACCAAGGAAAGGCCTCATGTTTGTGAAGTATGTAACAAAGGTTTCGCTCTGAGTGGTAATTTAAAAAAGCATTTGTTTGTTCATACCAATGAAAAGCCTCATGTTTGCGAAATATGCAACAAGGCTTTCTCTCAGTAGAAATTTAAAACATCATTTGCTTATTCATACCAAGGAAAAGCCTCATGTTTGTGAAGTATGCAACAAAGCTTTCTCTCAGAGTGGAAATTTAAAAAGTCATTTGCTTGTTCATACCAAGGAAGAGCCTCATGTTTGTAAAGTATGCAACAAAGCTTTCTCTCGTATTAGTTATTTAAAAGAACATTTTCTTACTCATACCAAGGAAAAGCCTCACGTTTGTGCGATATGCAACAAAGCTTTCTCTCAGAGTGGAAAATTAAGAATTCATTTCCGTATTCATACTAAGGAAAAGCCTCATGTTTGTGAAGTGTGCAACAAAGGTTTCTCTCAGAGTGGAAAATTAAGAATTCATTTCCGTATTCATACTAAGGAAAAGCCTCATGTTTGTGAAGTGTGCAACAAAGGTTTCTCTCAGACTGGTAATTTAAAAAACCATTTGCTTGTTCATACCAATGAAAAGCCTCATGTTTGCAAAATATGTAACAAGGCTTTTTCTCACAGTGGCACCTTAAGAAATCATTTGCTTATTCATACCAAGGAAAAGCCTCATGTTTGTGAAGTATGCAACAAAAGTTTCTCTCAGAGTTGTAGTTTAAAAAAGCATTTGCTTGTTCATACCAAGGAAAAGCCTCATGTTTATGAAGTTTGCAAAAAGGTTTATCTAAAAATATTAGTTTGAAAACCATTTACATACTCATAGCAAACCAGAAATATAGGCTTTTTCATGTTTACACCAGTTAAATTTTATAGGCAGTATTTTAATAAAGATCTATACATTTGGAAAAAAATTAGAAACTTTGAATTTCCGAAGATTTTAAAAGTATTTCTTGCGTATCCTTTAGTTAAAAGTATCATTTTCATAATTTCAATTGATAAAGCTGGCATGTGAAACAATCAACTGTTTTGATATAATTTTGATTCAATTAATAATTGATAAATATGCCTTTAGGAATAATAATAGTGAACTTTCTCATTGTTGATTATGAGCATTTTACTTTTATTTTGTATTGTTTTTTAAAGCGTAGATGTAATATATTTTTGACCAATAAAAATTTTATTTCATCACTTTTCTTGGAAAAACATTTCATGTATGTTTTATTTCTAGAACTTCTATCTCTTTTTTTTATATTTTATGAAAATTATGTATAGTACATTTAAAATAATGCTTTTTCGTAGATTTAGAAAGTATTGTTTTACGAACCATTTGATTAAAAAGACACATATTAAAATACTTTTCTCAATTTTTTTTTTCATTTCACTTTCCGAAATTCAAGTTAATATGGAAGAAACTATATATATAATGTCGGGTAATGTTATTCGTTTGTCTACATTTTAATTGAATAATGTATAAATATTTATTTCTCTTCCTTTTGTGTAAATGGAAAGTAAATTTAAGGGTAATATTCACATGTAGCATTAAATAAAATGTAACTGTAAATTGAAATAAAAAAATCTTATGTAGATGTTCAAGGAATAATTAGATATTATAATGAATTGTGTTTTTTGAAAAAAATCTGTTTGTTTTGTTTTAAATTACATTCCATCGAGATTTAGAAATTCAGCATTTCTTGGCTGTGTAATATTTTAATATGTATAACATAACCAACTAATATCATTTATTTTAAATTTGTCCAATTTAAAGTGGTTTTGAAAATTATTTAATTTTGGTAGAAAAATATTGCATGAAAATGTATAGAATACAATAAAAGGTATGCTGATCATCTTCTAGTAAGTTTCTCATTCCAAGTTGTTTATTAAGTTCTTTCTTCGAAACTATTAAAAAAAATTCATTTAAAAATGAATATATTTTAAACTTGGCAATTACTTCCTGTAAAAAGCATTATTTTCGGCCACTTGCTGAACATTTGTTGAAAAATTTATTTGCACCGAGAAAAATACTGAATATTTCTTTTAACGAGATAATATTCGAGAGAAACCTTACATTCCAAAATCTTCTATATGAAACTTTCTAATGCATGGCAGGATTATCTGAAATAGTATGAAAATGTAATGCAAATAATAGTAGATGAAAATTTGGAATCACGTTGAAGAATATCACCCCCTTATTATATATATATATAAAGGGTGTGTAGGGGTTACAGACACTACTCTAGATTGCAAGGTCGCAAATGCCATGGTTTGGAGCTATGGTGTAAAGAAGCAGAAAAGGGACAGAACACATTTTATTGAAAGCTTGTACTACAACAAGTGTTCGAAATTACGAGCAGAAGTCGTCTGGGAGGCCTGACCGCTGCGTTGCATGGATCTTTTTACGTTCTGGAAGATTTCTCCGGGCATTCTTGCAGTAAGTGGCGCTGAACTGAAGATATCATGAAAACACAATTTCTGCTGGAAGTCGTCCACTACGATCCGTTTCCTCAAGTATTAGGTTAAATTCCAATTTCCCCGAAGATCTGTTAGATGTGCTGCTCGTGTTTCGAGCTGTGAACTGTAATGGACACGCGGCTGGGCAGTTGTATCGTGGACGATGCCCGAACAGACGTATTGCACATCACACGATTTTTCCAATTTGGAGGAGCAGAGGCGTAGTTAGGTATCCAAAAGCCCTGGTGCAAAGAAAAAATTTGAGGGCCCTATCTTGGTTTGGCTTTATCAAGTAAAAATATATTGGTATTTTAAATATACAAAGCTTCGTTAACATACCCTTTATCGTGTTCTTTAGAACACGATAAAGGATTTCTGGTTTGTTTTTGAAATCATGTATAGTTCTTCAGATGCACGTATGAAGCAATCTTTGACATACTCACCATCTGTGAATGGTTTGCTTTTTCTTTTTTTTTGCAATTTCTAGTGATACCGCGAAGCTTGCCAGATTAACATTACATGTAGATTCCGCGCCGTCCAGTTTCTTAATATGGAACTTGATTACTGTTTTTGGAGCTCGTCGACAGCTTTTTTTCGTTCTTCGCCGGCTGGATATTTACTAGCAAACTGTTTTTTTTTAGTGAAGTGTCTTTCTAAATTTGATTTCTTATTATAGGCGAGTTTTTCGTGGCAAATGAGACAAGTCGGAAGGCCTAATCCTCGTTAATTGATTCATGACTTTTAATTTTTTTTTTGATAAAATAAATAATATCTGCGTATGGAACTAAAGAGCCGCAGCTTCACATCCAAAGAGCCGCAGGTTGCCGTCCCCTGTCCTAGGGCATTCACTTGTGGTTTAACTTGTTTTTGATTAGTGTGCTTGAATAATAATAAATAATAATTATGGAAGTTTCTGGTTCTTTGTTTCCTCCCACACTCTTAGGTAGGCAGGACCGTGAAGAAGCGACTTCAGGGGGAAGTCGCTCACAAGGGCACCCAAGGGCGTCTTACTTTCCCTAACCCCGAGATTGGAGTCTGATCCAGTTTTAGGGTCTTACCCGAACTTTTTTTTTCCGGATCGGAAAATGTGGATGAGTCTGAAAGGTCATCACAGGGGACTCGCTTAGGATTGGTATGAGGTATTAAGTTATACTCTCGTGCTGGGTGAGAACTGATTTTGAACAGTTGAAACAGGCGTTGAAGGAGAGTTTTCCGATTGTGCGAAATAAGGCAGAGTTAGAGGCCAGATTATTTGCGTCATATTAAACCAGAGGTCAGGCTCCGACTGATTTTATTTATGATTTATTAAAAATACAAAAGATTCTTAAATTAGAAATGACGTAACAAAATTTAATTGAACACGTCGTTAATCGTCTCAAACATCAGGTTCTTGACTACGTTGAGGTTAGAAACTCCATCACTAGATCTCAGCTTTTACAGGTGGTTTCGAAATTGGAAGAACGATATTCGGCCAGGGAAACCCAGGGTCCGAGTAATGATAATAGTGAAAGGAGATTGGGGTGCGCGTCGGAGATTACGTAATGATCGTAGGAATAGAAATTGGTGGGATGCAGAGGCAATTGAGCGACAAAATGACAGGAGTGATACTAATAGGAGTTCATACAGAAATAGAACACAGGGGAACAAGGTTAATCAAGGGTTCGAAAACAGGAACCGTAATAACAGACATGACCATAGGTTCCAGAATCGCGGTGGTGTGATTCAGTTTGGAAATAGGGGTCCGAGTGATAATTTTAACCGAGGGGACCGAAGACATTGTGGTCGTTTAAATTTTTTGAGGTTTCGAGGTGATCAAGATGATAAATCGCAAATTGAAGTGAATCCTTCTATCAGAATTGCTGGTCTGCGGATGTCCCATGTTGAGCTTCCGTATGTACCCATTTTGTTGAACGAAACATTTACAAAAGCTTTATGGAATACTGGGGCAGAAAGTCGTTTATCTTAGAAGACACATATAAAAAGTACTTTTTTTACAAGCCTGTTGAGAAGTCACTCGCCGAGGTCGTGACAGCACAATTTGCCCGTTGTAAAAATGTAGGAATGGTAGAATTGCAGATTAGCATTCGGAAATTTAAGAAAAAAAGTGGAATTTTCATATATTAGCGGATTTGGAATATCCTTGTATTTTAGGTGTCGATTTTATTAGGGGATCAAAAATCACGTTGAATTTCGAATAACTGTAAAAAAAAACCCAGCTTAACTGTAAGAGCGATGAAACCAAAATAATAATGACATTAAAACAAACATATAAACAATCACCATTAATGTTGAAAACTACAAACATACGAATAAAATAATAAATGTGACGCAGCCTTATACGAAACAAGTAATATTAAAAAAAAAATTTTAAGTCAATTTCTACTTAAATTAATAAAGAAAGATTTTATTTTAGCTACTTTTTATTAAATAGTTACAATTAATATAAATATGTATTTACATATGACAGAATCACAACATTAAGTGGTAATTCATTTCTATTAATTATCATTAAAGTATCGTATCATCCAAAACAATCGTGTCTATAAAATTTCAGTTCAACTGAATGCTTCAGAACGTGAGAAAAAAACCTTTTCAAGTTTTGACACAAGACGCCAAAAGGGTCACTAAGTCGCCAAAAATGATGCCAATGTGGCTGTATTTGTAATTCCTTAAATAATTAGTTTTAATCAATTTTTTATTAATTATAATTAAATTATTGTATTGTCATCCAAAGTAATCATATGTACAAAATTTAAACTCAATTGAGCGCTTTAAAATGTATTTTATTAACGATTGAAAATTCCACCAAGATAAATAAATATATAGAGAGTGTGAGCTAATAGTAGGAATTGAAAAATAGTAATTATTAACATGAAAACATTTCTGGCCATACACAAAGTAAATAAAACTTTTCAGCTGAAAAAGGAGCGACAAAATTAAATTAATTTAGAAGTGGTTCGGAATAATCAAATAAAATATAAGCAAAACAAAAATGTATATTAAACCAATTAAATTTAGAATAAGGCTTAGCTCTCTCTCTTGAAGAGCCATGCTTCTTCCTACCAGAATACAGTTTTAAAATAAAAGCTATAAAAAATACTTCAAATACATAAATCAAGAGAAAAAATTTAACTAAAAAAGAAAATATGTTAAGCGGGTAAATATGTGATAAGCTTTAAAAAAGTTCTTTCTGGGTTGAGTTTGGTGTTTTATGGCGCAAGAGCCAGTTTTGGCTATACTGCGCCAAACATTCATAGGTCTGGTCTGGACGGGAAAAGAAGAAATTGGATGACAAGATGGAGGGTCGAAAATAGAGAAGGATCACTGGGGTACCCCGGGGGTCGTGACACCCGTGTTTACCAAAGATAGTAAACCTCTTGGGAAAAGGAAAAGATCACTAGAGAGGGTACCTCGGGATTGTGACACCCGTACCCACCTAAAGAAGGTGAGCCCCCTGAGGGGAAGTTCTTTCTGGAAAAAAACTGGAAAAGAGCTGTTTTTCTTCTCTCAAATTTTCGAGCGCAAAGAATTCTAAAGTAAATACACTGTTGCCAATTCAACAAAACTAAAATCCAATTGTTGAATTGATTGATTATTAACGTCGCACTGTTTAGCTACACGAGGGCTTTTGGCGACGGACCACGTAATTTTGAACCATGGTCAAGTGACGTGGACGACACCTGAGCTGGCACCCCCCTCTCCTAACTACCACACCACACCAACGGGAGGACGTTTCAGCTCTCGACAGATTTAACGTGCATCGCTGCCCTACACGGCGGGTCTTTAGTGGCACTGGGCTCAAACTCGTGACAAGGCAAGCCACGGTCCGATACTTATACCACTCGGCTACCGCGACCACTCCAGTTGTTGAAAAAAAAACATGGGAAAATCACTTAAAAATTTAATTCGAAAAAAAAACTTCGTAGTGCACATCATTAAGACCTATAGTATTTACGTGCTAAGTTTTATACTTCTGGGTTGCTTAGTTTGGCCGGTACAGGTGAAACACACACAAACTTTTTTTTTATTAATGTAACAATTGTCATTTTTCGTGAAATTTTGATGAAAAATTGAACAGTTACGATCTTTTACACAAAATTCTAATAAATATATTCAAGTGATATTTATACAGTACATAAATAACATCTTTATCAGGGGCGTAGCTACCATATTTTCAATGATAGGGGCCCCCAAGCTACAGGGGCCCCAACACGTGTAAGCAAAGACTTAAAATGTTATCTCATTAGTCTTATTAAATTAGTTCCTTTTTACTCTTAAAAAATCGTGTATCACTGGTTTCAAACGGTTAAAATTCGTTCATGAACTTTACATCTTTGTTCCCTCACTAAGAAATCCTTAAAAGCAGATGTCGTTTTACTCAAAATAATTAGAGGACAAGGAGTGGTATAGACCCGGAAAGGCGACTGAAAAATTCCTATTTAAAGTCATCGTCAAAAAGATCGGTTGAATTAAAATGCAGAGATAACGTTTAGAAAGAGGAAAAGAATATTGGTTGCTTGTGTAAATGACAATATCCCTTCGTCTGTTGATTGATTTACTGTAGATGCAAAAGCTACACGAAGGCTTAGCACTTATTCGGAAGTTTGTCTAGAATGCAATGAAAGTGAATACTAAATTTTGTTTATCTCGGCTCTTTTTTATTTGTACAACGCGTCCAAAAAACCGAATGTGCATTCATGGTCAGCAAGGGTTCGAAAGCTGTCTTACCTTCTGAGAAAAGGTAGGACTAGGGGCTTTGTCACTCTCCCAGTTGCCATTTAATTGTCCCACATAATAACTAGCATGTGGTGCGGAATTCTTTGACCAAAATACAATGCTTTCTAAAACGAGTCATTCTAACAGCCTGCCTATATATGAGAGGTTTAAATTTTGCTTTTCATTTCACTCTGTTAATTCTATTTCTTTCGTCGGGGTTATTTAAGCGGTGAACTGTTCAAACTATGAGTGAAAATAGAGTATACCCTTGCGCCGCTTTAAAACGAAAAATTAAAAAACACAAGGAAAACGTTTCTAAGAAATGTCCAAAAATATCATCTTTTTTTAAACAATCAACAAGTACGACTTGTTTGAATTGCAAAGGTAAGATTTTCTTTTCATTATTTACTTACACTGTATAATAGAGTTTATTATTAATCCGACTTTAGTCTTACACAGTTGAAACGTTACGTGAAATGCCGTGTAAAAGCATGCATAATAGATACTATATTTGTAAGGTAAAAAAGGAGTTATATTCCAAGTTCTTTCAAGCTATGTTTATATAAAATTAAGAACATATTTTAAAAATTGTATACATTTATCATGAATCTTAAATTTATACCTGTTTCAGTAATTAAAATAAAATTAAGAGCACATACATATTGTTTCAGCATAGGATAAGATATAATATTTGAAATAATAAATTATATTCGCCTCCACTTGTGTATATAAAGCATTTATTAGTACTTGAGATAAATAGAAATCGCTATCTTTAGTTTCAAGACCTATCATACCTGCAATGCTGAAATCCAATAAAGCTCTCAATTTTTATAGCATTTTGAGAAAATGAACTGCTTTTTCAGAAATATGTTGCGGTTTTCATTTTTCTTTAATCAGAGAAACTTTTTTTTTAAAATTTATATAGCTGTTTTGGGTTTTTTTTTTCAAACTTTTTTTTATATAAGTTGAAAAGTTACATGTTAAAAAAATTAGAGCCTTGCAGGTATTATTAGTTTTAGTTTTATGTATTTACAAACTTTAAAATAATTTTTTTGAAAATGTTTTAAAAGTTAGCATACGGAAAAATTGATGCAAAAGTTTTTGTAGAAGTTAGTAGATGGAATTAGGTCTGAAAGAACACTAGTCATTTTTTTTTAAAGTTAATATTTTAAAATTTTTCGCGTTTTTTTTTTCAGGTTAAGATATAAAAATAATTATTGAAATCCAACAAGGAAACCGATTTTGAATTACTTCAACAGTCTGTCGAGGAAGCTCATATTGTTTGGTGATGTTCCACATTAGGGAGGAAGTTTAGAAAATGAGAAATGACAGGTCAGATGTCGTCCTTATAATTTGAATGAGGCCTTAAATTATGGGATTATTCATCAAAAGCCTTCACTTTTCTTTAGATTGCGACATTAATTAAAATATATCAAATTTATAAATGGCGTGACTCAAATATTTTCATTAGACTCGCAGTTGAGTATTCCTTTTACATCGAAAATATTGTTAGTGTTAAAAAATATAGGTATTTAAAGTAATGTTCGATTGTTTCTTGATTTGAAAATTCGTTATAAAATAATACGAAAATTAATCTTAAAATAATTCCAGAATAAGATACATATATTTGAATCCAAAAGTAATATTTATCGAGGAATACATTTTTATTCTGGGGCGTATCTGTCACCATAGCAATGATACGAAACCTAAAAGCTTTTTCTCCAAAATGTGTACGTATAAAGTAGTAAAATGTTAAGGGGATCCAAATGAGGGCCCCCTGAAGAATTTAGATACATGACCCATTCAGACCTAGCTACACCAATGTTCTTATTGTAATATATTTATAGAATATGTCAGTGCCGGTTTATCCATTGGGCCCAGGGGCCTGGATAAGCTGGACTCAACCAGATCAACGGTGGCATCTCTGTAAGCTCACTCTTTTCTCGCAGTTTTAATCTTCTTGACGAGTTCTGCAAGAAAGACATTTCATCATTTAGCTATGCATCTCAAGAATTGCAATGACATGAAATGGATGTGAGAGTAAATGCTTATAAAGTCTACTTACGTATCATTGGCTAGCTTTTGTTTTTTGAAATGTCTGGATTTTTGATGTTGCCGCTGTTGAACAATATTCTTATTTGCTGGAAAATGTTGAATACTTGGTAGAGATGAGCAAAATGGTGAAACACCCATAAACTGAATTAAGCCTTTCACACCTTGATCAATTCGTTTAATTTGTTCTGCATTTGCCATATTTTTTAGATTGTTTAACAGTTGTAAATTTATTTCTACTTGTTCATAAATTAACTCTGTAGGTTCCTCATGTACAAAAGACTTTTCCTTTTCTTTTAAGATTTGCTTCCTTTTCCTTTTCTCTCCTCAAACGATTTGAATCCTCATCTACTAAGAGTACAGTTTCATTACTGACATTTGCCACCATAAAAGGGAATTTTTGGCGTATATAATGGATGTATTTACATATTGTAAACCTAACTGCGTAATCAGCACAATTACAGGTGAGGGAATGAATGCATATTTGGCATGTGTGACAACGGATGGGACAATCACAGTCTTTCACTTTATTTACTTCATATGTGTTAATTCCATTAGCTACAGTTTTATAAACAATCCATTTTGTTGGTTGGACTTCTTCAGCAGTATAAGCTTGCATTTCTTTACAACTTGTCTCATGTCGTGTTCTGATAGTCGAAATTTTTGCAGTTAACTTTCCTCTTTCCATGATAATCATTCTACCCTTAAATTTTTTTGACATGGTTTTTAATACTAAGGAGAGAGATTTATCTAATCATCTTAGAGCTTTACCTCCACCTTCTTCATATTTCAACTCTCGATGCCACCTCTCTAATTTCATATTTGTGTTGATTTCACACCCAACTCTATAACAATACGCCCACTTTTGTTTTCTTCCTCCATAACTTTTCTCAAAGTATTCAACAAAATTTTTAGATTCTTTGTTTTTTGTATATTTTTGCACAAAATCTTCATACATACATTCAAAAGTTATTACATGTACTTCATTCATCAATTTCCTCAATTTATCACTCATCTCCTCCTTCCATTTTATGTTGTTTTTTATTTTACCATTAAGATTTCTGTTCCAGCTTCGTGACACATGCCCACTGCACAGCAAAGTAAACTCTACTTCTCCAAACACTCTTCTCCAAGCATTACAAAAAGCAGGATCATCATCCGACATATATATATAAACACTTTGGGTCTTAAATGAGGAAGTCTATTTTTAATTTCTTCAAAAAATGGTTCCATGACATCACTACTTACTCTATTTGAATAAAAAACTGCAATTGGTAACCCTTCATGGTTGTCATCGCTTACCATAATTGTTGTCAACAAGTAACCATACTGATTCGTGCCATGGGTAGAATCCATCTTTATTATATTTTTTCCATACAGTTCTAGGAATTCTAATTGCGCTTCTGTCATTATACCGAGAGTAAAATTTTGCTTTTTGATGAGAGGATTATTTGCAAGAGAAGAATCAAGGATTTTGTAAATCAAAACAGGATTGTAGGAGTCCCTTTGCATATTTTTTACCTGTAGATCAACAGAAACTGCATCTTCTGCATGTAAAATACTTTCATCCTCTTCAAAAACCCGACTTAATTATGAAGATCCTTTTTGATTAAAAGTCCTAATCTTTCAGAAAGAGACATTTCTTTTGGATATTTTCTATAATGTTAGTATGTGGCACCCCAACTTTTAGGAGAGCTGCTAAATTTCTTCTATCTTCCTGGTGAAGTCTCAGTTTACCAACCTGCATTTCATGACCAGCATGCACAGATTGGTACTAAACAATTATTTTGATTGCCTCTTCTTTTTGTTCTCGGACAGCCGTCATAAAGGCAGGACATGTCTTTCCACATTTAACAGATCCTCTTATTTTCTCATGGCGTTTTGTTTCCGATTTTAACTTTGCCATACCGCTCCTGTTACAAATATAATAAGAAATTTGCCTGTTCTTTGCACTTTTCCTGACACCACCATTTTTCACAAATAAAGACTTCGTTCTTACTTCTTCCTTTTCCCATTTTTTAAAAATTTCATCAATATTAAACACATGTTCTTCGTGTTTCAGTTCTATTTCATCATGAGATTCTTCGTAATGTTTCTTCAATTCTAATGTTCTAAACTTTTCATCACAAAACGCGCAGACATGTTTCCGGTATTAACTGCAATCTCTTTCTCCGATAGCCCTAAAGGGCTGTTCTATCAAATGGTTATCATCCATTTTTAACAAAGTAATTGAAAAAAAAAATTCCGGCTCAGTTAAGTAATTATTCTAAATCACCAGACCGGAAAATGGCGAACAGGAAGTGGTTTATATATATACGCTATGATTTTTTCTAGAACATTCGATTTTGGTGCCGGGATAAAAATTTTTCCCTATAATTCCCTACTTCACCAAACCCTCTTTCTCCTTCAGTAGACTATCCCATTTTACTTGCAGTTACGAAACGCAAGTAACCAACTTCCCCAACGAACTGTGCGCAATTGAGTTTTCAACCAACTGTGAAAACTGACTACTAGAAGTAAACACTACTCTGAATTTTAAGGTCGCAAATGCCATGGTTTTGGAGCTATGGTGTAAAGAAGCAGAAAAGGGACAAGGAACACATTTTATTGAAGCTTGTACTACAACAAGTGTTCGAAATTACGAGCAGAAGTCGTCTGGGAGGCCTGACCACTATACGTTGCATGGATCTTTTACGTTCTGGAAGATTTCTCCGGGCATTCTTGCAGTAAGTGGCGCTGAACTGAAGATATCATGAGAAACACAATTTCTGCTGGAAGTCGTCCACTACGATCCGTTTCCTCAAGTATTAGGTTAAATTCCAATTTCCCCGAAGATCTGTTAGATGTGCTGCTCGTGTTTCGAGCTGTGAACTATACAATGGACGCACTTGTGGCTGGGCGGTTGTATCGTGGACGATGCCCGAACAGACGTATTGCACATCACACGATTTTTTCAATTTGGAGGAGCAGAGGCGTAGTTGGGTATCCAAAAGCCCTGGTGCAAAGAAGAAAATTTGAGGAGCCCTATCTTGGTTTTGGCTTTATCAAGTAAAATATTGGTATTTTAAATATACAAAGCCGTTAACATACCCTTTATCGTGTTCTTTAGAACACGATAAAGGAATTCTGGTTGTTTTGAAATCATGTATAGTTCTTCCAGATGCGTATATGAAGCAATCTTTGTATACTCACCATCTGTGAATGGTTTTGCTTTTTCTTTTTTTTTTGCAATTTCTAGTGATACCGCGAAGCTTGCAGATTAACATTACATGTAGATTCGCGCCGTCCAGTTTCTTAATATGGAACTTGATTACTGTTTTTGGAGCTCGTCGACAGCTTTTTTCGTTCTTCGCCGGCTTGGATGTTTACTGGCAAACTGTTTTGGTGAGAAGTGTCTTTCTAAATTTGATTTCTTATTATAGGCGAGTTTTTCGTGGCAAATGAGAGACAAGTCAGGCCTAATCCTCGTTAATTGATTCATGACTTTTAATTTTTTGATAAAATAAATAATATCTGCGTATGGAACTAAAAGAGCCGCAGCTTCACATCCAAGAGCGCAGGTTGCCGTCCCTGTCCTAGGGCATTCACTTGTGGTTTAACTTGTTTTTTTTGATTAGTGTGCTTGAATAATAATAAATAATAATTATGGAAGTTTCTGGTTCTTTGTTTCCTCCCACCTCTTAGGTAGGCAGGACCGTGAAGAAGCGACTTCAGGGGAAGTCGCTCACAAGAACACCAAAGGGCGTCTTGCTTTTCCTATTTGAGATTGGAGTCTGATCCAGTTTTAGGGTCTTACCCGAACTTTTTTTTCCGGATCCGGAGAAAATGTGGATGAGTCTGAAAGGTCATCACAGGGGACTCGCTTAGGATTGGTATGAATTATTAAGTTATACTCTCTCGTGCTGGGTGAGAGCGATTTTGAACAGTTGGAAACAGGCGTTGAAGGAGAGTTTTTCCGATTGTGCGAAATACAAGGCAGAGTTAGAGGCCAGATTATTTGCACGTCATATTAAACCAGAGGTGAGGCTCCGACTGATTTTATTTATGATTTATTAAAAATACAAAAAGATTCTTAAATTAGAAATGACGTAACAAATTTAGTGAACACGTCGTTAATCGTCTCAAACATCAGGTTCTTGACTACGTTGAGGGTTAGAAACTCCCATCACTAGATCTCAGCTTTTACAGGTGGTTTCGAGTGGAAGAACGATATTCGTACTGCAGAAGAGCCAGGGTCGAGTAATGATAATAGTGAAGGAGATTGGGGTGCGTCGGAGATTACATGTGATCGTAGGAATAGAAATTGAAATTGGGATGCAGGAGCAATTGAGCGACAAAATGACAGAGGTGATACTAATAGGGGTTCATACAGAAATAGAACACAGGGGAACAAGGTTAATCAGGGTTCGAAAACAGGAACGCCGTAATAACAGACATGACCATAGGTTCCAGAATCGCGAATGAGGTGTGTGATTCAGTTTTGGAAATAGGGGGTCCGAGTGATAATTTTAACCGAGGGACCGAGGAGCGTATGGTCGTTTAAATTTTTTGAGGTTTCGAGGTGATCAAGATGTTAATCATAAATTGAAGTGAATCCTTCTATCAAATTGCTGGTCTGCGGATGTCCCATGTTGAGCTTCCACGTATGTACCCATTTTGTTGAACAGAAACATTTACAAGCTTTTATGGAATACTGGGGCAGAAAGTCGTTTATCTTAGAAGACACATATAAAAGTACTTTTTTTACAAGCCTGTTGATCACTCGCCGAGGTCGTGACAGCACAATTTGCCCGTTGTAAAAATGTAGAGATATGGTAAATTGCAGATTAGCATTTCGGAAATTTAAGAAAAATTAGGAATTTTCATATATTGGTTGGGGCTATCCCTTGTATTTTAGGTGTCGATTTTTTATTAGGGATCAAAATCACGTTGAATTTCGAATAACTGTAAAAAACCCAGCTTAACTGTAAGAGCGATGAAACCAAAATAATATGACATTAAAACAAACATATAAACAATCACCATTAATGTTGAAACTACAAACATACGAATAAAATAATAAATGTGACGCAGCCTTATACGAAACAAGTAATATTAAAAATTTTTAAAGTCCAATTTCTACTTAAATTAATAAAAGAAAAGATTTTATTTTAGCTACTTTTTATTAAATAGTTACAATTAATATAAATATGTATTTACATATGACAAGAATCCACAACATTAAGTGGTAATTCATTTCTAATTATCATTAAAGTATCATTATCATCAAAACAATCGTGTCTATAAATTTCAGTTCAACTGAATGCTTCAGAACGTGAGAAAAAAACCTTTTCAAGTTTTTGACACAAGACGCCAAAAGGGTCACTAAGTCGCCAAAAATGATGCCAATGTGGCTGTATTTGTAATTCCTTAAATAATTAGTTTTTAATCAATTTTTTATTAAGTATATTAAATTATTATATTGTCATCAAAGAAGTAATCCCATATGTACAAAATTTAAACTCAATTAGGCGCTTTAAAATGTATTTTATTAACGATTGAAAATTCCACACCGAATAAATAAATATATAGAGAGTGTGTGAGCTAATAGTAGGAATTGAAAAATAGTAATTATTAACTAGTATTTCTGGCCATACACAAAGTAAATAAAACTTTTCAGCTGAAAAAGGGCAGAACAAATTAAATTGAATTTAGAAATTGGTTCGGAATAATCAAATAAAATATAAGCAAAACAAAAATGTATATTAAACCAATTAAATTTAGAATAAGGCTTAGCTCTCTCTCTCTTGAAGAGCCATGCTTCTTCTACCAGAATACAGTTTTAAAATAAAAGCTATAAAAATACTTCAAATACATAAATCAAGAAAAATTTAACTAAAAAGAAAATATATATTAAGCGGGTAAATATGTGATAAGCTTTAAAGTTCTTTCTGGGTTGAGTTTGGTGTTTTATGGCGCAAGAGCCAGTTTTGGCTATACTGCATAAACATTTATAGGTCTGGTCTGGACGGAAAGAGATTGGATGACAAGATGGAGGGTCGAAAATAGAGAAGAAGGATCACAAGAAGGGTACCCCGGGGGTCGTGACACCTGTGTTTGCAAAAGATAGTAAACCTCTTGGGAAAGGAAAAGATCACTAGAGAGGGTACCTCGGGATTGTGACACCCGTACCCACCTAAAGAAGGTGAGCCCCCTGAAGTTCTTTCTGGAAAAAACTGGAAAAAGAGCTGTTTTTCGCTCTCAAATTTTTCGAGCGCAAAGAATTCTAAAGAAATAAATACACTGTTGCGCCAATTCAACAAAACTAAAATCCAATTGTTGAATTGATTGATTATTAACGTCGCACTGTTTAGCTACACGAGGGCTTTTGGCGACGGACCACGTAATTACGAACCATGGTCAAGTGGCGTGGACGACACCTGAGCTGGCACCCCCTCTCTAACTACCACACCACACCAACGGGAGGGACGTTTCAGCTCTCGACAGATTTAACGTGCATCGCTTTGCCCTACACGGCGGGTCTTTGGTGGCACTGGGCTCAGAGCTCGTGACAAGGCAGAAGCCACGGTCCGTTATATGCCACTCGGCTACCGCGGCCACTCCAGTTGTTGAAAAAACATGGGAAAATCACTTAAAAATTTAATTCGAAAAAACTTCGTAGTGCATCATTAAGACCTATAGTATTTACGTGCTAAGTTTTATACTTCTGGGTTGCTTAGTTTGGCCGGTACAGGTGAAACACACACAAAACTTTTTTATTAATGTAACAATTGTCATTTTCGTGAAATTTTGATGAAAAATTGAACAGTTACGATCTTTACACAAAATTCTAATAAATATATTCAAGTGATATTTATACAGAGCATAAATAACATCTTTATCAGGGGCGTAGCTACCATATTTTCAATATTAGGGGCCCCAAGCTACAGGGGCCCCAACACGATGTAAAGCAAAGACTTAAAATGTTATCTCGTGGTCTTATTAAATTAGTTCCTTTTTTACTCTTAAAAATCGTGTATCACTGGTTTCAAACGGTTAAAATTCGTTCATGAACTTTACATCTTTGTTCCCTCACTAAAGAAATCCTTAAGCAGATGTCGTTTTACTCCAAAATAGTGGGGACAAGGAGTGGTACTAGACCGGAAAGGCGACTGAAAAATTCTATTTAAAGTCATCGTCAAAAGATCGGTTTGAATTAAAATGCAGAGATAACTTGTTTAGAAGAGGAAAAGAATATTGGTTGCTTGTGTAAATGACAATATCCCTTCATCTGTTGATTGATTTACTGTAGATGCAAAAGCTACACGAGGCTTAACTTATTCGGAAGTTTGTCTAGAATGCAATGAGAAGTGAATACTAAATTTTTGTTTATCTCGGCTCTTTTTTTTTTATTTTGTACAACGCGTCCAAAAACCGAATGTGCATTCATGGTCAGCAAGGGGTTCGAAAACTGTCTTACCTTCTGAGAAAAGGTAGGACTAGGGGCTTTTGTCACTCTCCCAGTTGCCATTTAATTGTCCCACATAATAACTATGTGGTGCGGAGTGTGACCAAAATACAATGCTTTCTAAAACGAGTCATTCTAACAGCCTGCTATATATAGGGAGGTTTAAATTTTTGCTTTTTCATTTCCTCTGTTAATTCTATTTCTTTTCGTCCCGGGGGTTATTTAGCGGTGAACTGTTCAAACTATGAGTGAAAATAGAAGTATACCCTTGCGCCGCTTTAAAACGAAAAATTAAAAACACAAGGAAAACGTTTCTAGAGGAAATGTCCAAAAATATCATGTCTTTTTTTTGAAACAATCAACAAGTACGGCTTGTTTGAATTTAAAGGTAAGATTTTTCTTTTCATTATTTACTTACACTGTATAATAGAGTTTTAGTATTAATCCATTTTAATCTTACAGTTGAAGCAGGTACGTGAAATGCCGTGTAAAAAGCATGTATTAATTCACTATATTTGTAAGGTAAAAAGAGGTTATAATTTAGGTTCTTTCAAGCTATGTTTATATAAAATTAAGAACATATTTTAAAATTGTATACATTTATCATGAATCTTAAATTTATACCTGTTATTTCAGTAATTAAAAATAAAATTAAAAGTACATACATATTGTTTCAGCATAGGATAAGATATAATATTTGAAATAATAAATTATATTCACTTACTCCACTTGTATATAAAGCATTTATTAGTACTTGAGATAAATAAAATCGCTATCTTTAGTTTCAAGACCTATCCTTACCTGCAATGCTGAAATCCAATAAAGCTCTCTACACAATTTTATAGCATTTTTGAGAAAATGAACTGCTTTTTCAGAAATATGTTGCGGTTTTCATTTTTCTTTAATCAGAGAACTTTTTTTTAAAATTTATATATAGCTGTTTTTGGGGTTTTTTTTTCAAACTTTTTATATAAGTTGAAAAGTTACATGTTAAAAAAATTAGGAGGCCTTGCGCGGGTATTATTAGTTTTAGTTTTATGTATTTACAAACTTTAAAATAATTTTTTTGAAAATGTTTTAAAAGTTAGCATGGAAAAATTGATGCAAAAGTTTTTGTAGAAGTTATTAGATGGAATTAGGTCTGAAGAACACTAGTCATTTTTTTTTTAAAGTTAATATTTTAAAATTTTTTCGCGTTTTTTTTTTTTTTCGGTTAAGATATAAAAATAATTATTGAAATCCAACAAGGAAACCGATTTTGAATTACTTACTAACTTTTGTTCCTAATAATTTAAGAAAAAAAAAATCACTTAAAATAAATAAATTTAAGAATTGAGTACTTTATAAAAAATTAAAAAACTTTATAACATTATGTTTTTAAAATAATAGCTTGGCAAACTGCCTTCATATTTTGAGAATCAATTTAATATTATAATCTGAAAATAAACTATAAATTACTTTTAATATTACTGCCTCCAAAAAGTTTTTTGTAAAAGAGTACTGTGTAGTCTTTAGACAAAATAGTGTAAGTTGTAATGTTTTTATATATTGCAATAAATAAAGTCACATGTTATATGTAAGAATATTCATGAATGAATAAGAGCATTCATGTTACATATAAGAATGTCGCACAATATATAGAGTCAAGCTGCATGAAAGACACTTGAGTTACGTGTATTTTCCACGTTTGCTAATTGTTTTCGAATCAACTTACAATGTCAGTTAACAAATAATAGAAAAATAATTTAAGAATAAAAATGTATTAATTACAATATATATATTTGTGCATATTAGAACATTCGCATTAAAAATATGAATGTTTATCGAGACTTCGATATGTAATTTCTCACAGTGTCTTAATTTCAATGAGAAACAATTAAAGATTTAATAGGACTCAATCTATTATTTTTGTAGGTTAGCTGATGACCCAGAATATCAAGCAATTAAATTTTATTATATTTTTAGAATCTTTTGAAGCGATCTATCAGAGTCTATAGAAATAGAATATAACAAATATTCTAAGGACTGTGAAGGATCAATTAATATATATATCTTCTTCAGATAGAGGTAATTTTGGTAACATCCTTACAGAATCTGAAAGAAAAATACACTGGTGTGCAAAACTTAAGCAACAATGTAAAAATTTAGCAGATAGCTATGAAATTGCAGAAAAGGAGGTCTGGAGATCAGTACAGTGAACACGTCAGTAGAAACGTCATGCGTATGCAAATATCAGGAACAAAACGTCAGAAGCGATGTGAGCGTACGCAAAACGCGTGATGTCGGCGCGCGCTGCTCAACAGTAGAATAAAATGAAGGACGGAGACGCCATTCAACATATTCGCTTCTGGGGTAGTGAGTCAGTTCATGAAATATGGCTAGAAGAAATCACCTGAACGACTTCACGTGGAAGAATGATCGGAAAGCTGGAGGAGGGGCGTACTGACACCAGTGTAGCTGCAGAGTTCGGAATCAACAAAAAGTGTCGTTTCGCGCTTGAAAAGCGTTCCAAGCCGCGGTACGCTGTTAGAAAGGTTGGTGGTAGCACCCGGGACGACAACTGCAGGGGATGACCGATATATCATCCTGCGGGCGAAAGGAGTCGACAGCAGTCAGCAAGCGCCATTGCTCCAGAAACTCTGTGCAGCAACGGGTTGACAAGTGAAGGTGGCCAGACGCGCCTTCACAAAGGGAACCTGTTCGCCCGCCGTCTAGACGCTGCCTCCCGTTGAGTTGGCCACCAAAGCCACCGTTTACAGTGGGCCAGAGAGCACAAAAACTGGACAACTGATCAATGGGTCATGTCCTCTTTACGGATGAGAGTCGGTTCGAGTATCACCAGAAGCGATTCTCAACGCGTTTTGATTTGGAGAGATCGGGACCCGGTTTTTATCCCAGTAACATCAAGGAAGGAGCACCGTTACGGTGGTCCTGGAGTTCTTGTCTGGGAGGCATTATGCTGAACGGGCGAACTGAGCTTCACATTTGCATTTTCGACAGGGTCTGTAACCGGGGATCGCTTTATTGTGAGAGGAGGTACTTCTTCCCCATCTGCATCTTTTCGAGGTGCCATTGGCCCAGACTTCATTTTTATGGATGACAATGCACAGTCACATCGCACTCTTGCTGTTGAGGAGCTGCTGGAAAGTGAGATATCACTCGAATGGATTGGCCAGCGTGCTCTACAGATTTAAATCCCATCAAACATGTGTGGGATGCTTTGGGAGAACGTATTATACACACGCTTACATCATCGGAGAACAACCAACAACTCAAACAGATGTTGATTGAGGAATGGGCACTCCCTACACTCCAAAATGTTGCTTAGCTGGTTCTGAGTATGCGGAGACGGTGCGAAGCAACCATTATGTAGTAAGGGGAGGGCATATACCATGTTAAGGGAACATCTGCTTGTTGTTCTTCTATTTGGATAGACAATCATGAGTCACGATATTATGCGTTCAATAAAGCTTGTTTTGTTTGATTAAATACCGTATGCGTTGTATTCCTTTTTCACCGCCGATGCTTTCGTCATCCCCTTTAAGTACATAATACTCTCCCTCATTTCAGAACTTCATGTCTCTCAGATGATTTTTCTTGAAGTTATGGCAATAAATCCCCCTGTTGCTTAAGTTTTGCACACCAGTGTAATTTTTAAACTGGGCTCATTTAAGCCTCAAGGACCATTTTCAAAGGATCCAGTATCAAATCGATGTTTTTCACATTTTCATTATTCATATTTGAACAAGGCCAGTATAAAAATATTAAGATCATGGTTGTGTTATTCAGTTATTTTAAACAAACTACATTGCTTCTTTTGTTGGTTGTTAGCAGATCGTCAATGCAAACCGTATTCCTCATCATGGGTTAATAGTGTTTCCGTTAGAAGTAATTTTACACAAACTATTACTGATCATGAAAGTTCACTTCAGCATATTAATTCGGCTCTGTCTTATAACAATTGACTTCAAGGAAATACAATTGACATTCAATTAGATAGGGAAATCAGTAGTAAATTTACTTTTTGGCGAAACGTATTGCATCGCATAATTAATATTATTATTACTTTAGTGGCTTGCAATTTACCTTTAAGAGGCCACGATTCCAAATCCGGAAATTTCATATCAATTGTACACTTGCTATCTAATTATGATCCTGTTTTGAAGGAACTTTTCTTGAAGCCAAAGGGGGAAATAAATTGTTTAAGTTCCACCATTCAAAATGAAATAATTAATTTGCTTGGAATCAAAGTTAGAGAAAATATGGTTTTTACACCCGATTGCACTGCACTTGGGATTAAAACTGAAATTTTAAATGCAATCGAAAAATATGGAATTGATTTGTCTAAATGTAGGGGACAGGATTATGATGGAGCAAATGTTATATCGGGAGTATATGGAGGGTTAGAAACCCTTATAAAAGAGCATGCACCAAATGCCAATTATGTTCATTGTGCAGCACATTCATTAAACTTAATTTTAAATGATGCTACAAAACACATTACCAAAGAGTCACAATTTTTCGATTACTTAGAAGAGATATATACTTTTTTTGGCAATAGCGGATAACGCTGGGCAATGATAATTAGTGATTCTTCCGAAAAATATAAAATAACCCTTAAAAAAGTATGCCCTACTAGATGGTCTTCAAGAAATGACGTCTTATTCGATATTCGAAAACATTACTCTCTAATAATGAAAACTTTAAGTAAACTAAGTCTAATTTCCACTAAAAAAGACGAATGTAAGAATATAATTACTATATTAGAAAGCTATGATTTTATAGTGTTTTTATTTATTTATTTAATTTATTTGCAAAACTCCTCACGCTCCACATTGCATAACATGAGGCTTACAGACGTAAGTGGTAACACAATTATATCATTTAAAACAAATTTGGGAAAAAAGAAAAACATTTAAGACAAAACATAAAATAAAAGGAAGAGTGGAAATACACAAATATAAACAAGGGGAGGTACCAATCAAACTTTAAAAATCTATACAGTAAACAAATTTTCTTAAGACATTTAGGCTTTCAGTACAATTGGTCACCAAAAACAAAACAGGTGGCCAGGAAATACCTAAACGTTTCAACTTCTTTTTAAAATTCTCTCTTTTACAGAAATATAGTTTACAATACAACAATACATATTCCACAGTTTCAGCAACCTCTCTAACACAAGAACAAATATCACTCCCAATTAAATTAAATCTAGATAAATAGCTCTTAAAAAATTTCCATGTCCTGTTAGAATCTGGGATAACTTGAAATCAGTAACAAATTTCTTATATTTAAGCCGTTGATAAATGGTCGGAAAAAACCAATTAGTCCACAAAGCTTTAGGCGAGGCCAAGAATTCGGTGTTCCAGGAGGAAACAGTTCTTTCCCAAGCTACATGCTTCCGGTGGGACAATGGCACAGACATTAAAATGTTCATATCATGGCAAGTTGCCTCTTTGGCCAACTAATCCGCTCTATCATTGCCGAGATTTTTGCTATGGCCCCGAACATAAGAAAATTGGATGTCACAGTCTAGGTAGTACAGAATATATTGAACCTCTACAACAAGATTTTCTGTGGAGTTTACGCTGAGCAAACAATAGTGTTAGTAACCTTTTTTTCTTGGTTATTTAAAATCATAGACCCCATTTCTAAAGCCCTACAGCATGAAAAAAATGACCTACAAAAAGCTAGTATTCTGCTAAATAATCTTCTGAATGAACTGGTAGCAATTAGAAATCAAAATTCATTTAGTTCTTTGTTAAACGAGTCTGAAGATCTAGCTAAGGGATGGGATGTAACACCTTTTTTTGAAGAAAGACGAAAGTGAACAAAGCGCTTTTTTGACGTTAGCAGATCAAAGAGTTTTATATTATTGCTGTTTAGATGTGTTGATATCCCAAACCCGACAAAGATTTCGGAGTCTACATGATCTCAGTAATATTTTCAAAATTTTACTACCAGATAAACTCTTATCCTTTTCAAATAAAGAAATAAAAGAACAGGCCATAAAACTAGCTGATGAATACAATAAGGACTTAACACCCGGTATCTATGAACAATTAATTTCTTTAAAAGGTTGTTTAAAATCCGAAATTCAGAAAATCCATTCAATCAAAGAGCTTGCAGAATTACTATTAATTAATTTCAATAACCTCGCTTCCAGTTTTCTGGATATTATAACAGCATACCTGCTGTTTTTAACTCTTCCAGTTACAAGTGCAACAGCTGAAAGAAGCTCCTTTAAACTAAAAAATATTAAAAACTATATTAGAACTTCTATAGGGCAAGACCGGTTATCAGACTTAACAATACTGTCGATAGAAACTGTGTGAAGAACTGGTAAAACTAAAATTCTCTTCTACTATGGATATTATCATAAATGAATTTGCAGAAAAAAAAAATCGAGAAAAGTGCCTCCTAAACACAAAAGTATCTAAATCTCTTAATTAATATTTTTTACGTATATCTATGTGTAATTATTTCAACACTTTCAATTAAATTTTGTTTATGTGATAATATTTATTTTTAAAAAAGGCCCCCCCGGAAGAGTTTTGATACGGGGCCCACTCAAGCCCAGCTACGCCAGTGATCTTTATATGTATTCGGAATTAAAAGATTTGTAATACTTTTAAAAGATTTTTTAAGTATGTCAAATTTTATGCAAAAACTTGATTTTTTAAAAAAAAATCATGCTTTTTTTTCATGAAAAAGCAATAAAGTACAAAAATATATACACAGAGATATTTTGATTCATAACACACACAGATAGAACTAAATAAAACATGTTCTGAAAATTGCAATTCAATATCTTAAAAATATTTTGTGTAGGAATCTACTTTCGGTTTTGTAAACTTCCTTTCCGGTTTACTGATTATGTTATAACTTTGCTTCTAAATATCGTAGAAACAAAAATAGAGTGTTTTTGGAATCTTAAATGTATGGGCTATAAAATAAAAGCATAAAAGAACTTTCGAAAATTTCCACCGAAACGGTGAATTTTGGGAGTCACATATCTTAAAGAAAAGTTATAATTTTAATAAATTATTCTTCAACAAAAGGGCTTTTTTAATTTTTATACTATGCATTTATGTAGCTTTTCCAGTAGGGGGCCCATGGGAAAGTTTTGACTTGAAAAAGGGGCCCGGGGGTGTTTTGACAATTAAAAGGGGTCCATGGCTTTTAAAAAAGTTTGGGTGAGTTAGTGAGTGAATATTAACTTCGCACTGTTTGGATACACGAGGGCTTTAGGCGACGGTCCTCGTAATTTTGAACCATGGTCAAGTGACGAAAACGGCACCTGAGATGGCACCCCTCCCTAACTACCACACCACAACAACGGGAGGACATTTGAGCTTTCGATAGATTTAACGTGCATCTCTCCCTTACACGGCTCTAAAAAAGTTTTGGAACCACTGCTCTAAATAGGTTATACTAGAGGTGTTTTTCGATATCCCCAGCATTGTGTTTCAGGAATTTATCCCTGAAAGACGCACTGCAAACAAAGAATTCTATACAGACATCCTGTGTCGTTAGAGTGCATCGATTCCAAAAAAAAGGCCAAAATTGGGGGCTGAGCAGTCATGGATGCTTTACATGATAATGCTCCTGCCCATTGATCCCTCCTCGTCCCTCACTTTTTTTAAAAACCGAAAACAACTGTTTTGCCACATCCTCCTTACTCCCCCGATTACTTCAGCCGATGTCCTAAGCGCCAGCACGTCACTTGTAAGGTCATTGATTTCAATCTGCAGATGAAGTTAAAAGTGCATCGCAGGCTGATGGCTAAAAATGGATTTCAGAAAAGCTTCGACGATCTTTACAAATGATGGCAAAAGTGTGCTGTTACTTAAGGGTCTCATTTCGAATGAGGATGTGTTTCAGCAATTTAATTACTAATATTTTTTTAAGTTATAGACTCAGTTCACAGTAATTTTTGAATCCTACCTCGTAGTTTTCAATATTAAAATGATTTTCATTGAAAAGCATTAATATATATGCGATTTTTTATATTCAAATAAATTAAAATATCTTTTATAAATACTATGGTCACCAACTCGTGGTCAACGTTGTCGAGTGGTGGGACCGAATCCTAATGCAATCGAGTCAGATGCCGTCAAGAGGGACTGATTCATGTAAGTCTGTCGAGGCTCATATTGACGTTTGGTGATGTTCCACATTAGGGAGGAAGTTTAGAAAATGAGAAATGACAGGTCAGATGTCGTCCTTATAATTTGAATGAGGCCTTAAATTATGGGATTATTCATCAAAAGCCTTCACTTTTCTTTAGATTGCGACATTAATTAAAATATATCAAATTTATAAATGGCGTGACTCAAATATTTTCATTAGACTCGCAGTTGAGTATTCCTTTTACATCGAAAATATTGTTAGTGTTAAAAAATATAGGTATTTAAAGTAATGTTCGATTGTTTCTTGATTTGAAAATTCGTTATAAAATAATACGAAAATTAATCTTAAAATAATTCCAGAATAAGATACATATATTTGAATCCAAAAGTAATATTTATCGAGGAATACATTTTTATTCTGGGGCGTATCTGTCACCATAGCAATGATACGAAACCTAAAAGCTTTTTCTCCAAAATGTGTACGTATAAAGTAGTAAAATGTTAAGGGGATCCAAATGAGGGCCCCCTGAAGAATTTAGATACATGACCCATTCAGACCTAGCTACACCAATGTTCTTATTGTAATATATTTATAGAATATGTCAGTGCCGGTTTATCCATTGGGCCCAGGGGCCTGGATAAGCTGGACTCAACCAGATCAACGGTGGCATCTCTGTAAGCTCACTCTTTTCTCGCAGTTTTAATCTTCTTGACGAGTTCTGCAAGAAAGACATTTCATCATTTAGCTATGCATCTCAAGAATTGCAATGACATGAAATGGATGTGAGAGTAAATGCTTATAAAGTCTACTTACGTATCATTGGCTAGCTTTTGTTTTTTGAAATGTCTGGATTTTTGATGTTGCCGCTGTTGAACAATATTCTTATTTGCTGGAAAATGTTGAATACTTGGTAGAGATGAGCAAAATGGTGAAACACCCATAAACTGAATTAAGCCTTTCACACCTTGATCAATTCGTTTAATTTGTTCTGCATTTGCCATATTTTTTAGATTGTTTAACAGTTGTAAATTTATTTCTACTTGTTCATAAATTAACTCTGTAGGTTCCTCATGTACAAAAGACTTTTCCTTTTCTTTTAAGATTTGCTTCCTTTTCCTTTTCTCTCCTCAAACGATTTGAATCCTCATCTACTAAGAGTACAGTTTCATTACTGACATTTGCCACCATAAAAGGGAATTTTTGGCGTATATAATGGATGTATTTACATATTGTAAACCTAACTGCGTAATCAGCACAATTACAGGTGAGGGAATGAATGCATATTTGGCATGTGTGACAACGGATGGGACAATCACAGTCTTTCACTTTATTTACTTCATATGTGTTAATTCCATTAGCTACAGTTTTATAAACAATCCATTTTGTTGGTTGGACTTCTTCAGCAGTATAAGCTTGCATTTCTTTACAACTTGTCTCATGTCGTGTTCTGATAGTCGAAATTTTTGCAGTTAACTTTCCTCTTTCCATGATAATCATTCTACCCTTAAATTTTTTTGACATGGTTTTTAATACTAAGGAGAGAGATTTATCTAATCATCTTAGAGCTTTACCTCCACCTTCTTCATATTTCAACTCTCGTGCCACCTCTCTAATTTCATATTTGTGTTGATTTCACACCCAACTCTATAACAATACTTTACTTTTGTTTCTTCCTCCATAACTTTTCTCAAAGTATTCAACAAAATTTTTAGATTCTTTGTTTTGTATATTTTTGCACAAAATCTTCATACATACATTCAAAAGTTATTACATGTACTTCATTCATCAATTTCCTCAATTTATCACTCATCTCCTCCTTCCATTTTATGTTGTTTTATTTTACCATTAAGATTTCTGTTCCAGCTTCGTGACACATGCCCACTGCACAGCAAAGTAAACTCTACTTCTCCAAACACTCTTCTCCAAGCATTACAAAAAGCAGGATCATCATCCGACATATATATATAAACACTTTGGGTCTTAAATGAGGAAGTCTATTTGTAATTTCTTCAAAAATGGTTCAAAACATCACTACTTACTCTATTTGAATAAAAAACTGCAATTGGTAACCCTTCATGGTTGTCATCGCTTACCATAATTGTTGTCAACAAGTAACCATACTGATTCGTGCCATGGGTAGAATCCATCTTTATTATATTTTTTCCATACAGTTCTAGGAATTCTAATTGCGCTTCTGTCATTATACCGAGAGTAAAATTTTGCTTTTTGATGAGAGGATTATTTGCAAGAGAAGAATCAAGGATTTTGTAAATCAAAACAGGATTGTAGGAGTCCCTTTGCATATTTTTTACCTGTAGATCAACAGAAACTGCATCTTCTGCATGTAAAATACTTTCATCCTCTTCAAAAACCCGACTTAATTATGAAGATCCTTTTTGATTAAAAGTCCTAATCTTTCAGAAAGAGACATTTCTTTTGGATATTTTCTATAATGTTAGTATGTGGCACCCCAACTTTTAGGAGAGCTGCTAAATTTCTTCTATCTTCCTGGTGAAGTCTCAGTTTACCAACCTGCATTTCATGACCAGCATGCACAGATTGGTACTAAACAATTATTTTGATTGCCTCTTCTTTTTGTTCTCGGACAGCCGTCATAAAGGCAGGACATGTCTTTCCACATTTAACAGATCCTCTTATTTTCTCATGGCGTTTTGTTTCCGATTTTAACTTTGCCATACCGCTCCTGTTACAAATATAATAAGAAATTTGCCTGTTCTTTGCACTTTTCCTGACACCACCATTTTTCACAAATAAAGACTTCGTTCTTACTTCTTCCTTTTCCCATTTTTGAAAAATTTCATCAATATTAAACACATGTTCTTCGTGTTTCAGTTCTATTTCATCATGAGATTCTTCGTAATGTTTCTTCAATTCTAATGTTCTAAACTTTTCATCACAAAACGCGCAGACATGTTTCCGGTATTAACTGCAATCTCTTTCTCCGATAGCCCTAAAAAGGGCTGTTGTTCTATCAAATGGTTATCATCCATTTTTTAACAAAAGTAATTGAAAAAAAAATTCCGGCTCAGTTAGAGTAATTATTCTAAATCACCAGACCGGAAAATGGCGAACGAAATTGGTTATATATACCCGCTATGATTTTTCTAGAACATTCGATTTTGGTGCCGGGATAAAAATTTTTCCCTATAATTCCTACTTCACCAAACCCTCTTTCTCCTTCAGTAGACTATCCCATTTTACTTGCAGTTACGAAACGCAAGTAACCAACTACAGCGAACTGTGCTGCCAATTGAGTTTTCAACCAACTGTGAAAACTGACTACTAAGTAAAAAAAGAGGTTTTTTTTCCTCGAACCCGATTATTACGTAAAGTATGTTTCAAAGAAGGAAAATTAAAAATCCTGTGCAAATGAATCTTGTGTATTTATCTATATCTATATATAATACTTTTGGTATATTGTGATACTTTTGTGTTGGTGAAGTATGGTGTCTCATGTTTTTAAAATACAGAAATAAGAATGAAATTTGAAATGTTAAGGATAAAAGTACTTTGTTTTCAAGTTTATTTGTACTTGTTTAAAGAAAATTTTTTACGTATATAATTGAAATCTCTGTTATTAAATTACATTTGTTTTGTTCATTTAAAATGCTATATGTTTTTCAATCAAAATATTTTATACTTTATGTAATGTGTTTAAAGTTTTATACTTAATTTCATTAAAATATTAATCACTTATTTTATATTCTATTTTTCTTCGTTTCAGTTACAACAATGACGGATAAAATTGAAGAATTAGCTTTACCTTCAGCGGTAATTAGTAGAATATTAAAGGATGCTGTAAGTTATTAGCTGTATGGAGATTTGATATTAGTACACTATACGCCTATCTCTTTTTGGCGTGGCTTTTAAAATTGCGCCTATTAAGATTTTGGAGCCCCAGTAGTTTTTTATCCAAGATGGCGACCTATCTTTAAGAACTCAGCATGAAAGTAATTTTAAAGAATGGTTTATTCTTGAAATTTTTTTTTAATTTTATAGATTTAACAAGAAACAAAGTAATTGCATGCTTTTGGTGGGAATCAAATTAAAAAAGTAACTATTGCAGGATGTTAAAAAGTGCATCAGTAATCTAGAAATGCTGGGGAGAAAAAAAAATGTGAAAAACAAAAGGTGAAAAAAGGAAAATATTTTTGAAAATTCCAAGTTTTCTATGAATTTCATTGAATGAGGAATATTTGAAAATTTATGGTTAAATGTTGAACAGTTAGTCACAGTTGGCAAAGATAATGTTTTGGTGACAAGTGATGCCAAACTATCAAAAACTGTTCCTAGAGATTACAAAATAACATGTTCCAAGGAAAAAAAAAAACAATAAGGAGAATTATACTAATAATACTTTAAAATCATGAATTAGAATAAAGTTCTAATCTTTTATTTTCTTAAAAATTAAAGGAAAAGTTCAATTAGAAAATTAAAGAGTATCTTTGCTTAAAAGAGAAGTTTATCAAAAGGAAATAAACCTTTTTGATGGCTTGGGAAAAAAATTTAAAAATTATTCAGATTGCTGGATTGTTGCATTTTTTTTACATGAGCTCTTCCAAGTAAGAATTGAATTGAATTGATTCTCTGAAGAATACTCATCCTGCTTTCCTCAAACCAGGCATTCCTTTGTACAGATATTCTAATATGATGCACATTCATTCCTGTCTTTTAGCATTCCCAAATATATCCATCACTTGAATTCTTCTTTTGAACTAAACACATAGCATTCTTCAATATCATACATTCAACATTTGTAGCTATCAATCCTTAATCGATGCTTCACTGTACCACAAACAATTTCCCTTTAGTTTCATTCAAGAAAACCAAAATCATACTTCTCTCACATACTGTTCAGGATAATTTGCAGGAACAAACAAAAAACAAAAATTCCAAAGAAAAATTTGTAGTTCTTTGGCATGAACAAATTGATAACTGTAAATAAAATGAATAAATGAACAATAAAATGGTTGATCTTAAAGTTGTCTTTTAAAGACATATGTACATTTTAAACAAAGAGCAATTAAATACACAGAACAGATTACCTTATCTGCCGTATGAAACAATCTGCCAGTATGAATTCATTATCTAACCATGAAATTTAGATAAAAATTGCCAATTTACCCTCTAGCCCAATTCATTAATCAAATGTAACATTGAAATAAAGTGGGAAGTTTGCTATCAGTAAAAATAGGATTAGGCCTGATAGATTTACTATCAGGGCTGTGTATATTTGCAGTGTAAGATCCGCTGTTAAATATGACCAAATTTCTTATCCTGTTTGTAAGCAATTTTCATTTCCCTGGTTTATTTATCACATTTCATAATGACCAAAATGAGTGCAATCTTTTAACTAATGAGAGAGCTAAAAACATAGAATTCTCTTGCAAAACAAAATACACAGAAAGTGTACATTTGGTAATCTGTTAGTTATGTAATTTTATAAAGCAGTCCTCTCTCTCTCTCATAATCTTTTAAATCTCATTACTTTCTCATAATCTTTTAATCCTGGTACTCACCTATTTGGTTGGAATAAAAGACAGAAGATGAAAGCTGCTCTCTGGACAATGTTAAGTATGCTAATAGTTAAGTATGTAAAAAAATTGAATTGAAATTGGAAATTATCTGGGTTACCACATTTTAAAACAAAAATTAAAATACATTATAAGGATAGAAACAACTCTACCAAACATTAAAAATCAAAGCTACCGTATTGTAATGTTATCACTCAACTTTGTGAGTATTAACAACTTGGCGTGTTGTGTACTGATATCTAATTTGCTTTTTTGCCTGCAGTAATATCCTGAAATAACTCATGTTATAACAATTCTTTTTCTTTTAAATTACATCTTCGTTTTTTTAAATACAGCTGAGTACTGAATTTGACCTAAAGATTTGTGCTAAATTTCTTTAATTGTAAAGTATTATTTACTTATACTATTCTTTTTTAAATGAATTGTGCATGTTTAAATGATGAAGCATTGAATTCGGGGTTTACATATTCTAATGTATATGGTTAAGAGCTCACTTTATTATGTTTGTTTAGAATCAATTGTGTTTGCATTAGTTTTTTTGCATAAGCCCCCTTTTAATGTTTACGCAGAATTATATGTTCTTATTGAACTTAATCAGAAATTGCTTATTAAAGGCATTTATTTTTTCAAGTTAATATCGCCACCTTTGATTAAACATAAAAAAATGCTTTTTTTAATCATTTTCATTTTAATTAGTTTGAACTGGGATAAATTTTTTTGTAATGTATTTTGTTATTTTTACTTGTTTAGAATTTTTGTTGTCTTTCTACTGATGATTGAAAATGATTGTATGTACAGTTTGATACTTTTCCATGAAAAAAGAAGCATCTTTTTTTTAATTTGAAATAAAAAATTTCATGCATATATGATTATTTTGATAGCATGTATTTCTGTTAACTTTAAACTTTTATTGAACATTTTATTTCATTGTATCCTAAAATTTTACCACACGTTTCTTATTTTCTTGTTTATTTCTTATTCTTTTAAATTGATTCATATAACTTTATATATTTATCTTCTAAAGTAAGTTTATTATAGTATTATTTATTTTCCTTGTTGCATTTTAATTATCGATTTACAGTTTTTGGTTCAGTCCTAAGAGAGCCCACACCATTGGTGCGAATTATTTTGGTTGGTGATAATTGCACCATTTTGGTAACCCTACTTTGATACTTTAGATATGGTAAACCTAACTATTTCTGGAATTTTTATATTTTGTCGGCGGGCATTTTGAATTTCGTCATTTTGTTGTTGGGCACTGGGCTGGAAGTATGGCACGTTGTGCGAGTGAATATACCTTCGAATATACCTGTCTCGCTATATTCACTTGCCGCCATCTCGTTCTGGCTTGGCGCTTTTTTCGGTTCGTCGCCAAGGGTGTGGGCTCTCCTAGGATTTTACCGTCAAAGAATTAAGTGTTCAGTTGTTTTGAAAAGCACACACATTCTTGCAACCCTCACCTTTTGAATTAAAAAGGACAGGATCTGAATTTCTAAAATGGGAGTATGATGATCTTTGATGCTTCTGTAACCCCCTCCTCCAAAGTAGAACTCTGCAAAACCCATATTTAGGGATCTCTGCTGCACAAAATAAAAACATCATTTCCAAATTTAAAGTCTATATATTCAAAAATGAAAATTTTTATTTATCCCCAACCCAAGCAACACCCCTTAGAAGTCGATTTCTGATAAACCCATTCATAGCTGATCAGTACTCATCAAAAGAAATCAGCTTAGTAAATTCTAGGTTTGTAGGGGTTTAATGGCTCAAAAAAAGGAGCATGCCTACCAAATTTCAAGTTAGTAGGTGTAACAGTTAAGAAACTGGAATTTTTGTGTATAATGCTCTCCTTAACACCTCGCTGCACCCCTCAGGAGTAGTTTTCCACAAAAGCTGTTCTTAATGGGTCTACTGAGGGAGAGAAACATGCTTACCAAATTTCAAGCCTGTAGGTCTAACAGAAAACAGGTATTTTTTCATCTCTACACTTGCAGCAACTGCCACAGTACCCTTTGGGGGTCGGTTTCCATCATAAATGATAGTGTATCTCTACTCACCAAAAGAAAAATTCCTATCATATTTCAAGCCTAAATGCCTAATAGCTTTAAAACAGAAACCATATAAATGGGAATAGTTAAAATCTGCATGCCTTCCTCCCCACAGGAGTGGATTTCTTTTAAACACATTCTTCGTAGATCTTTATTCAACAAATATGCTTGCTAGATTTCATGTCTATAGGTCTAATATTTCAAAAACAGGGATTTTTATCTTATTACATCTCCTTAACCCTTCCCTACCTTGAGAGTCTATTTCAGCAAAACTCATTCTCAGTAGATCTCCACTGAACAAAATAAAAGATGCTTTTACCGTATTTCAAGTCTATGTCTTAAGAGTTCAGGGGATCTCATGATGAGTGAATGTGTCACTTTTCTTCTTTTTTATATATAGATTGTTAATCATAATTTATTTTTAGATTCCGGAAGGTATAAATATATCCAAGGAAGCCCGAACAGCTGTTGCTAGAGCTGCCTCTGTTTTTGTGTTGTATGCTACAGCTTGGTAAGTTATTAATTTTTAAAGAATTTATATTATATTATAAATTTTTATGAATATGATAACAAAAGTATTTTTTAATTAATGAATTGTGATTATATATATTTAAGGATATTATATTGTATCTGAACTCAACAATTTTTGATATAGGATAATTTTATAAAATAAATGTAAAATTGTGCTTTATTAACATATGTACTTGTCAACCCTTAACAATTTCTTTTTTTTTTCTCCCTGTATTTGATAAATAAAATGTCAGATTTTTTTTATTGCAAATTTTTTAAAATATTATAATTATAATTAGCATTTCTAATATTTATACTCCTTTAAAATAACTTTTACTCTTTTTTGAGAATAATTGTCTTTTTCCTGCATGATTGCCTTACTGGGAGGTTACTTTTAGAGTTGCAAATATGAAAAAGTATACTATTATTTTACAATTTTTTTTCTCAGTTGTATTTGCTCACTCTTTTAGTGGATAACTATCACCATCAATGTGACAGATTTGATATTAAAAATAAAAAAGGCACAGGTAAAGTAATACAAGCAATAGAGGGAAAAAATTGCCTGTATTGTGCATGGGCAAATCAGTAGCAGCCCAAACACACTCATATGGTGTAGGGCAGGGATGGCGTACCTTTTTGGATTAATGTCATGTTTAATGGGGTATAAACATGCCGTCAAATTATTTTGACTAGTGATTTTTGGGGAAATTATAAAACTAAATACTAACAACTCAAAACTCTTTTACTTATTATATTAAAAAATACATTTTGCTTCTTCTGGTCTGGCTTCTTACATAACTTTTTCTTCATCTGGTTTTTTCAAGTGTGGGAAGTACTGTTGTTTCTTGTAATAATATCGTTTCTGAAAACATGCAATTTATCTTCAAATACATTAAGATTTCTCTTGAAGATGATTTTTTTTATTTGTGTCTTGAGGCTTTACGTTCAATTCTTTGAAATGTTGGCATATGTCTGTAAAAACACGACTGATCACTCCCGTTTATTCATAATATTTCATAATGAGCTTTGTTATTTTGAACTAAAATGCAAACCGCTTTGATCGGTGACATGCCCTCGATTTGCCATCCCTGGTGTAGGGCAAAACTGGGAAGAGGTTAATCTGTAATGTAATTTCAGCATTAATTATTAAGACCTAACAGTACAAAGCTTATTATGAAACAGCTGATTGTTTTTATCCAGTGACTTTATAAATATTTTAATTTATGTTGCTATAAATTATAATTATTTGTTTTTTGGAAATAAATATAATTTTTCTGGGTATGTGCATATTAGCTTCACTACAGTAAAATTTGTGCAATGCAAACAGAGTTGCCAGAAAGAAAGTAGCGAATCTATTTTCACTTGAAATTCATAAATATAATTTTTTTGATTTTGTAAAACTGTTTTAAAAAATACGTTAAAATGCTTTGATTATTTAATTCATTTAAAACACATTCAAATTCTTCCTGCTTATTATCGTGATCTGCTGTGGCTTTTTTATAAATTTCTGAATTATATCAAAGCATTTGTAACGATGGAATTAAGTCAACGCAGCAAGTCCCAATTCGTCCAAAGTCATTTTGATTCTGAGAATTGACTCAAACATTTTGAGGCACATTCGATTCCTTAACTTTGTCTTTTTTGACGTCACTCTGGAGAATGCCGTTTCTACAGTGACATTACTTATGGGTAGGCTGTAAAGCTTTAAAGCAAACATACCTAAATCTCTTTAAAATGGATTTCCAACTTCGTCTTTTATATTAAAAATTTGACACCAAAATAATTCTCCATCATTTAAAAGCTCAAATTCAGATAGAAAAACCTCTTTCACAATTGTGTGTTAAAAATTTATCTCTATTGATTCTCCAGAACATATAATTTAGATTAGTCTGCTAATTCTGAAGACAGATAAAAAAAAAAAGGACGATTTGAATTTTTAAAAGTATCAGAGGAAAAATTCTTTATTTTTTTTAAAGTTCCGTAATTTGAAGGGATTTGGTTTAAAAGTTGCTCACATAAAAATCTTGAGAAAATTATGACATCTTTGATAGATTTCTGTAGATGTTATTTTAATTTTGCTTGTCAGTTTATTTAAAAAGACATCCATTAAGTACTTGAATAGGCAAATAAATGCTTGTTAAACTCATGTCAACTTCGAGATTCACATATTTAGGGTAAATTGTTCTTCTTAAAAGAGTAAAGGTATAATCTTTTAATTATTTCAGCAATTTGCAATGATCAACATGATCACTTTGAAAGGCAAATTAATCCGCTCGAATTCTGTTAAAATTGGCAGCTGTAATTTAACAATACTTAATTCTATCTTGTATTAATTTAAATAAAGGAATAGTAAGACAAGTAGATTGGAAAGAGGCATTGGCGCAACGGAGAATATTAGGGTCCATTGCAAGGTCAGCTTTCAGACCCCAAGCCCTAATACGTACTTGGCGTCAGTCAGCCTTTGGGCCCCCTAGAATCCCTAGGCCTCCCTGCGTTGTGAGGGTGTACGTTACGCCACTGAATTTAGGTCAAAACCCTTTCAAAAGGGATTTAATCTGATTTTTATCACTAATCTCTAGATTACAATTACTTATTTTTGTCATTGCATGCAATTTTTTATAAAACTGTTACAATGTCAATTAATTACAAAAATAGATTTTTATTCTTTAATTCAATGGAGTATTGTTGATGATAATTATACAATTTACTTATTTCTATAAAAATTTGTCCTTTCACAATTTCTTTTCCAGTTTAATATTTATGTAGAAATTCTCTCTAAGCCTATTTAAGAATATTACATGTTTCATTTTCATGCTTCTATCGGGATTAGAAAGAATCCCGCCATTTCTTTTTGTACCACTTGCTGTGGGAGAGGGAAGTCCAGCTTTGATAGGCTCCGATTCGTGGCGATGGCGAGGGGGTGGGGAAGAAATTACGGCGTTTTGGAGTGGTGTATCATACTGCAATTCCATGTTTTCTTTGGGGACCAAAGTCACTATTTTGGGGATTTTTCGGAAAAAAATCAAATTTTTGGACACTTGTTCCAGTATTTCCAGTACTTATGGTTGAAAGTAGCAAAAAGTAGTAGGATCTTCAAGTGAAATAGCGTAAAATTCGCAAAGTAGCAATAGGATAAAAAAAGTAGCAGAAAGTTTTAAAAAGTAGCAAAATTCGCGAAAAATCGCACGATCTGGCAACACAGAATGCAAATTGCACTATGATATCAACACAATAAAAAGAATCTTGGTGGTTTTATTTGGAGGGAAAAAGTCAGTCAAATTTTGGTGGAAGAGGGCACAATCAGCTTGGTGTAAATTTGGCTGCAGTGATGTTAAAACGCAAGTACATTTTTCTGAAATTAAAATCTTGTTTTTTGGTGGAAATACAATATTTTTTAAGTGTTTGATTTCCTTCTACTTTGTACCATTCATTTTTAGTAGTATAGGGGGAGTATTGGATGGTCCAATTCATAATTTGTGACAATACTGTGGTGGTTGAGGAGTGTTGCTGTCGCGAGATGACATTGGTAGGAGAGATGAACCAACAGAGCACCGAACGAAGAAGCGAAGCGAGACTGAGGAGATGCAAAGTGAAGTAAGCAGTCAAAAGAGAAGCAGACACTCGGTTTTTATTCTTCGTCAAGTGAGGTGGTTTGTAAACATCCTGCTATCCAGACTGTTTTTGCGATCATGCAGAAATGAAAATAATTTTTAAATTTTAATTTTGTAAATATTTTAGATGTGTTCTAATTTTAAATTGTAATTAAATTAATGTAGCTGAATCACACAATAATCATACAATCTTCAACACGTGTTTTTCCAAAAGGGATGACCCAGGACTTTGAATCTGTAACATGGTAATTAACTTGCATCTGCTTCTTGACACGATGAAAAGGACTTTTTGAAGGAGAACAAACTATTTTAGTGCTAGTTTTATACTTTGTGATTGATATTTGTATATTATTTCTGCTCATGATGTCAGAGGAAGAGAGCGCAACTACCGTCAGCATTGCACATATTTCTGTAAAAGTACCGCCCTTTTTGGCGAGTGAATCCCGAGATTTGGTTCAGCCAAATGGAGAGCCAGTTTGTTTTAGTGGGAATCACGACAGACATCACTAAATTTCACCATGTCGTTTCCACGTTATAGCCAGAAGAAGTAGGAATAGTTGGAGATATAATTTTAAACCCTCCAGCAGTAAAGCCATACACCGCTCTCCAAACCAGACTGCTCACAATATGCTGAATCAGAAGTACAGCGTTTAAATGGACTGATTTCCTGAATTTAGCTCGGTGATCGCAAGCGTTCACGTCTTTTGTTAGAGATGAGGAGCAAGGCAGATAGTAGAATATTGAAGGAATTGCTGAAGTCCCTATTTATACTGTGTTTGCCGACTCGCATGCACACGGTGTTGTAAAAAATGCTGAAAAAATTTTAAACCCATACTAGTAAAATATTTGAAAACATTAATTGTTAAACTCAATTTTCTAAATTCTAGATTTGTCATATAGATAAAAGTTTTTTGTTTTTAAACTAATTATAAATCTTTCCAGGTAAAAAATCATTAATCTGTATAATATGTAAACACTGATGTAATTGTATAAAATTATTGAAACACTGCTTAGTACTAAATTATGTAAGTATAAAAGCAATAAAATGTAATAAATTTAAAGAACTTACATTTTTTCCCGTCTCTCTTTTTCCCTATTTGGACTTGACTCAGATTTGACCTTTTCAAAAATTAATCCAAAGAACTGTGCTTCTGCCTTTTCACAGAATGCTTCGCAAATGTGATGGTAATTCCAGATAAGGTTTCAGCCTTGTTTGTGCTTAGTTATGGTGGTATTTCTCTGCAAAATTTTTGATATTCCATCCATTTGAGAAACATTTTTTGATCAATGATATAAAGGTTTTTTTTTTTTATAAGTTTTATTATTTACACTATATTAGCAGAATTAAATTACAACCTGTGACAAGAGCTAGAGTGATTTTACATGAGAAAAAAAAACAAACAAACTATAAATACAAAAGATACAGCCGCCATCTATCAACATAAGAACAAAATCATGTTAGCATTAGACATTAAATCATAATCTTTAACACTTTCCCTTGTTAACTGGATTTTGTCAGAACAGTCCTATTTGATTACACAATGCCAGAAGTCTTGACTTCATCAAGGGTTTTATCAAAATGCCGGAGACTTGTTTCTCAGTTGACACTTGTGTCACATTTAATTTTTCCCTCGAAGACTTTCTTGTGCACAAAGAGGTGTTTTTTTTCTATGTGCTTTGTTCTTCGATGATATTCAGGGTTGTGTGACAACTTAACAGCTGCCCTGTTGTCCATTTGAGGTACGGGAATTTTCCTCAAGTTCACTACGCCCTGAATCAGTCTACAGAGCCAAATTACTTCTTTGGTTGCCTCTGATGCTGCTATAGCTTCAGTACTTGAAGTGGCAACAATTGCTTGCTTTTGACTGTGCCATGAGATAGCTCCTCCAGCATATACCATAACATATTTTGAGGTTAATCGACTTGTTTTAGTACATCCACCAAAATCTGAATCACTATAACAATGAAGCACACCTTTTGTCTCTGTAGCATGGTATGTTATTCCATATCCAACTGCGCTAGCTATATAGCGGAATACTCTCTTCACCCTGACTATATCTTCTGCCAATGGGTTTTCCGGTAATTTCGAAAGAAATCCTACACTGTATGCTAGATATGGCCTGGTTCCCACCATCAAATCCATAAGGGCACCAACAGCTTGCCTATATGGCAAATTTGAGTTTTTGGTTTCAGACTTTTGCAATCCTTTAACATGGGTGTTGCTACAGGTTTGCATTCCTCAAATTCAAAACACTTAAGTATTTTTCTGGCATATCCTTTTTCACTGTTAGTTATTGAGTTGTCTTTATGATGCTCAATTTCATGACTTAGAAAACAGGAAACTTCTCCTACTGAGGTCTTGAATTTTGTTTTCAGCTCCTTGATGAACATTTCAGAGTCCTGATGGTCAGTTGCAGCAATTAATCCATTGTCAACATACAACACTATCAATAATTTTCTACCTTTTCTTTCCCAAATATAAAGACATGGATCAACTTCACTTGTTTTAAAGTTAAGATCTGTTAAAAATTGACCAAAACACTTTTTCTAACCGCATGGTGATTGTTTTAGACCATACAGGCTGTGCTTGACTTTACATATGCTTCCTGAGCCATCTTTGAAACCTTCTGATATATGGTTTCCTCCAGATCTCCATAAAGGAATGCTGTTGATACATCATATTGAGTTAAGTGCATCCTTTCTTCAGCTGTAATGCTTAAAACTGTCTGTATTGTTCCTGATTTGGCTACTGGACTGTATGTTTTACTGTAATCAATGCCCTGGCTTTGACTGAAGCCCTCGCAACAAGTCTAGCTTTATATTTGTGATGCTGCCATCTGGATTTGTTTTGAGTCTATAAACCCACTTACAGGGTATTGCTTTAGTTTCAACTGGTAGGTCTGTTAACTCTCATGTAGGATTTTCACTTAATGAATTCATTTCACTCTCCATGGCTTTCTTCCAGTTTGTGCTATCCTTGGAGTTAACTGCTTCTTCATATGATTCAGAATTATAGTCATCTAAAAATGTCTCTGCTTCCATAATATGATCTTCAAACCGTTTTGGTTTCTGCAGAAGTGAGGGGTTCCTCAGCTGTCTATCTGATGTACATATAGAGGTTCAGCATCTTCTTCACTATCACAGTCTCAGAATCACTTAAGTCTTCCCTCTTTGCATCCTTTCTATTGAATTGTCCTCAATTTTTATGAACTGCTCTTCATACTTTCCCTGATTTGTATCTTCTCTCGCCATGTCTTCCAATTTCAATTCTGTATGATCATCACACTTACCTGCTTTTTCTTGAAAGATTACATCTCTAGATAAAATTACTCTGTGTTCTTTCTTTAGCCAGATTCTGTGTTGTTCACGTCCATTGTTTCCCACAAGGTACCCTTGGATGGCCTTGTCCATTTTCTTTCTCTTCTGAGCTGGAACATGAGCATAGCATGGAGATCCTATTATGCACAGGTATTTTAACTGGGGTTTCTTTTTGAGCCCAAGTGCATATGGACTTGCATTTTCTATTCACAACTTTACTGTTCTGTTTAGTAATATATGACAGAGTTAACTAATTCAGCCCAGATGGCTGCCGTGAAATTGACTTCAGGATCTGAGTATTTGAATGGTCTGGCCATTTCAATAGTGGTTCGCATTTCTCATTCAGTGGCTCTATTTTGTTCTGGGGTGTAAGGTGCTGTCAGCCTTTGAACAATTCCATTTGAATGTGAAATTTCCCAAACATCTTTGTTATCAAATTCTCTACCATTATCTCAGAGGAATTCTTTCACAGAATGTCCCAATGTTCTTGTATGTGCAAGCATGTGCTCTAATGCATCTTTTATTTCTGACCTCTTTAGGTGACCTTTTATTAGGTAACCATAACAAAACTTTGTAAAGCTGTCTTTGAATACAACCAGATACTTTTTCTTCTGAAATGACTCATCAAATGGTCCTCAAACATCTACTAAAATCAGTTCACCCGGCTCACAGGCTTTCTTCCTGGGGCCAAATGATAGTCTGTGTGCTTTGCCATAAATACATGACTCACATAATTCCTTATCTAGCTTGATGCAGATGCCTAATTCCTTTTCAAGTATATTTTGGATGTGACATTTATCTTGGTGGCCCCATCTTTTATGACACACCTGTAGCAAAGAGATGTCTGCTACAACAGTATAAACTTCTACCATTTCTTTGGGTAAAATTGGCTCAAAATTTGCAACAATTTACATGGTGAGAATCATAGAGCCCCACATCACCGTTGACTTATAACCAGCCCTCAGTAGGAGTTGAAACAAAGTCACTGTTTTGATTTCTGTCTTGAGTGGCAAGTACAGGGAATAAATTTCTATTCATCTTTGGAACATATTAAACATCTTTTAGAAAAACTTCCTGGCATTTTCCTTTAATAGTCAATTTTACTTTTAGTGTGTCTTTCCCAAATGTTACTAATGTTTCCTTTCCAGCAGCTTTCAGACAAGGACTATTAAATTTTATGAAGTCAACAAAATATGTGTAGCAGTTTGTGACTGCCTAGTAGCTCCATTGTCAACCCCAATATGATGTACAGACTTCCTCAGATATAGATATCAATGCTATGTTAGCTGATACTGTATTTGATTGTGTCTCACTTAATTTATTCTTTGGTCCCATCTGAAATCCACTTTCTGCAGTCTTTTACCCAATGTCCTTTTTGTTTACAATAATTTCAGCTATCTTCTTTTTCTTGACTTGGAACTATATTTGCACTCGTGTCTGGGTCTTTCTGATTTTGTAGCTATTAAGGCCTCCTGGGCTTTTTTTGCTACTGTCTTCAACTTGAGTAAAATTTTGTTCGAATGTACACAGCTGCTCTGTTAATTCTTCAAATGACTTCTCGTCATCTCCAACCAACAACATCTAACTGAATGTAAAGGTTTCAAACTGACTAGGCAAAATATGTAACACTTTACAGACTAGCATCAAATCTGGCAATTTACTGTTCCCTCTAGCCTCAAGTCCATTATTCAGTTCATTCCAAAGAGACTTCTTAGTTTTGCAATGTGTGTAGAGACACCCTCTCCTGGAACCCAACTGAATGCAAAAAACTACAAATTTTAAACAACTGATCTTTTGAAGTTGCTTCAAACTGCTGCTTAAATGGTTCCCAAGCTTCAAAGGCCGTTTTCTTGTCCATAATCTGATACACAGCATCAGTGACAGTACTTGTGATAATTTATTTTGCATAACTATTAGCTTTTATGTACAGATTGCAACATTCTGTATGCTGTTTTCTTACAGTTTCTTGTGCATCAGCATCTATGGATTCTGGCATTTTCAGCTTGCCATCCTTGACCTTGATCCTTCCTTCGTGGTATTCGAGTAGGTTGTGTATCTTCCGTTTCCACATCGGCCAATCTGTCTCGCCGGTCAAAGACTTAATATGACAGCTGAAATCCATATTTATTTCCTTTTTAGAAATTTAGAATTGTAGGTTTCTTAAATAATCTGTTCTAGGCTAAACAACAACGGACTTCTGTTTCTTCAAAATGGCGGCGCGATCATGGTATCTTCCTGTCAAACTGCCGATCAGCAAAACTTTGCTGGAACTTTGCCATCAGCAAAGTTTTGCTGATGGCAAAGTTCCAGCAAAGATGGCAAAGAAGATGCTGATGGCAAAGAAGGCTTTGAAGGTTCGTTTTCTGCCTTTTCTATCGTGAAAGACTAATAATCTTTGATACTTCAAGCGTGGTTTAAGCTTGTGCTGATACTCATAACCTGTTTAAATTTTATTATTTATGCTATATTAGAATTAAATTACAACCTGCACACTAGGTGACGAGCTAGAGTGATTTTACGTCAGAAAAAAACAACTATAAATACAAAAGACACAGGTGCCATCTATTAGCATAAGAACAAAATCATGTTAGCATTAGATGTTAAGTGTTATTGTCTTTAACAATAATCTCTTCCGAGTTTGAAGAGCATATAGGTATCTTATTTTTATATGCTCTTCCATCTCAAGCTCTTAAAATTCTTCCTTATGTCCCTTTGCTAACTCCTTTGCATCATTATTTCTTTCATCCAAACCCCTTGGACTCGCCCAGAAAGACGTTATCTTTTACTACAAGCTTATTCTCCAAGTTATTTTTAATCATTTTTAGGGATTTTTGGTCAGAAGCAGATTTCAATGTTATATAAGAAAGTTCCTGCTAAGCTTTATCTATATGAGATAGGAAATGATAGTAAATAGATTCTTTTTAAAACTCTTGGGGTGAAATTTTATCAAAATTGAATCTTATCGATTTGGAATGTTAACATGCACACTCATTTTTCAAATGAAAAAAGAATGGTTTTCATTGAGGACATACTAAGTTGGATTTATTGTAAAGTTGATGTATGTTGAGGTACTATTGTATTTTATATAAAGGTGTTTGTGATTTATGATAGAAATAGTTAAGTGTAGCTGATTATATTGTTTTTTTTTTAATTCAAAGTTAAATATTTCAGTTCAAGATTTATTTTTAAGCTATATTACTTTGTTTATTATATTTTTATCCTAATTCTTCAAAATTTTTAGTCCTTTCAAAAAGAAAAAGGAAATTTGACATTCATATGTAATAAAACTTATTTCTTTAAGAAATTTTTTTTTTCTGATTTAAATTTGAAAATATTTTTTTAATTGTATTTAAATTGTTTCAAAGTTGTAATATGTAAAATTTTACTTATTGTGAAAAAAAAAAAAAAAACTAATTTAATACATGGGAAAATGAAGAACTTTACACTTTGTATATATTTATATCTTAGAGCTGTTGAGTTATTGAATATGCTAAGTTTTCTACATAAAGTACCATAAAATTTGGTATATAGCATGCACTGGCAAATAACACACCTATACTTAAAAGCTGCAATTTTTAATTTTAAGCTACATTTGCCGTACAACACGCGTGGCCCGTCGCCAAAACCCTCGTGTAGCTGAACGGTGCGACGTTAACATTCATTCACTCACTCACTGCCGTACAACACGCATCCCCATTTTTATGAAGAAACCTGAAATGTAAGTGTGCAATGTCTTATGTTTTGAAGTCATTTAAGGTATTATCCCAGGATTTTGAAGAAATAGTATACTTCTAGAATTGTAACCCTTTAAGTTTGTAAAGAATGTAATTTCTTTTAAATAAACAGTATTTCGATTTATGTAGAAACCTAATTTTTTTTTTATGCTCATCTCTTTTAAATTTTTAAAGCAGGAGTTGGCAACTTTTTAGCTGTGGCATGCCGAACCAATTTATTAATATAATTTTAAGTACCACTCAGTTGGACATTTTTGAAACAACTCGAGTCCTGCGATAATGCATGTAGATTTAGAGAATAGATGTCGATCAATGATATAGATTTACAGTTTTTTCATTTATTAATTTTGCATCATTTAAAAATATTTCTTAACATTGAAAGTAAAATACCATAAAGTATAACTACTTCTCAACAAATATTAAAAAAAATTAAAATTGTACACATATTACATATTTTTAAATGTTTACTAAAATAAGAAATAGACAACATAAAATAGAAGTATTTTCTTTCATTATAGTTAAATAAAAAGATACATAAAATTTTAATGTGAATCTAGTGCTTGCATCGCTTTACTTTCATATTGCAAAATCAGGGGTATAATTTGTGACTTTCAATTAAACACGATTCTGAACATTCAGTTGTTAAACAATTTCTCTGTGGATTTTAAATATTTTTCATATGAGGGAAGATTTCTCACTATGATATGAAGAACCAAAAGTGGAAAGCAAAGTATATGCAATTTTCTCTTCGAATAATAGGATCTTTCCACCAATGACATTCTCTCACTAATTTACAAAATCACTGTAAATTTATATTTCAAATGTTTTTGTAATTATGTAAATGTCCACAATTCTGAATTTTTTTGTCAAATAAGGTCCATTACAAATTTATCAACTTTCATCCACTCAAAAATTGACAAATTTGTAGAGTAGTGCAGAGTACCAGTGTGAGAATTGTACGGCATGCCATAGGTTGCTGACCCCTGTTTTAAAGCTTTCATTTTTTTACCCTACGTATAACTCCCGTGCACCTGTAAATTTCAATCTTATTTTTTGTGTTTAAGTGCACGCTGTATGCCGGATTTTATGGTAATTTGTTGTTATTTTCATATTGAGGAAAAATAGTTTTTAAATTATAGATTTATTCATTCGGTGTATTGAATTTAATCCTGTACTTTTTATCTTTACAAAATTTGAAGATAACATGGAATGTATATTTAGTAATTCAAACATTATTTTATAGATCATGATAATCAAACATAAAATGCCATAATTAATCAGTTTTCCTTGTTAACTATGATATATAATATTTTTATTTTTCTATACATTCATATGTTATATTTAATTCTAGCTCCAGTCAAGTTCAGGCTACTTCTCAGCGGAAGACGTTAACAGTGACAGATGTCTATTCTGCTTTGGAAGATATGTTATTTGAAGATATGATTGATCCTATTAAAGAATGTTTAGAAGGTTAGTAAATATTTAATAAATTGTATTCCACATAAATTTTTTTAATTATGTGCATATATGCTTGTTTTGGAAGTTCACAATTAGACAGTCTCGAAAAATCCTATTTATTTTTATACCATTTATTCCACAAACACATAACATTGTGCCAATGAAATATTTAATGCTGACGAGATAGTGTTAAATTGGAGGGAGAGGGGAACTTTAGACCTTACTTATATATATATATAGATAGCAAAGGATGAAAAAACTACAAATGGAGATATAGGAATCAAAAATCGAGTAGCACACATTACTATTGTGTAGCAAGGAATTTGATGTTAAAATGGCTCATTGATTTCATCTATTTCTTTAAACCATGTACTATGAAAGATAAGGTTTAAAAATATTACCAGTGCATTAAAAAATAATGTGGAAGCTTAGGTGATAATTTCTGTTTACACAGAATGGCTCACAACAATTGCTTTGTATGATAAGTAAAAGCCTATATGAAAGAAAAACTTCTTAAATTTAGTTTTATTATTTGTTGACAATTATATGATCATTGACAGTTACAACATCCTAATGTTCAAATAGTATTTCTTCTACATGACATAGCAAGATCAAGAAATAATTGCAACTTTAAAAAAGTTCATGAAGTAGACTTGCTAATTCATCTCGAATAAACTAAAAAATTAGTCCTTAACAGTAAAAAAAATATGGAAAAATAGTTTTCTGTTTTTGATTCATGTTGCATCTATTTTCTATTCGTTTGGTAGGAACTAATATTTGTTTCCATGTTTAGAGCTTTTTGATTGATTACTCCTGATATAGCAATAATTTTTTAATAAGTGTAGAGAAAGACAAATTGCTTAAAAAACTGTATCATTATATGTTTATCTTAAACTGGTTGTCTTTTTTTTTTTAAATGGACAGTACTATGTTTGAGTATTTATTGTGAATTAAAAGATTTGTGAATTCAAAGAATTCTTTAAATTATCAGTGACACAATTTCACAGCTGATAAAACACTTATAGAGGGAATCAGATGTTTATTAGTGTTTGTTGATCACCTCTTCTTGAGGTATTGTAGAAGTTGTGAAAGGCAGGTTTTTTGCACAGGAATATATATATGAATGTGTGAACATCACATGCTGAAATGCACTATAAATGAACACAGCCAAGACAAAAAGGTTGTTGGCTTCTTTTGATTCATTACAGATTACTATTGTTTGAACATTTTTCTCTCTTTTGTGGCTGTATCTGTAAGATTGCCATCTTTTGTAAGGAGTTGTGAAAATAACGACACAGAAGGAATTGTGTAATATCTGATGTCAAGTAAATTGGGCAAGCACATTTACTTTTGTGATATGATAGGGAAATTTAATATAAGAGGTGTGGCACAAAAAATATGAGATTGTTCCAATAAATCATTGTACTTGAATCAGTCATCCGTGACAGTATCGCCTTCAAAGTACCCTTCAGCATTCACACACTTTTGCATTCAGTGCTGCCATTGCTGGTAACAGCTCTGAAATGAGGTTTTTGGAAATCCCTTTAGGAGGTTTTCCATTTTTGCCTGAACCTCTTTAACTGAGGTAAAATGGGTTCCCTTTCAGCAAGATTTAACTGTAGGAAATTAAAAAAAAGTCTCATGGAGCCAAATCAGGTGAATAAGGAGGATGCCCCATCACAATGTTTTTGTTGGTCAGAAACTGCTCGACAGATAGGGCCATGTGAGTGATTGCATTGTCTTGGTGCAGCAGCCATTTATCACTTTCCAATTCTGGCTTTTTTTTCCTAATGTTTTCACGGTCTTTTTATTACTTCAATGTAGTAGTGTTGGTTAACTGTCTGATCACTAATGTGATTGGAAACCCATTCATATCACGAATTTTGGCTATGTTTTGGTCTATAATCGCTGACTTTGGCGCCTAGCAGATTAATCATCTTCCACACTGACCCTCCCTCCTGAAAACCTCTTATATCATTCAAACACATGTGCACTTAACAAAGTTTCATCTTCATAAACCTTGGTTAATATTTGAAATATTTTTGTGATTGATTTCTTAAGTTAAACAAGAAACTTCGACATTTTTCTGGTCACATGTTCATAACACAGTCTTCCCAACTGGCGTGATCGATTAAGGTGATGGCTAGAGGAGGTGCGTGAGATATCACCAAAACAGTTATTGACAACTCCACTCTTTTTTCAAGCTGTACACTTAGTCTTGTTTTTTTTTTGTCACACCTTGTAATATTGGAATTTTCATGATAGTTTGTCATGAAACTTTTTTTTGAATGAAAGTCTTTATTTCTATAGTTATGCAATTTCTGTAAAATAACTGGAAGCTGGAATATAATTGACACCAATTTGTTTATACACAATTTAGCTGAATTGGTATATTATAAAAAATTAAAATTACAGTATGAGTTGCTCTTATAATTTGCAATGTTAAGATTTTAGATCGTGTTATAGTTTACTTCAGAACAGTCTTTCGTTACTGTTGCTATCTCTATGGAGTTGTTTATTCTCATGAAAATTTGGGGGATCTTTATGATTTGAAAATTTTATGTGGATTGAATTCCCTTGAAGGAGCAGAAATAATTTCAATTATATTGGTTTCCTAAAACCTGATTGGAAATGACTAATATTTGCCCCAGAATTTATATTGCAAAATTTCAACCAAGTTGTCTGACACTTTTCAGTGGGTTTAGCTATCTTGTAGTTAACCTTTTAGAATGTAAGGGGTATTTCTCATAAAGTTTAGGGATTATATGTGTGGTTGCCAATTGAATATTTTCAAATTCTTGTACTGTGTAATAATTGTAATAAAAATGGATGTTATGTAATTTTTATATTTTGAATATGATAAACAAGTAAATCAACTTAATATAGAAATATAAGGCCTGCTCTTCATTGGAATAATTGCAGGATTAGGTTCAGCACATTAAATTATGTCATCTTTATTTTTCAGTGTAGAGTTCATATTTAGTTTTATTGAAACTACTGTAAATTTTTTTACTACTTTAAAATGATCACATTATCTGTTTAGTCCTCCTTCCCTCCCTTGAATTTGTTCAATTAATTTATAGCATTCATTGAACGACTATGAATTTTTCTTTATTGCAAGCTCTTACACTTTTAATTAATCCTAACATAAATGTTTTTCTTATATATATTTGTTACTAACCGTTACCCACCCGCTTCACTAGGTATTTCACGATGTTGTATAAATATATACTGTTTACATATATGTATAAATTATTGATATCTAGCATTAAGGATTTGATTGTATTGAAAAATATATTTTTAGCTGTATCTTGCCTCTGGATATAAAAAAAAGGACAACTTATAATTTCCAATAATACCTAAAATAGAAGTAGAAAGATTTTTTTGTGCTCGCTTAACCCAATAATCAAGTGGATTTCTGCAAAAGCAACTTTTAGTGGATCTCTACTCCGTAAAATAAACATGCGTGCTAAATTTCAAGTCTAAATCTAATAGAGCAAAAACAGAATTTTTATCATCAATACGCCCCGTAACCCAGTTGAGAGCAAACTTAGCAGAACCAAATTTTATTATAATCGTAGTAGTTCGAAAATGGGAATTATGTATATCAATACGCCCTAGTAACTTTCCTGCTTTACCCTGGAGTTGATTTCCGTAAAATATATTCTTAGTGGAACTTAATTAACTAAAGAAACATGCTTAACAAATTTCAAGTAAATGGGTTAAACAGTTCAAAAACAGGAATTTTTTATACCCCCTCCCTCCCTTGGGAGTCGATCTTCGCAAAACTCTTTGTTAGAGGAACTCCATGAAAGGAGCATACCTTCTACTTTTCAAGCAGATGGGTCTAATAGTTTAAAAATTTTTTTTTCTATTATGCCCTTTAATCCCTCTCAGTGCGTCAATTTTCCCGAAACCTATTTTGTAGTGGATCTCTACTCCATGAGAGGAATCTGCTTATCAAATTTCAAAACTGTGCATCTAATAGTTTAAAAAGGGAAATAATTATCTATAACGCCCCTTAAGCCCCCACAACATCACTTGTGGGTTTGTTTTCTTAAAAACCATTTTGCAGCAGACCTGTGCTCCATGAAAGGAACCTGCATACCAAATTTCAAGACTGTGTATTAGTTTAAATAATGAAATAATCATTTATAACGCCCATTGGGGCTCGATTTTTACAAAACCCTTTCTTAGCGGATCTCTACTGCATGAAAAGAATACGCCTACCAAATTTCAGATCTGTAGGTTTAATAGTTCTGGAGATATAGTGATTAGTCAGTAAGTGACTGAGTGAGTCGCTTTCTTCCTTATATAGATTTCTTTTCCGCTAAATTATTAGACTGTGGTAAAAATTATTCATTGATAAATTGCATGATGGTTTTACAGAATAGTTTTTTTTTGCCATTTGATGTGTTTCCTTTTCATTTGATTTATATTCAGTTAATGTAATTCTTAAAGAAACTATGTATATTTTTTTGAGAACTATGTTCCACCACTGCTGGAAAAGGAAACTTACTTTGCCTATTTTGTATATAATTTGTTTGCAATGGGTATTTCCTTTTTGGAAAAATATTATCCTTAGCTTCCTTTTTGGTATTTATTTTGATGAACATTTATGACTGGTACATTCTTAGATACATCAGAATTGGAATTAATACGAGATCCTACTCTGTTTTCACTTGCATGATTACTGGTGGCAATATTTTTGAGAAAATTACTAAATTCATTTGTTTTCTATAATTTTCTGATCCTGTCGCTGAGTAGCACAGCTGTTTCATCAATTTCATATTTCATCTTGTTGCACTCATGTATGAATTATTAGGATGATAATGAATGTGGGAATCCAACCGAAATCTTCCAAAAAGATTGGATTCTTCAGATTGCGGGGTTTTTATGGCGTGGTGTCTAGGGGTTTTTAGGGTGTGTTAGTTAATTTTGAAATAAAGTAGACAACATAGTTCAAGAAAGAAACTAGTTGAAAACTAAACAATTTATTAAGAATTATAGGGGAGTATTTACATGGGGAATATTTCAAAAAGAATAGGAAAGTTAGATAAGCATATTTGCGGAAGAATAGGGAAGTTAGATCACATTACTTTAAAAGGATGTAATTGAGATTAAATAGAATTCATTATGGTGCTAATACATACAAGTAGCGGGCGAATAGAAATAGAACTTCGTTATAGGTACCTTAAGATTTACGCCTGGCCTTGAGGGCGAAAATCTGTAGCGGAAACCGACTTCTCTCAGCGAAGATGTTAATTGGGCCTCTGGCTGAAAATGGATTCATATGCGGCGTTTTTTAAAAGGGGCGCTAGATAAATTCTGATGGAATACTGTTTTGGGTGGGGTACGACCTCGATGCGTGCTAGTATAGTCCTAACTACTAGAAGAATGGAATATCACAAAATCACCCTCACCCTCTGGCTAGGCTGAGGTCTCCACCAGCTCTTACAATGTTGAGAGCTAAGTGCCTTTACTAAAAGCTAAATTGGATTCAGCTATAACCATAAATTTTAAATATATAGATATTTTATGCAATAGCAAAAAAAAAAAAATATTGCTTCTTAATACTAGTAAAAATATACAGATGAAAGATGCATACTGATATTTTACAATTCGGATCTAAAATAGAAACAAAATACTTAAAATATTCTATATTGCGACTTTAATAGAACTATTACAAATCACAAACACAAAAAAATATATCCTTCAAATAGGTGAAAGGTAAGAATAATATAAATTTAATAATAATTATTTACTATAGCGGATATAAGATAATTATTGGAAGAGTTTTTACACCACATAATAGCGAATTGAATTTTCTAGAAAGGATATAATATGAGAAGATTAAATATAATAATTACTATCAAAATTTAGATTTGTATAAAAATATTTCATTAAATCCAGCTGAGGTGGTGGTGGAGTTAGGGTCATACGTATTGATAACCTTTTCACTTCATATCTATCTCTAGATTCACTTCAGATTTATTTTATAAGGACCTACAGAACTTTGGTATTAGTTTTAAGTCAGTTCCAAATTGGAGTCCTTTGGATGGCTACTAGATCACCTTCTTTGTGCAGTACTGGAGCTGTCCTTTTCTTCTTTTTGTTGTATGTCTTTAGGTTCTCAGATTGTATAGTTGCGATGTTCTTTTTTTGAAATACATTTCATGAAATTCGTTATGTACTTAAGTTCTTCGCCATTTCTAATATTTTAGCAGTACCAGTCTCTGATTAAGATATCACTCCTTATTACTGCATTTGGTTTCCTAATAAAAGATTCGAGATAAGGTATCCATTTTGTGCTGACATATAATTGCTATTTAGTATTCTTTTTGCAATCTGTAAATACGTATTTGTACCTACCATTTAGTTGAGTGCGTCTAGCGATAGCCTGGTAAGGACTGGAATCAAAGTTGGTGTATTCGTTCAACTTGTCTAGGTTTCACTCTAGGAATGCCTGTGCTATTTGTAGATGTTGAATGTTTTCAGTACAGTAGTCAGCCAGATAATTTGAAGTAGGCGGCTGAACCTCTATCAGTGATAATTCTTACGGGGTTGCCAAGGTTTTCTTATTTGTAGTTTTAACTTTCCCAGGGCATTTCAGCGGGCACAGTTTTAACCAGGATATGTAGTGAAATTTTAGTAAATCATTACCACTCACGGTTAAAATGTGTTGATGCTTTTATTTGTAGGTAAAGGGCCAATGGAGTCAACATGATCGTGCTTAGAGGGATGTTTGCTTTGGAAATAAGTTAAAACCTTCTTTTGCCTATTTTCTTATTAGCTAAGATACATGGGACACAGAATTAACAATTACTTTTTAGCGGCGTGGTGCCAAGTTTTAGAGTAAAGATTCTTGTTTACAATTTTGCTTTACCATTTTGGCTACTGAAATGGCCAATTTTTAAATTAGATTAACTTAGTGGATTCTGCTTCCATTGGCTAGAGATTCGATTAATTCACCGACCATTTGAAAGTATTTGCCAAGTATGGATTTCCGTTCAAAAATTCTTCTGATTCTTGCTTCTCTAGAAGCGACTTCCAATGTTGGATGCTATGCGTCTTCTTCTTATGCTTTTTCAGCTTTGGGGATTAGTATATGGGTACAGATTATCATTACTGGATATAGGCTTACGGCATCAACATGTTTTCATTCGACTTCCAGCTCTATATACTCCTATTTCATAATCAAATTCTTCTAATTGGGTGCTGCATCTGGCTATACGATAATTAGATCTTTTTTATCATAGTCTTCTGAAATGCTGAACAGTCAATTACAATTTAAAATGTTGTCATAAAGATAAACAGGGTTTTCTTTAATGCGTTGTCGTTGGAGTGCCTCTGGTTAAATAGCTATCATACTTTTCTTCTGCTGTATTTGTCTTTTTGACATGTAGTAAACCCGGATGTAACTTTCCATCTTGGCTTCTTATATGTAATAGAGTGCGCTTGCGTATCCTTGTTTAAATCAGTATGCAGTTCTGTTCTTCTTCCATATTTGTAGATATGCAAGAGTGGGGCCTTGGACATAATATTCTTTAACCTTCTCAAATGCTGCTTTTTGTAGAGTCCCAAAAACAAAGGATTTTCTTTTCTTGTTAAATGCGCTAAATTAGTTTAGCTATCGTTAGATAGTCTTGATATATTTGCGGAAATAGCAGTTAAGTAAAGACTCTGGACTTGTTTTGTATTTGTTAGTTAGGGAATTTTGGATAAACTAATAATCTTAATACGCAGTAGATGGTTTTAATAGTTCCATTTTCCTCAACGTGACCTAGAAATTGATTGTCTTTTTAGAATTGGCATTTCTTGGGTGTAAATTTCAAACTACGTATTTTTTGCATGACCGAAAACAATTTTAAGTTTTCTAGACCTTCCTTTTTAAATCTTTAAGCTGGAATTCAGGATATTCGGCTCGCTGGGTGCAGGCTGTTCATGAGATCTCTACATCCTTGGAAAAACATAGGCGTTGCAGGAAGAGCTCCCGGACTTGTGCTCCAGTCAAAAGGAACTTTGTTGAATTCAGATTGCCGTCTGGGACTGATAAAGGGGCGTATACTTTCTGCAATCAACCCGTCCAGCATCAAAGCGTGGAAAAAGCCATTACGTAAATCCTAATGTAGAATATACGGCACAGCTAGCGCAGAAGTGCTCTGCAAGCTATCTTGATGAGAGGTAAGAAATTTATCTTTCACTTTAAGCTTCACAGTTCAACTTTCTGTAGTCAATACACATTCGTCCATCTCTCTTTTTTACCATTCGATGCGGACTTGCGTGGTGAACTTCGGGCGTATAATCCCTTCTTTAGGCCATTCCTCTATTTATTTATTTACCTCGCGTAACTCTTTGAGGTAGGCGCTGAAATTGACAAAGGTAAGTTGACAGACTAGTTCTTCGCGATGTTTTCAGAATAATTCTCTTGTGCTTGGCGTGAGCAAGATGCTATTTTTTCTAGTAGTTTACATAATCTTATATTAATACCGAGTTCCTTCTTAGTCGGCAATTTTCAACATGGCGCAGGTCTAGAAACACTCTTCTTGAGAGATTTTCAGCAGATATTTGCATAAGTGCTTGATTTTCATATTTGATAGATTTAACTCCTCCTTTCGTGGAAACTTATGATGCTTTATTCCAAAAGGTCACAGAAGCCCAATAACTTTACTTGAATTTTTAATTTATACGGCAGAGTACAACATGCCAAATCAATGAATAATTTTTCATTGTCAATTTCAAATTCATATTCAAAATTGCGATAGATTTATCACCTGTGTAGCCATGATACCTGTAAGTATTTTATTCTTCGATAATTTTGGTACAGTCCATGATTCTTCTGCTTGTGTTCTCTACTTGTAAACTTCGCAGTACTACCTGTCTATAAAAAGTACGTGATTTTTCTTCTTTCAAAGAAAATATTTCTTTAGTAAGTAAGCCTTCATAGCGATACAAAGGTATTACAGGATTTCCTCTGGGCCGTTCTTTGAATTTCCGTGACTTTGAATAGTCGTCTTTAGGCATTGCTTGGATTTGGGTGCTTTTACATTGGGGCTCGCATTGTAGTAGTTAAGGTATCCAGGACCATGGCAGGCGTATGGGTTGAGCCAGTACCACCTAAGACCGCCGTGTAGGGCTGAGTACGTTAGAGTATATCCAAGGCTGACATTACTCCCGTTGGTGTGGGTGTGGTAGTTGGGAGAGGGTGCCAAGCTCAGGTGTTTATCCGCACGTCCTTGACCATGGTTTAAAATTCATTGGTCATTAAGCCAAAAGCCCTCGTGTAGCTGAACAGTCGCAGCGTTAATGTTCACTCACTCGGGTGCTTTTACGTAATTTTTGTTGTAATACCTTTTTCTGTGCATTGTCTTACGGCATCTTTGCATTTTTCATACTTAGTGACAGGAGATTGGTAAGTATTTGTCTGAAGGAATTTGTTAGCGCTGGAAACTTCTTATTTCATTCTGTTATAGTATTGAATTTTCTTTCAAATTGCTTCATATCTCGAGTTTTTCACTGGAGTTTGAATTCTTGTTTTCTTCGCCAAATGGATTGCCCTTTTTGCCCCAATTATCTTTAGCGTCTTCGTTGAGTTTTCTGCCTAATTGAACAGGAGAGTTCATATTTGGCCATTCATCTAAGTAATATTCTTTAAATTGAAATTATTTTTCGTTTGAGATTGATCCGTTATGATTAGATCAGATAATTTTTGAAAGTATCTATCTTTTAAACCGTCCTATCAACCGTTGGAAGTAAATGTATTTAATTCCTTGTGCAAAATCAATCCATATTCTTTCCAAGGCCTTTGATGAAGCAAATGGCTATCAAAATTTTTTCTGAGTTAAGCAGAACATTTTTCAGTAAGTAAGTCTTTGTTTTTGTATTGGTAGAGTAGGCTTTGTCATCAGGTTCTCTGCTATGATGTGAGGATGTTTCAGCCCATTAATAAACCTAACAGATGAGAACCCAAATTCTTGATTTATATCCCAGTATATCTAAACACAGCCCGTTGAATAATTTAAGATAAAGACTGATGTCTTCTTTCAAATGAAGCGATGTATAAGTGCGGCGAAAGCCTGCTTTGGCGTAAGGAATTTAGTATTACTTTTAGCAACCCGGATGTATCGGCACCTAATTTAAATTGCGCTTGGATCCTCAACTTTTCCAATTCAAATTGCGTCTTTGCGTTTTGTTCATCAAACTTCAATTTTAAGTCATGTATTCTTTCTTCCTGGAACAACTATGCGTAGTTTTTCTGACTTCCCTTTGGCCTTACGGGTCCCTCTACTATGTCGTTGTGTGTAGGTTTTTAGTTAGATCTTACGTCGTATTTACTACTACTAGTAATTAGGTCTTTGAAGTAGCGATGGTCATAGATTTATCGAGATTTTAAATTTAGTTCTGTGGCTAAAGGCAATAAAATCTTCACATGGAAGCCTTTGCGAGATAGAGGCCATTTAAAATTTAAATTTAATTTTATTTAGTAACTAAAAGAATTAACTAAACTGTCCGCGTTCCAGCAATAACAATGGTATCACTTAGTATGCAAATCAAACTTTCAATTAACAAAAATTTTTAAGATAAAATTTTAATGCCCCAAAAAACTTTCTTGGGAAAAACTCAAAACTTTTGCTTAAAAAAATTTTAGACCAATAAAGTTTAAAAAAAACAAAATCAAAAAAGCGTTTAATCTTAAATTGAAATCTTCAATTATTAATTTCAAAAAAAAAACTTCTATAAAAAAAATTTAGTATATCAGCTGTCTCCTTTTTTTTAATAAATGCAAAAAATTTTAAAGTAAAAATAACAAAGTAAATCTTGTTTTAAAAAAAATGGGTTAAATTTATTATAAAATGAAAAAAAATTTTAAACATTGGCGAAACAATTAAAAAGTTAGTCACTTAAGGAAAAAACTCATATTTTATTTTTATTACACCAATAAAATAAAATCATTCGGACCCTATCTCATCATCAAATTTAAAAATAAACCCCGCTTTCAATAGAAAGCATAATAATTTGTAAAAAGTGAACTCAAAATATTCATATATTGAATGATAAAGTACACCACAAAAGGGGATCATCTAGGTTTTTTTCATCAATAAATTATAAAATAAACATTTTAAATAAAAAAGAAAAAAATAATTCAGTGTAATTTTTTCCCAAAATACGGGGAAATGTTAATTTATTACAAAACCCCTTTTTTTGGGGAAAAAAAACTGTTTTTTGCAATGAGATACCCCAATATGAAGAAAATACTTTTGAGAAGCCAGTCAAGGGTCAACACAACCAACAAAACGGGCATTTTTTTTATAAAACACATAAAATAGATTGTTCACAAATATTAAAAACGAATTTCATATTTCCTTAATTTTTTTAAAAGATATATTTAAAAAAAAGAATTTAAATTGGGGTTAAAATATGCAAAAATATAAAAATAGTTTTTTTTAAGATAAACTCAAACTTTAAATTATACATTTTAAAATTCAAACACAATTTTGTTATTAACACATGCATGGCTCTGGGGAAATTTTTCTTTTTTGAGATTTCTTTTTTTAATGAAAAAAATAATAAAAAACAATTCCTGATACATTTTTTTGAAAATGTTTTCTTTTGGGTGCTAGATGGGGCGAAATGGGCTCACGAGATTTCATCCGAAAACCGAAGTAACTTAAAAGGAACCTGTTGCTATAATTTGTATGTTATGGATGAGGCCCGTTTTTTACATTTAATCCCTCCCCCCAATTTGGGGTTTAAACCAAATTTTTTCAAAAAAGAAGGTTAGGGGAAAAAAGATTTTAAATCAATCCCCGGGCATCCCCAATTTTTTTTTGGGAATCAACAAAAACTTCCAAAAAAATTGGGTTCTTCAGATGGCGGGGTTTTTTATGGGGGGTTTTGGGGGGTTTTTTTGGGGGTGTTAGTTAATTTTGAAATAAAGAGACAACATATTCAAGAAAAAACAGTTGAAAACAAACAATTTATTAAAATTATAGGGAGTATTTACATGGGGGAAAATTTCAAAAAAAATAGAAAGTTTGATAACATAAGGAAAAAGGGGAAATTAGATACATTCTTTAAAGGGGGGCAATTGAGATTAAATGAATTCATTATGGTATAAGACTTACGCCCGGGTGACGAAAATAGAACCTTATGGTACTTTAAAATTTTTTGGCACGGAAAAAATTTGTCGAAACCACTTCTCTCACAATTTATGGGTCGGGAAAAGGTTCATTCGGCGTTTTTTAAAAGGGCTAGATGGGGTTGATGTGGGAAAACTGTTTTGAAAATTTTCCCACCTGGGAAATGTGATATGATCTAACTTCTTACAAATGGAATATCCTACATGAATATGCAATAAATTCTTGTTAAAAAGGTGTAGAGGGTTGTAGCCAAATTAATGAATAATAAAAAAAAATACATGTTAACAGCTAGTAGATTATCAGTTGCAAGGAGCAATATTGTTTCATTAATAAAAATATTCAGTCAATTTATTTTTTAACAAATGTATAGGACATGTTTGATCAAGTATCTGTACTTCATATTTACCAATAATGATCCAAATGACACCTAACAAGTATATTATAAAAATACTAAACTACTTTCAGAAAAATTAACTGATGTCTATAATATTTAATGTGTATGTCTAGAAAATGTCACTAGAGGATTTTTGTTTATCTCTTTAATGTTTAGAAATCATTCTTTGAATTACTGCCTAGATCTTCTTATTCCCTTTTTTTTTTTTTAAAACAATGAAATTTTTGCTACTTTTTTTTTTACATCGTTAATATACCTTTTAACACGTTTTTTATAAGTTTCCTTGTATGAAAATGGAATCTTTGAACTCGTTTTTCCCCCTTTAAAAGGTCAGACAAATTTCAAAATTTTTTTGAAGGACCCGCAGTACAATAATTTCATAATTTTGTTTCATTGTCCTGACGGTTTTTTAAAAATTTAAAGATTTCGAATTTGGACTAATTGCATAAACCATTTTTCAGATTTGGAAACTTAATTCCATATCCATTTATAGATTTACTAATTTCCCGATTTAGCAACTAAAGATTAAAGGGGCAACCCCAAAACTGCAAAATATGCTTCTGGTTAATAAAAATAAAAAAAAGTTTCTTTATGTGAAAAAAGGGAGGTTTATGGGTGCGGGGTTTTTTGAAAAGGAAATAAATAAAAAAACTGTGCATGTAATAAAAAAAATTTTATTTCTAACTGCTAAATATTTTTATAAAAAAAAACGTTTTGAAGTGATATACAATTAAAACCCCGCTGAGGCCCCCTTAGGAGATAATAAATACCCTTCAGATCCATTAATTATCCATTAAAAACAAGACTAACCCCGCAGCCACATAATTCTGGTCCCAAATATCAAACTCTAGGATAAATTCAACAAAGGATAAATGATAGTTTTAAAAACTAAAAAACACGCTTTTATAATGAATCAAACTAAAAAGTAAAAAAATAATTCTTAATTTAAGAATAAAATGGTTAATGAGAAAATTATATAATGTCATTGTGGTAAAAGCGTAGGGTGCTTGGTACTACATTTTTACACTAACTTAGCATTTCAGAATAGAACTAGTAAGGAATTAAAACAATTAATATAGAGCATCCCATGCTTTTATCCCAATGACAGTAATTTTTTTGTTAATCATTTTATTCTTAAATTAAGAATTATTTTTTTACTTTTTAAGTCAATTCACTAAGAAAGCGTGTTTTTTAGTTTTTTTTAAACTGTAATTTTTTTAAATATGATTGCTAACATCCGTGTAAGAATTTTAATGCTTTGTGTTGCTAGATAAAATATTATTCATAATTAAGAGTAAAATTGCATTTAAGTAATTTTATATACTGAAGAAAATGTGTTATATATGATTGCTTTGTTATTTTTATTACTATTGTAATCTATTTATAATTGTATTATTATTTTGATTACAAAACATTTTCATTTGATTGATATGTTTCAACATCAGTGAGTGAATATTAACGTCACATTGTTCAGTTACAAGAGGGCTTTTGGCGATGGACATCATAATTTTGAACCATGGTCACTCGACGAAGACGACACTTGAGCTGGCACCACTTCTCCTAACTACCATCATGGAAAGACGTTTGAGCTCTCGACAGTTTTAATGTGCATCACTCCCCTGCACAGCAGGTCTTCAGCGGCACTAGGCTTGAACTCGTGACATGCCAGTAGCATATTTCAACATATCTAATTGTTATAGTGTATTATATATATAAATGGATAAGTATGAACAATATATATATATATAAATGTATATATATAATACACTAGAATAAATTATTCTGCACTTAAACTATTTGTTTTTCTATTGATTGAATGAGGCAGTTAACATCTTTCTCCTAAATTTCATATGTGTATTTATTTTGTGCTATATATTAAGTTATGTATATCTATTCCTGTTTGCTTTTTTAGTATTTAAGTTTCCTTTTAAAGAGCAACATTTCCCATCTCTGATTACAATTGTATTTTTTCCTTTGAATGTTGATTTTTGTGTCTTAAATTGTTTAACCCCTTAATTGCTGTTAGCATGTATGTATATATGCTTCGCTCCGTCGTTGCGTTAACTGCCCTTAGGATATTTTAACACCTTTCCAAAGTACAGTCAATTGCGCGTTGTATTAGTAAAACTATTCCAAAGGCTTCGGAATCCAACAAAATAACCCCGATAGTGTTTATGAAGAATTTATTTATTTCAGAGAAGGATTTACTTACTAGTGCCTTTTCTTTTTTTCCAATTAACCTTAACTAATGTGCACCTGTGAAGCCCAGTGGCTGAGTGGTTAGTGTATCGCGCTTCCACTCTTCAGGTCCGAGATTCAAACCCCGGGCTAGGCAAGGTCAACTCAGCCTTTCATTCCTTTAGTGGGTCAATTAATGAGTACCAAGATTGCTTAGGAACTTAATGCTGGGGGTTTCGCATCAGTCTGACCACCTGACCGGAACATCTGCTCATGGACCTCAGGGCCCAAGGTCGCATATACTGAATTGAGCAGAGAAGGCCTTAACCTCATGGGCGGTCGTGCCACTGAGTTAAGTTTTTGTGCACCAGTGTGAAAATGGTGGCACACCTCAACAGTTAACTGGTTAAAATTGTCTGCAGTTATTTTTATCAGAATCTACATAGAGAATAAATTTTTTAACAAGTCAAAGTGAAATACATATATAGAGCAATTGGATAACACTCTCAAATTCATGTGTAAAATGTCTGATTGTACATTGATTATTGGTTTTTAATTAATACCTTTCTATGTATACCTTTAATATTTCACAAATATTTATTTTTAACTTTATATTATTTCAAAGATTAACCACTAATGACCTTTTCTTTAACTGCAGCTTTTCATGCAGACAAAAATAAGAAAGATAATGCTTCTCTTTCTCCTTCAAAATCCAACGCAACACCTAAGCCCAAACGGAAAAGGTCGAACAGTTCTATAAACAAAGATACTGAAACTCTGAATCTATTCAATACCATTGAAAGCTCCATACCTGATTTGCAAATTGATGATTTAGAAAGGAATTCTATACTAGATGCTATTTTGTAATGATTTTCTTAAAAGAATATCCATTTGTGTTGTTCATTCATAAATGTATATAGTTGTATATGATGCACTTTGTATATTTTCCATTTTTGTAAATTTTCTTTTCTATTTTTATTCCTTTTTCATAATAAAAACCACTTTTTCTTTTGAATATTTGTGGCATTTTATTTTCTGCTTTATAGCTATATGTTTTTTCTTATTTTTGGACAAGTGTTATAATTGATTTTTAGTTTCATATGAATTATTTTAAAAGGCTCATAAATTTATTTTAAAATATGCTTTTTTAATTAATAGTTTAGCTTATTTTAACATAACTGAAAATCATCTTACCTATAACTTTTTTTTGGCACTTAAGATTATATTGGTACAGATAAAATTATTTATAAAAATTTTAAACAGGAGCTTATTTTAAATTATATAATGTGAAGGATAATATTATAAAGTAATAATTAATAGAATTAACTCATTCAAAAAGCTATTGCAATGTAATAAAAGGTTGTAATTTTATTTTCCAGTAGATTAAGAACAGAAAATTTATTTCCCAATTTTGGGCCTCTAAAAAAATTCCTTATTTTTGTTAAAGTCCCCCAATTATATACAATTGCTCCATTTTTAAATGTCGCACAGGAAATAATTTATTCATCTGTATTGGGTACTCAACCTTTTTCCCTTCAGGCCACATACACATGATAGATATTTCAAGCGGGCCACACATGCATGACAGATATTTCAAGTGGGCCGCAATATGAGGGTAATTGAAAAAACATTCTATAAGACCAAATCAACGTTGGACAAAGCAAAATTGATTAAAATATTTAAACTCATTTTTGGCTTTTTTTTTTAATATATTTAACCTTTCTAAAAAAAAAAAAATTATTTTTTATCCCTTTTTTGAGATAGTTTTTTTTTTCTTAAAATCCAGGGCCAAAACCTTTTTTGCTTACATTCTACTATAAAAAAGGGAAAAAGGGGGAAACAAAATTGATAGATTTTTTTTGTTTAAATTTGGAATTTTTAGTACACTTTTCCCCAAAAATTGAATTTCTTGGGTCAATGAACTTTTTTTTAAAAGGCCCTTTCGGAAAAAAGGCTGACAGGCTACATGTGGCCTGCAGGTTAAGTGTTACTGATCTATACTATTGCTTTTGTAAATAACTTTATCATAATTCCCCTCCTCTCTAAATAAGCAATAATACATTAATATGTAATATTTGATAATCTGTAAATAATTTTAATTAATAATGTAAATTTTAACACCAATATTTAAAAAAATGCAAAAAAATCAGTTTTAAAACCCCTTTCAAGGGGGGGAAAAAAGATAAAAGGGGAAAATTTAGGATCCCGGGGGCAAAAAAATAAAAGAAAAACTTCCAAATACTACCTTATTGTCATTTCCACATCCAGAATTACTGTTTTCTATGTGCAAAGATGCTCCAGGCTAAACAGAACAGGTTTTGGGGGCCCCGAAAATCTGATTTTTTAAAAGGGAAATTTTCCCCTTATTAGAAAATTATTAGGGGTTGCTTTAGCATTATTTTTGGGGGATTTGCTATTTACGAACTCGATTCATATTTTTTTCTTTTTTTCAAAAACTTTTTAAAACACTTTTTAAAAAATCCCTTTTAAATTTTAACAAATTTCTTCCCAATTTCAACTGATATTAAATGTATTAAAAATGAAAATAATGTTGTAGAGCAGTGTTTCTCAACCTTTTTATTGCTGCAGACTGTTCAACATTTAATAATTTTACTTCTGCCCTTGGGGTTTAGTTGATTGTTTATATCTTAAATTTTTGTGTTTAATAGTTGTATGTGAACATGCTTTCAGAATAAAATACAATTAAACTAAAAAATAAATATAAAGTGATCTAAAATGGAATATACATTGGTTTCCAATTGAAAAAAAATGCTCCACAGTAAATAAAATGGAAATATTTTAACGTTCATTGGATGGCCCAATACCTTTTGATCCAGGGGTTGGGGACTACTGTTGTAGAGGATACATTATCCAGAATTAATGAATTTTCACACACATTAATAGATTATGAATGATAAATGAATTCAAGGAATTGAAAAGTTTACAAACTTTTTATTTCTTTAAATTTAAAGAAATGTTAATTTGCTATATTTAAGCATATATTCCCCAAATTTTCCACTAAATTCATTGTTTATATCTGTGCCACTAAAAATGTGGCTTTATATTTTACAATTTGGGAAATCAACACTAAATAATTATTTTAATTTCTAAAAGGAAGGAAAGTGCAGAACTCTTGGCTAGTGCTTGGCGCGATTTAAAGAAATCGCGAACTAGTGGCGCTCTTGCATGTTGTCCTCCGGAGTTGCAACCCATCCAGAAGATGTAACACTAGAGCGCGGCATTCAAGATGGTGAAAAATCATAGCCAAATACTAGATAAAAGATGCATCGCCAAATAAGTGGGCGATTCAAAATTCATTTTTTGATTACCCAAAGACTTCTACACTTTTGATTAGAAACGCAAACTACCAGCTATTTTGGTACTTTTCCTCTTCTCCGGCGCAAATCTCGCCAAGTTGGCGTTATTAGCAACATCACACAAATATTTTTTTTAAATGTTAGTTATCTTTGGTTTTTCATCCAATTTTTATGTATTATTGAAAAGACGTTGCTGTGTTTGATAAGAAAAGACCATGCCTTGTTTTGCAAATGTGGTAAAAGGTTACCAGCTGGAATATTCCGTTTGGCGTCGGTTGTATCATTTTTGGCGACTTAATCGCCGGCGAAACTGAAAAGTACCGTTATTTTTAACATGTTGCCACAAACTGAATGCAAAATAACAGTTTCAATACAATTCAAAATGTTTTAAAAAAAATACTTAAATATAAACATTAAAAACAATAATGAGACAGAATATTTATTTTCAATAGAAATGGTAATAAAAAATATTTATAATGTTAAATTTTTTCAAAAATATATTTTTTGATGTTAAGTTACTAATTATTAATGTGCTATAACTGAGCCACTACACATACAAATGTACAGTAGATTGTTTGCACTCTTTGGAAATGATTTTATAATTAGATTTGCTCTTCTGGATTAAAATTGATCTCTGATAAACCTATTTGGTTAAAGTGTAGTATGGGGAGGGGGGACTTGGCGATGTCAATTTCTTTTTGCCACCAAAATCGGTCGCCAAGCTACTTCATTTAGCGATACGTGTCCGTAAGCCAGAATGAATTCGTTATCACCATGTATCTAGATAAAAATCGCCAAATCCGAAGAAAAATCGCCAATTCCAAAGGGACCCCTATACTACACTTGAGCCAATAATAATTTAATTAAGCCAATTTAAAAAATAGTAAAATACACAATAGATATTTCATTTAAAAAATGAGATTATTTTTCCATTTGACTGCCTCAAAACTCACTAAGCAGACTTTATTGGCGACAATACACACATAAAAAAAACGTTCATAAATATTGGTTCTAGAAATTTTTTTACTTCAAAGGAATAAGCATTTTTGTATTGTTTCAAATTTTTTCGTTCTGTTCAATTTAAAATATTCCATTTGGTATCAGTTGTATCATGTTTCTCGACTTTGCTGCCTGCACCAGTGAAGTGGAAAATACAAAAAAATGACTTCTAAAATTGACAGATAGTTGTAAGACCACAGAAAATTTTTCTTTGCAAATTACCTTCATCAAACAATTATAAATTTTGACCAAATTAACTATATTATTTCTAAGAAAGCAATTAAAAAAATGATTTCCCAAATTTTTGAATTAATAAAAACTGAAACATCTTTCACTTAAACTGTTTGAAATCTAGACATAACATACCAGATTGGTCCATTGACTTTAAAAAAAAACTAACTAAACAAAATTGTTAAATTTAGTCTTTTGCTGGACTTTTATAATTTCTTTTATAGTACATAATTAATTTTTCAATATTTTTCCTGATGGCTGTGATAGTCATAGTTTCAAATTCATGTGTCTGGTTTTGTTTTTGTTGAATTCTGATGTGCCACTAAAAACTGCTATATAGAGCTTTGTTAAGCTAACTTTTTCTCATCATTTGACTGTTGTTAAAATTATTAGATCTTAATCAATTTTATTTTTCCTGATAATAATATGCATATACTTGCCAACTTTTACACTTTGCGTGTAAAATATACGCTTTTATGCATATTTTCATTTTTTACTGGTTTTTGCAAAATTTCAGTCATCCACCAACTATTCCCTTTCCCGCTGCTCTTTATCATTTTATATTCACAATGGGTAAACAAAAACTGTAGAACCTGTTGCCATTAAGCTTTATAAAGCTTCATGAAGTTTATCCTTCCTGCATATTTTATTTTGTAAGTTGATCCATAACTCATTCATATGCGCAATTTTCCTAAACAAAACATTTTTACTTTTTTTTTTCTTTCTCAGTAGCAATTGTTTGAAGTTTTCGACTTATTTTTTGCTTCATAGAAGTTTGTATTTTATAAGTCTTCCATGCCTTTTTACTACCAAATGATTTGTTATTATTTATTATTCCTGTGATGTCAGAGACAAAATAGTATGCTTTCAAACATTAAAATTGTTAGAAAAAAAAATTTGATTGTATTGATGCATCCCAAAAGGGGCAGGGGATATGTACTTGTGGTGTCCGAAGAAGCGTAAATATACATCAAATTCTGAAATTCCAAAACTCCTTGCAAATGATAAATCAAGTAGCAATTGCTCAAAAGTAGATTTTTTTTTATGGAATATTCCAGTCGCAACAGTTTTCGCTAGTTTCACTTTACTTAGCAGTGCGATGTGCAAGGTAATTAAAACATCTGTTGTGATTAGTGAACTAGTTTCTAATAAAAGTATATGACAAGTGTATGTTTTAGTTCGGCAGCAGTATCTAATGGCAGTAATGATTATAAAATATTTCATTAGGTTACTGATTCTGCAAATGTCCCATTGCGCTCTTTTTGGCTAAATTCTGTACCTGAACATATATTTCATTAGATCATGAGTATAACCTTTTGAGAATGTACTCTATTTGATAAAAATAATACATACAAATTTCAACCTTCCAACAAACAAATATGAAAAAGTAAAGAAATGTTACTTATAGGCTTATTATGGGATTTTTGCGCAAATAGCACAGTTTTTTTATGCAATTTTATATGTAGTAGAAATATAATAATTAAGACGAAAGTGCAAATTTAGGTTTTATTGTTAACTCTTTATCTACCAGCTGTCCTTATAAGTACCACTCACTTTAAAATCACATAGAATAACCATTTTTATGAATACTCTGACGATACTTAGCAGGAATATTCTTTGAAATCCACTCTTCTAAGATATGGCAAGAACCTGGTATTCCTATAATGAAAATTTTAGTAGTAGGTGAATAGTTTTATAGTAGAAATTATGCTTAAGCTGACGGCGCTTAAAGCGGATTATGGCGATTGGTCATTTTTATTCGCGTAAAATAAGTTAATGTCAAAAGATAAGTACCCCGGCCATGTATAAGTTAAATACATCCTTGTGTTCCATCGACCTGCTTCATTTTAAGTGAACAGTGGCAATCACTGGCGCTGAAGTATCTTAATTAATTAATTAGGCTCTAATGGATTAAATTTCCCAAAGTTGAGTGTATTGCTCATTGATATCCCCACTCTTCAGCTATCAAAGTACCATTTCAGCCAAAAAACCGAAAACTCAAGGCACGCTACGATGCGCTTAATAAACTTTTTACGTTCAAATAGTTAGATTAGGTATAAAATGAAAATGAGTTACTTTGTTTGACAATCGTAAAATAACTATTAAAGGCTCAGTGTACTTAATGTGGCTTTTGAAATACTACTTTTTTTTACCAACTCATCTGTATTAGAATTAGCTCTTGCAGATGCCTACAAAATTAGGTTATTATAGGTGCACATCAGCAAGGTTTGAGTAATATTTATTTTATTATGTTCATTGCAGAAAACATTTATTCACTAACATATTTTGATCCAAATTTTGAGCTTTATGTCTGTCCCCATTTCAATAAAATTGTAGAAAATTATTATTATGTACTCAAAATTTTCCAGTAAGTTTTCGCATGCTACCGTTACAACTCCACTGTGCTGCTGGTTAATATTTGCAATGTGTTATATTGAAACATTGGTTTATGAGCTTCAAAAGTTTGCTTGAAATTTTTTGTTGTTTTATGCCAGCTCAAACTTAAATCGCGCCCGTCTCTAAAATGTCATGATAAAAAAAAATTTTTGGAGTACATAATGTTGCAACCACCCGCTTTGCGCAAATTAATGGCAGCACAGTATATGTGCACGACAGTCACACCATGCTAAAATTCTGCATAAATATACCTTTGAAAAAAGATAAAAGTCATTTGAAGAAAGAGTATATTTAACAATTACTGATAGAATACAATGTGTTTATAGGTTTAATATTAAGAAAGTAAAGTCTCAACTCTTCAAAAGATAACTCTTTACCTAAAGACATTGCATTGAAAATGTGATCTCAATCTGTAAACAGAATTATTTATCATAATTTAAATTTAAAAATCATGATTAAACCTAAAATTTATACACTTTTGGAAAAACATACAGAAAATAAAGGAAACTAAGTAAATCATCTAGCTGAAAAATAGATGTGATTTTTTTATAATAGTTGTTGAATGGCTTTATTTAAATTAGTGAAAACAAGGGATTTTCTTTTCTTGTATTGGAAAAAAACTAATTATAAAAAATAGCCTTGTTATATTCTAAGGAAAAGTTTTCTTCAGAATTCATTATTGTAGCATGATTTTTTGCTATAACAGCAATCTACAACTGAAAACAATTAAAATATTTTAAAATAATGTAAAACAATTCAAAATAATAGTGAAATTTCAATGTAACCACAGCAGAGAGTTTTAAAACCCATATTTGATCTAGAAATTCCAGTTCTCAGATGCACCAAGCTTTCCAAACTATGCCTTCAAGTTGAAGGCCATGTAGAATCATCAGAAATTAAATTACATATGCAAAAACTTATGAAATTTCTTATTGCTTTCTCCATTGATTTTGCAATTCAGTTTGTAAACATGAAAAATGCAAAGTCCATACTACACATACTAGAAGGACTTTGAATTAGTGTTATTGAATGAAATGTAATTATTTTATTGGAAAATGGTGCCAGGCAAATTTTTTGTATTTTGCATATAATTTGCATTACACTTAACTTTTTAAAGTTTCTTAACATTGATTGAAAACTAAAATGCCCAAACTGAATAGCATACCCCTTTTATCTTGCTATAAACTTTTCATTGAAATTAAATAATTTAAACTGGAATACATTTGTCCTCCACCAAACTACAACTGTCATCTAGCAAAATTGCAACATTTTGACTTCTCAAGCATTTGAACTGACCAAATTAAAGTCTTTGTAATTTACCAAAATGTATGTATATAAGTAAACAACCCATCAAAGAAACCTCTGAGCCAAACAGTATATTTGATAAAATCCTGTAAGTGGATTTAAAAATACAACCAGATTCTGTCCTGAACTCCAGACATAATGGCCAATCTTGCTCCAGGTATTGTTCGTTAAAAACATCGGGAACAATTATGATCTCGGTCTCTGCATAGATTCCATATTTTCGCCAGTATAGGTTCCCATATAAATTAAAATTTATAATTTGCATCAATTTTTTTAGTGATTTTAAAAATGTTATTGCTCTATACTACTATTTGAAATAAATATTTATTTGCTTTTATTAGCTTGCTTTTTAGACATAACTGTGAATATCAGAAAAGATAAGTTATGTTTATTTTTTTAGTACAATTTCAAATCTTCAAGCCTAAAGGAATTAATCTGTGTATGTATATATTTACAGTTAGAATAAAAAACTTTTAATGTATATATAATTTGTAAAAGCCAAGTAATTAATTTAGGCGTGGTGCTAGACTCCTGCAGGCTATAATCAAGCAAATCCTGTCAAATGGAATTTTGTGCTCAGTACATTAAATATTTTACAGCTCTTCTTGGCCTTAAATGATAATTTTATCTTCATTGTATGGTGTTACTTTTTACCATTGCATATTGAGAAATATGTTATTCATTTTATATTTCACCAATCTATATAAATGTGAGTAAATTTCCTTTTAGTACAAACCCTTTAGATTATGATATAGTAAAGATTACCACTTAATTTTGCAAACAAATATATTAAGTTAGTTTCTTAAGTATCTCCTGTATCGTATATCATCTCCACAAACTTGTATTTTTCTAAATTGTTGAAAGATTAAGATGTTATATTGCAAATGCATCATTATTTTTTTTATCAAGTTGTATTATTTGAGAAATAAATCAAGAATGATAAAACACTTAAAAATTTAAAAAACAAAAAAAAAATTTTCCCAAAATAAAATGAAAATTTTCATTTTGTCAAGAACGTTTTCGGCACAATAAAATACAAAAAGGAAGGCACAAAGCACCTTTGATGATACATTTCTAAATCGTAAGTAAATATGTAAAAAAGAATGAGAAATCGATTTATATATATATATGAATGAAACATTCATTGAATCATGCTTTCAGTATTTATACATAACTAAAGAAAAAAAATCAAGATTTCTCAAAAACTTAAAATTATATATAAAGGTTTTAAATTATTGAACTTTTTTTTTTCTTGATTCACAATTTTCATTTTGAGTAAGATTTGTCTCAAAATTACTATATGCAACACAGGAAGACAAGTCACAGTTCTTGATTATAATGCTAGGGATTATACATTTCTAAATTTTATGTAAATATGTCAAAAAGAAGGAAATTGGTTTATTTTTACAAATGGAACATTCATAGGTGCATGCTTTCAGTATTTATACTTATCTAAAGAGGAATCAAGTTCTCTAAACAAAAAAATGTAGTTAAAAATACATAAAAAAAAGTATAAAATATTGAACATTTATTTTTACAACTTTTTATTCTGTTATCCAAACAGACAAGCTTTTTTTTATTTTTTAATTTGACATGAGAATTCATTTAGCCTATATATTGAGAAAATTTAATCATAATTTACATTTAAAGTCAGATTTGTGATATAATTGCAATTTTAATATGACAATACAAATTTTTATACAATACAAATAAGATGCAACTCATTCTTGTATTATATTTATATAAAAAACAACAAAGCATCATCCTCTACTAATTAAACAAATAATTCATTCATAATCAAAAAAAAAAAATATTAAACATTTTTGTTTCAATAACAAAATATGATTTTTTTGCATATAAATGCAACATACTTGCATTAAAATGATGGGATCTTTTTAATTCAAAATATTAAAATTTTAGTCCTATTATTTGTGTGATAGTTTGTACAGAGTTTTAAAAAAATATTGGTTATAATTTTGAAGAAAAAAGGAAAATTCCAGAATTTTCCCCTTTTTTATGATGACTATGCGATTTTTTTTTACAAACTTAAAAAAGGTTGATTTAGTATTCAGTTGTGTTTGAAAGGGGTGGGGTTTTAGTTTCTATCCACCCTGTATCAAATGATTCCCAGATGGAACCCATCCGGGAACAACCGGCAAATTTTTAAAACAACCGGACAACTAAGGTATTTTAAAGATTGCAAAGAAACCACATATTAAAAGGAAAAAAAAATTTTTTTTTAAACGTGATCGAACCTGAGTTATTCGATATCCCGGAAAAATTCCCAATTAAAAATTTTTCTTTAAAAAGGGCACCCAAATTTGAAATTTCCGGCTTTTCGTTCGTAAATTTTGCAATCGCACACAGCTTGTGTTGCCCTCTGAAGACGTTTTGTGTAACAAAAGAATTTATTAAATGTTCTGTTAAATGCGTAAATTGGTATAATGAGTTTTTGAAAATTATAAATAATTAAAATATTTTGATAAAATATTAACTTTAATCACGAAAAATAGTTAAGAAATTAATTAAAAATTGTTGTTACAAAGTACAGTAGCTTGACTTCGTTTCACTTTTGTTACATGGTTTGTACAGCAAAAATTCTTTTAGAATACATATTCTTTTCAGTTTTTCTCCTAAAATCCGTGTTTAATCCATGAAATTATTATGGAAGCAAATTGTTCTTGACTAATGCTTAAGAAATTTCTTTTCATGTTTGATCTAGAGAAAGAATTCTGCAGAAGGAACGGAAATTTGGTAAGGTTTATTTAATGTTCAGAATGAGGAGCTGTTGGATACAGTTCTCAAAAAGGAATATTTTAAAGTAAAAATATTGTAATATTTATGCAATATTGTGATCCTTAGGACAAGATTCGACGGTAAATTTTGAGATTATTTAATAAATCAATATTGTATCGCAAAATCCTATTTTAAGTTTTTGCTACATTTGAGAAGAGCTTCTGCCTTGCATATTATTCAAATTGTATATAAGAGAAAACCATATGAAGTCTCATATCGTTAACAATTTCGAATCTTTTCAGGTTCCAAAATTATGAAGTCCGTTTTCAATAATCCTCTTGTAGCTTCAGAGTGCGACCTTAAGGAACAAATCAAAATCCAGTTCTTTGATTCATAATTTCAGGTGATATTTTAATTTCTACAGCTATTTCCTTTGCAATTATTAGATAAGATATAATTCATGACACGGGCCCAAGGCCATGAAAACTGAGATTCGCACAGTAGACTTTAACCCTCATGGGCTGCTGCGCCACTGAGTTTAGTTTAATTCATGATGCTTTGCAAGGAATAATAGTCTTTTGAAAGAAAATTTGCTCATCGATATTCGAACTTCAAAAGATATGTATTTGCTAACACACATGGAGATTAACATGAAGAACAGGACGTTTCTAGAGTGTCGGCCGCCCGTGTGCAAAGACCTAATATACCGCCGTTCCAGACAGTTTTTCATATTTTGACTAATACTTAACGTTGACGTTATAAACTCATCTATCTGTATAAGAGTTTGAAGTAAAACATCATTAAAAATACAAATACAGTGGAACGTCGTTTATCCGAATCAATTGGGACCAGACAACGTTCGGATACGCGATTGTTCGGATTACCGAATGCGATCTATGCAGTGTATGAAACCGGACACTATACGGATATTGAAAATCATCACATGCGGAAAACGTGCTTGAAGAAAAAGCCAAATAAGTGCAAAATGTTGCAATTTTACCTTTATTGTGAAAAATAATCACTTATTTTTTGCTATATCATTGTACACCTTCGTTTTTTCGCTGCAAGGTCTCTGATTCTCTTGAGCCGCAGTAGTTGAGCAGGACAGCATTCTGATTGTTGTTCGTACCACTCCATAGCTGTCTCTAACGTAAAAAACGCGTCAGCATTTGATAGATCCTTGCTACTTTCGTTGCTGTTGTTGTCCTCGTTTTCATCCGTTTCATTGTCGACAGGGTCGGATTCCCAACGCAAGTTCTCGGATTCAACTAGCAGTTCACAACTCAACAAAAGAGCACGTATACACCCCCTCACTTGTAAACAAACTGACTTAATATTCCTCGCAGATGTTTACCAAACCACACAACTGAGTTTCCCCAAATATCTCTGACCTTGAGTTTTCCCGTCACTTTTAGCCTCACGCGAAACAACTGTTGAGCATTGCACTGTTCGAAAACGTATTCATATACAGTACATGCAATTGACAAAAAAACACACCCTTGTTCGGATATTTGACGTTTCGGATAATAAACGTTCGGATAAACGACGTTCTACTGTAGGTACAAAACTCACTTCTTTCCTCTATTTTGTTTTTCTAAATTGCAAGGCTGTTATTCAATTGAAAACTTTCAATTTTCTCAATTGCATATTTGAATTTAAACACGCCGATGTCTTAGGTAATATTAAACGTACTATAATGTTCGAATTAATTAGGACAAGCATTTTTTTTCTTGTCTGTGTTGGTATGTGATTACCATTGATGTCCCGAATTGCCATAAATCGGTTATACCTGCCCAGACGGATCTACTTTAACTACAATTTACTCATTTGACTGGTTTTAGTATATTAGTAGCTCAGTTGAAGTCATTCCAGTACGGCAAGTGGTGGTTATAACTTTGCGTTCCGTGTAACACGTATTACTTCTGTTTGTTCAAAGACGAGGAAGCGTTTTAAAATAATCGCTCTTAACGAAGAAACTTCTATGACTGCTGGAGATACAGCTACGGCAGTTGGTGTGGGCAAATCAAGTGGCAAATCAATCAAGGCAAGAACATTTTAAAAATTCCGGAACATCCTCTCTAAAAAAAAAAAAGGAAAATGTGGGCGCAAACGGGAAAACTACCTCAATAACTGATAAAATTCTAATAAGAAATCGCAAAATAAATCCAAGGAAAACACAAGCACAGACTTTGGGAAGGATTTATTAGAGCATAGTGTTTAAGTGAATACCTCAATTGTACTCTAAAAGCTTCTAGAAGTTGGTCGTAAGGCTAGAATCTTGAGGATAAAGCAATTTCTATCTCAGAAAATGATGGGAGAGCGCTTCGCACGGGCCAAAAAAAAACCGATCTTGGACTATTAACGACTGGAAGAAAGTAATTTTCAGTGATGAGACACATTTATTTGTGCTGGGATACAAATCAAGTGCAGTAAGACAAAGTGAAGGTGAAACTCTGTTACCAGATCATATCCAACAGACTCTAAAACACCCTTCTGAAGAGATATTTTGGGGTTTTTTTCACAAAGTGGCACTGGAATTTTAGTACCTCTTAAAACATCATGAATTCTGTCAAATACATAGAAATATTACGCAATAGTATTGTTTCCAGTCATGATAACATTTGACGTAACATTTCAACAGGACTTGGCTCTTTGTCACAATTCGATGTCAGTCGAGACTTTTATGCGAGAAAATAAAATACAAGTGCTTGTTTGGCCTGGTAGCAGGGGCGTAGCTACCACCGTATCAGCCGTATCAATGATACGGGGCCCAATATGTGTAACTACAGTCTCCCTAACAGGACTCTAATATCTAAAAAGGGGCCCGGGATTTTGGATACAGGGCCCACTCAGAACTATACTCCGTTTCACCTTAAGTTGGCAGCGCTGGGAAGGGTACGGTGACCAAATCACAGCCGCTACGAGGTTACTCTAGGAGAAGAGTTTGACTATAACAAATATATATAAAATTCTCCATATTTGGCGAGCAAAAAAAAAAAATGCTCTTAAAAACTTTGTTTTTTAAAATTGTATGAGGTTTTTGATAATAGTATAATCCTTTTATTTAATCGAGATTTTTAAAAGGTTTTTGTTTCAAATTTTTAAAAAATATTGATTAATTAACTATCAAGTTGCAAAGCAAATGGCGTTGATTTGGCGCGAATACTTTGGAAGAAGAATCTTGAAAACCGGTTTTTCAGTCAAATGTTCTGTTGTCAGCCAAAAGTCAAGTTGTTGTTTTCAACGTATTCGTTCACGGTATTAAAGAATAAATGCTTTTAAGATGTGATTAACTTAAAATATATCTTTAAACGCACAATTTCTATAATACATGATACTTTTTTAACAATTTTCTGTGCATTTGTTTTTTTTAAATTCCAAAACTAGTTGGAACTACTTTTTCAAGCGGATTCTTACATTCCCTACCTTTCCAAACGCTGCCAACTTGAGGTGGAACAGAGTATATCTACGCCAATGCCTGGTAGTTCACTAGACCTAAATTCTATTGAGAACTTATGGCGTATTCCAAAAATTATTTAATTAAGATGAACAGATGATAAAAAAATTGCTATATAAGTGTAGTTCCTCGAAAGTAAAGTCAAGAACATATGCGATACACTAATGGAATTAATTCCAAAACGTGTTCAAGAAGTAATTTCTGCTAAAAAAGGTCAAACTTCGTACTAATACAGAGATTTTTCAGTCTACTTAAGATATGCAATGATTAAAAGCTAAGGTTAAATCGTTTTTTTTCCCCATTTGTCCCAAAATTTGAACGAAGTATTAGAACGTAAAGCAACTTTCGCAAAATTTTTTTTGGCGCCTTTTGTTAAGTCATCGATTCAGTGCCCTGCCAGTACCGCTGATAAGCAAAAAAAAAAAAAAGTAAATAAACTTGTGGTATTGCCGGCTTTGCCACGAATTTTGCTATCAAATGAAGGATGTATATAAAGAGTAGACATTAATAGACTATGTGGACCAACATACTGTGCACAACATTCTATTTTTATTTTTAACTATGCTATCGGGGGACATTTTTATTTTCCAATAACTTGTTTAATGTTATTAAGTTTCTTTTGAAAAATTCGTAAAAAGTTTTGCTTGGGTGTATGCGATGCATACCGGCTGGATCGCCCTGGCAAAGAAGGGAACTTTGTAGATTGGTCGACGCGAAATATGCATAATATTATTAAAGGTGAAATTTATTTGAAAAAAAAAAACCAGTCTGCGTTGTGGGGGGCCCCCCCGTTCGAAATTTTAGTTTCCTGCGGGAAATAAAAAGAAATTTGAAAACTTCTTTAATAGGTCTTTATTGTGACATTATTCATGTTTTAAAATAAAATAACTTCAAGAGGAAGGTGTTTGTGTTAATGCATAATTTAGTCATTTTAACATTTGATAGGTAATAATTTATTAGATCTTGATGGGGAACTTTTTGAAAGGGGTATTTTAAGCGTATTAGAGAGAGAGCACATATTTATATTTTTTGAAGCTTTCTGATTCTGAATTTAAACATATTGTGATTTTTTACCGCTAAAAAAAATATCTGAATTCATTTTATAACTCATAGTGCACGATAAAGTTTTCTAATCTTATTAATATATGTTCATCATTTTGAAAATTCTGTACATTTTATACGCACATTTTCTTTAACAAAATTGCTTACTTGTGAGATATATTTCACGTAATATTTTTAAAAAGTAATAATTTTAACTATAGATTACAGTATTAAATCCTACAAAAAAAAAAGGCCGTTTTTGTCAAAGGTGCAAAAGATTGAATTAAACGTTGAGTACATTTTCAGATAGAAGAAGTGTCTCAATTTTCATGAAAATTTGCAACATTGTAATTCATACCTTTGCTTATAAAATAGCATTTGCATAATTTCAAAATATTCCATAGATAATTAGTTTTTCCTTTCAACATGTAAAGGGATAGATTATTTAGCATTACGGTATGGATCAGAGGTTGGATAACTTATAGTTGTGGTGTGCCAAACCACAATCTACCAATATGATTCTAAGTGCCACACAGTAAGAAATATTTGAAACAAATCCCACGACAATGCATTCAGAGTTAGGAAATATACACTGGTGGGCAAAACTTAAGCAACAATACAAATTTTAAGCAGATAGCTATGAAATAACAGGAAAGGGGTAACTGCGATAGGGGTTATGCAGTAAACGTGATGCCCATGCAAATGTCATGAACAAAACATCATAGGTGAGAAGAGTGTATGCGAAGCGCTTGCTGCTCAATACTACAATAAAAAAAAACCGAGGCACAATTAAAGACATTCGCTGCAAATACAAGTGCGTTCTTTCGTAAAATATGGTTATAAAAATCACCTGAACTACTTCATCCGTGGAAGAATGATCGGAAAGCTGGACTGGTAGTTTGACCAGTGTAACTGAAGAGTTCAGAATCAACAAAAGTGCCATTAGCTTCGCTTGGAAAGCTTTCAAAACCGTTAGAAAGGTTGGTGGGGTGACCGTCCTAGGAAAACAACAACTGCAGTGTATGACTGATAAATTATCCTGCAGGCAAAAAGAGTCAGCAAGCGTAATTGCTCAGTAAATGTATTCTTCAACAGGGCGACAAGTGTCGTGGTTTACTGTGGCCAGACACTTTCACAAAGGTGGCCTATTTGCCCACCTTCCTGAACGCTGCTTCCCTTTAAAGTTGGCGACATCGCCAACAGGCGACAGTTGGCCATCGGCGACGTAATTTAAAGTGATGTAAGTAGCACAAAAACTGGACATCTCATAAATGGAGTAATTTCCTCTTTACGGATGAGATTCGTTTCAGTGCCACAAGGGATTCTCAACGCCAGTTAGTCTGGAGAGAGGTCGGGACACGGTTTCATCCCAGTGACATCACGGAAAGAGACCGTTACTGTGGTCCTGGAATTGTCGTCTGAGGAGACATTATGTTGAACTGGCAGACTGAGCTCCACGTTTTCGACAGAGGTTCTGTAACTGGAGATTGTTATTGTAAAGAGGCGATCTGTCTCCATGTACGTCTGTTCCGAAGTGCTATTGCACCAGATTTCGTTTTGATGGATGGCATTGTACTGCCACACCAGACTGTTGATACTCGGCAGCTACTTGGAAAGTGAAGATATCACTCGAATGGATTGGCCAGCGTTCGCCCCTGATTTATATTCCATAGAACATGTGTAGGATACTTTAGGGAGACGCCTTGCGGCACGATTACATCCTCCGAGGAATACCTAACAATTGAAACAGATGTTGATTGAGGAATGGGCACTCTAACCTCAAGATTGGACAATCTGGTGCTGAGTATGGAGAGACGGTGCGAAGCGACCATTACAGTTAGGTTAGGGCATATCTCATGCGAAGGAACATGTGTAACAATACCATAAGTTCTATAAACCTTTTTTTTGTTTGTTTGTTTGATTCCATACTATATGTATTATATTCATTTTCGTGCAATTATGGTGTCGTCATCGTTTAAGTATAAAATGCTGTCTCTCACATTTCTGAATTTCATATCTTTCTGATGCTTTTTCGTGGAGTTATGGCAAAAAGAAAAAAAGTCTCACCTGTTGCTGAAGTTTTGCACATCAGTGTAATTCTCTTTTATCATTCCTACTAGACTACACATATATTGAGTATCATGTAATTTAATTTACTAAAACTACTTGTTCCAGCTAGATCAGGGGGACTCAACCTTTTTTTCTGCCTGGCCGCATACATATGTTAGCTATTTCTCGCGGGCCGTATACATATGAGGGCTATTTTACATGGGCCACAATATGAGGATAAATGGAAAGGAAGGGGGGGGGGAGAGAAATGCTTTAAAACCAAGATAGCATAGAAAATTTTAAATGTGGAAATTGATCAAAATATTAAAACTCCTATTTTGCCTTTTTTAGTTATTGTTTTTTACATTATTCACATTTTTGTCACTAAATTTTCCCAAAGTTGGAAAAAGGGAAAGAATCATTTTCCAAAACCTGCATTAGTGGGTTTCGTATGATTCCCAAAATAAAAACAAACTTCATGGGGTCCCTTTGTTCCGCTGTGACATCCCCGCTGACAAAACACTTTGTTGTTGTAAGATTATTAAAGGGCCCTTTTATCCCTTTTGGAAGAGACTTTGGAAAATGTTTTTAAGATTTCGGGAATTTTTAAATACAACACTTTCGTAAATTTAAACAACTACTGAACTATTTTTTTCAATAAATTTCCCAATCGTCTTGGAAACAATCTTTTTTTTAATATTTTTTGCTTAAGATATAAAAGATAGTTAAAATTAGTTTCATATAAAAATGGTCCTACCCCTGTTGTTCTTATCACTAATCAGAAAAAATATATCGTTTCCCACCCATGGGACATAAATGCAAAATTAATATTTGATTTTGTAACAAAGAATTTCTAACTAAATTTTCAACAATAAATGAATTTCTCAGAGCAATGGGCCATGACCAGGCCACTTAGAAAACCCCGGTGGGTCGCAGGTTAAGTATAGCTGAGCTAGATGTGTGTTTATATGTAGTAATAAATCTCATCCAAATAGGAGGGAACTGCGTGAATGAATTGACTTCAGAGAATAGAAATCACCTGAGAAAAATACACGCAGAAAAAGCAACTCGTTTAAAGAAATGGTTGTGCGATAGCCTCACTGAGGCTATATAAACTGAAAAGGAAAGGACATTTTACTAGGAACTGCTCTTTCATTATTGTTATCTGCTGTTTTCGATTCATTTCAATCATTTTTTTTTACTGGGAGAGGAAGAATAACAGTGATCAAGGCTCAAAATTACGAGTTTCATCACCAATAGCCTACAACTCCACCCCTTTAAAAGGGCAAGGGTTTAAAAAAGTTCCCTTTTTAAATTTTAAAAAAATTAAATTTTATTTTTTACAGGGGAAACGTTTTGTTCTTTGTGGCATCAATAGATGGCAGCACCAAACCAAATGTATTTGTGGATTTTATTTGGACAAATTTTTTTAAAAGGGGTTTTCTTAAACCCCACTTTTTTAAACCCCAGCTTTTTAAAAGGGGTTTTTGTCCCCCACCCGAATTAATTTGAATTCCTCATCTATTTTTTTAAAAGTACGTTTTCTGTCACATTTATTTTTCAGTTTTCCCTGGGGGCAAAAAAGGCTGCCTTTTAAAATTAAACTAAAATTGAAAGGTTTTGGAAAATAAAAAAGTAATAACCCTTTTAGTTGACACGTGATTTTTAGTTTTCTTTTTTTTAAAAGATGTTATTCAATGAAAACGATCCGATAAAAGAACAACTGTGGAAGAAAACCGAAATACTGAGTAACTTTATAATAGTATGCTTTACTACCACCGGAGACTGGATAAAAGTTCGAAGTTTACAACAGTGAAAGTAAGTTGCCATTTTTTTTATAAATATATTTTTATCATTTAAGAAAGTTCAGTGTTTTTTTTTTATAGTAATAGGATGATGACTATGCAATAGACCCCTATTAACCGAATTTTTCTCTTTCCCCGATTAAAATGAAGGCAAAACCCCCTATTTAACGTATAATAAATCCCGAATTAACGAATTATTTCAACAGCCGATAATTTACACACAAAAAAAGAATTTTTCTTGTAAGTAGCAAATTTAGATCGGAAAAGGTGCAGACGATTAATGAGTGCAACCTATCACGTGAGTTTTGAAGAGGATAGGAAACTCTTCTTATTTCATCCCACTCCACAACGCAAGGGACATTTTAAGATTTTAACGATTATGTGACATTTGAAGACGGGCTGCCTATCTGTGCAACTGAAATTGAGGAAATTGTAGATTTTACAGGAGCCAATGAATAATGATTCTGATGTAGAAATTGATAATGAAACTTTTCTCAAAATTGTTACATTTTCTGATACTTTACATTGTTTGGAACCTGTGAAAACATACCTCATGCAGCAGGATGTAAATGACGCAGTATTTTCTCCTCTGCATAAAGTAGAAAAAGAACTCTTTCGAGTCAGGACTCAAAAAGATTGTCAAACATCTATTAGTCTGTTTTGAAATTTCCATTTAAGTGGTGCGTAATAATTCATTAATAGTATTTTAGCTGTTGAATAAAAAACGAGTAATTTCTAGCTATGAATATTTTTTTTTTGCGTAGTTGCTTATAATAGAATTTCCAAAAGTTAAGTGGAAAAATTTGCATTTTGTATAGACCCTGATATAACGAATAACCCCGATTTAACGAACAAAATGTTCGCTCCTGGTGAATTCTTTAAATCGGAGTCCAACTGAATATGTCGAATAGATCATAGGTCTCCAAAGTAGTGGTCCGCAAGAAAATTTCCCTGGTCTTCAGAAAAATGTGTAGAATATACTTACTCATCACGTTAAGTTATGTTTTAAGATGCATTGAAACATAATTCAATTCATAACAATACGTGAAAAGTTATAAAAACGCCATTCATAGAATATATTTAAGGTACGTTCGGAACCGTGATTTTAAAAAAGCACATAAATGGATAATTTTCATGATATTTAGTGTCACTTAGATTAGAATACATGTATAAAATTGTTTTTTAAAGGGCATTTGACAAAAAATTTATTTAAAATACAATATTGGAAAAATTAACTTAGAATAATCTTTTTCAAAATTGTTCTCTTTTTGTGAAAAATGCTTCTATTATTTTAATATTTTGCCTGTATAGCTTCAGACCTCTGTAAAAGGTCAATTATGAATTTTTTAAACGCATATTTTCAGAATTACAACCCATTGAAATAATTATTCGGGGTTTTTTCAAAATTTCCCCTCTGTTGTCAAAAAAATAGATAAACCCAATTTTTAAGTTATATATTTCAAAATTCTAATTGAGCCTCTGTACAGAGTTCTGAGCTATATTTCAGGCAAAATATTAAAAATCGAAGCATTTTTCAAAAAGGAGAATATTTTGAAAATGGGGCATTCTATGTTCATTTTTGTCAAAATATTGTACTTAAATAATTTTTTATTGTATTACTATTCTTAAAACACTTTTATATACATTTTCTAATCTAAGTGACACTAAATATCATAAATAGTATCCATTTACACGCTTTTGCAAAATCACGGTTCCGAACGTAGTCGGATACCTTAACACTTAACACACGCGGGATTTTAAGTTATTAATTTACTGATCCGAGAAGAAAAAAGTTTGGGACCGCTGGAATAGATCAACTGTACGTAATTTAATTTATTCTTATTTTCAAATCTGTTACTTTATGATTTTCTTTCGATTTAATAAATTAACTTAGCATACTTCCTCCTGGTGTCTATGAGGTATAGTACCTTCTACAATATGATAAATTGGAAGTTTAAACTTTATAGAAAAAATGCTATTTTTAACTGTAGAAAATATTCTTCAAAAAAGTAATTTAATAATTACATGCCTATGAATAAGTTATTACCCATAATTTTCTTAATTGCGGTCAAAGTATTTTATTAATATAAGCATAGAAATAACACATCTAGATTGTTTCTAACCTAGCTCCATCTAGTGAAAATGTGGTTAAAATAAAATAAATTTAAAAAAAGAAATATAACAATAGTTAAATTTTTCGCTTAAAAAAATAATTAAACGTAAAGTTTTTAAAATTACATGCTTCCACAATCCAAAATATTGGCTACATAGAGTTTAATGTGAAGTTATTTAAAGGACTGCGATTGATATATTTTTTTAAAAAAAATTAATTATGGAGTTTTTATCTCTTTCTAATGAATAAACAATCAGTGGTTTTAAATTAGCTTTTATTTTACAGAAAAATGAATGATAATGAGGAAACATATAATCAATCATGAGTTCGATGAAACCTAGAATTTGTTGCCTTGCAAAATATCATTACCTTTAGTAAGGAATAAAATTGTTATTCAATATTTTTTAAATACTTAGGGGAATTTTCTTTTTATTCCGACCACAGAAACCCCCCAAAGATCATTTATTTTATCCAGTGGATACAATTCACGACGGGTATAATGTTTCATGTGCTTTTCTTCTAACCTTAAGGTGAGTATCATGTTGAAAGACATTTTCCGCGACCACCTATCAAATTTAAAAAATTCCCCGGGCCCAATATCGTTCTGTCAAATTAGCTTTTTTTTTTGTTTGGGCGAACGGGGTTTTTTGTTGCGCTCCGATTCTTTAACCATTTTTCCTTTAGGTTCTCGTTTCATTATAAGAATGAAAATGATTTTGTTTTTCTTATTGAAAATGTTTGTAAGTTTTGGCGATTAGATTGTACTAATCGTATCTTCTCCAATTGACACAACAGCCCCGGGTGGGCCAAGGCCTTCTCGAGAATCCTCTTCCATTTCGATCAACGCTTAGCAACAGTTCTTCAATTAGTTACTCATAAAACTTTAAAATCCCCTTTCTTGCAATCAGCCCACCCAATTTGGGCGTAACCCCAGATCTAGTTCCAATAGGTTTGTAATTGAAAATTCTGAACGTCAAGGATGAGGGGTTCATACGACAGATGTAGCCCCAAACCAAAAATCTTATGGATTTTAAGGGCATTTCCAAATAGTATATAAATCAAAAAAATTTTGGTTATTTCCAAAACCATTCTCATTCACAGCATTAAAGATACATCTAAGAACTTTTTGCTCAAAGATGGCTAGCTGTTCAGTCTGTGATTTAGTCCAAGTTCCAGATCCATAGGTAAATACGATTCTGATGATTGTTTTATATAGCGTAATTTTTGTATGTATTTTTTTTTTCAATTTCGACTATAATACCATGAAGACAGTGATTAGCAGAAATGATACGTCTTTTAATTTCAGCACCAATGTCGTTTAGAATGCTAATGTTTGAACTCAAATAGGCGAAATTATCAACCACTTCAAACATAATTTTCAGTCTGCAGATATTTAAAACCTACTGTGGAGGTGATATTAAAACCTATGCAACTTATCATATGATTTCTTAAGGTCTTAACGCCTTGACAAATATTTTTTGTACGAAAATTATTATACTATACATGGATAACAAAAGGGTTGTACGTTTGGGAAAATGGTATCCCTAGTGTTAATGCCCGAATCGCGAATAGCTCATTCTAACGCCAAATCAAAAGGAACAGAAAACCCCCCTGTCTCCACCCTTTCTGACTTGAAAAACCCCCTGAGGAACCAGAAAGCTTTATACAAGAAACAGTATTATACCCAAACAATTTTTTTTACAATTTTAAAAACTTAACTTATTTCATCAATCTTTTTAAGTTTAAAACCCGGACAGGGCAAATAGGTTTTCATTTCACAATTTTATAAGGATTTTTCCCTTAAAGGGGAGGGGGAAAAGGGGTCCAGGAGTCCAACCCCCCTTTCCCCTGTCCCGATTTTTTTGTTGGTTTTAAACCTTTTTATATTACGAAAAATTTTGGGCTTTTTAACCCCCGGGCCCCCTTGAAAATTTTGGGTGTGTGCTACTGATGCAGGTCAATAATTTTCCCTCCTTTTACCCTTTTTGGGCCTCCTTTCCCCATCTAACCCTTTTTTTTAAGACTTAAATCGTAAAATTCACCGGGTTCACACTTTCAAAAATAAAACAAATGTATCAATTGTTCGCATGCCTTTAAAATTTTTGAATTTAAAAACGGAAGAAATTTGGGATTTCCTTTTTTCCCTTCAAGGTAAAGGAAATGAATAATTTTTTTTTTCTTTTTCAAGGGGCTTTGATTTTTAAAATTTAAATTTTTTTGTGTTCTGATAAAATTTTTTTTGATTAAAGACTACTTTAATACTGTTGGATAAATATGAATTAATTTTTATAAATGAATTTTAGAACTAGAATTTCTTTTAGTATTATCCTTTAAAATTATTTAACCTAGTACAAGCAAATAATAAAAAAAGTCGTCTTCTAAAAGCTTTAACTCTTCAATCTTATCAGCAGAGTTAGTTAATGTATTATTAGGCTAAATGTTATTTTTTGTCCTGTACTATATATATAGTGGCGAACATGAGGGGGTTTGAGTGTTCACTCCCCATATAAACCAAGATATTTATAATTATTAGCATAAAGATTACACTCAGTGTACTTTTTAAAATTTCACCCCCTTATATATGTATAATAGTAGGGTGTGTTCGGAACTGCATATTCATATACACACACAGTCGAATCGCATGGTATTATGATCAGATGATTACTGAGCAAGTCTTCGTGTAGCAAAATATATCGTAATGGGTAAATCGTGCAATTTATCAGATTTTAAAAAAGGCATGATCACTGATTATCCAGCAAAAGCAGAAACATTTCGGAAAACACTGCCAGGGCCGGCTCTAGCAGTTTTGCCGCCACGGACAATAATGGAAAATCCCGCCCCTCTCTCTCCAAAGCAGAAAATTATAATTAAAAAAGATAAATTGTTCACATAGACACCCCCAAAAATTTTTAAAAATGATTCTTGAAAATATGGCATATATATGAAAAAGTTTTTAAAAAATACAAAAAAAAGTTAGGGACATAAATACTTGTTATTATTTAAAAACAAGTAAAATGTAAGAAAAGGGTTTCCGTTCATTTCACCCGGGGCCAATTTTTCGAAAAAAAAAGTCAACTGATGGTGGGGATCAAAAAGCGTTTATTTTAAAAAGTAATTTACACTAAAAGCCCCAAAATAAAACATCTCCTGTGGCCTTAAACCACTAAAACCTTTTTAAACCCCTGCCCCTTTTTTTGGTAAATGAGGGCCGGGCACGTAGGGGGAAGGGGGGAATTTTCCTTTTGTAACCCCATTTCCCTAGGGGGGAAATTTAAACTAGTGAAAATTTCAAATTTCCTTATGTAACACGGGGCGTGGCTCCCGCGTACAAGATAGGGGACCTCCAAGTTTTGGGGCCCCACCAGATTAACTAAAGTCAAAAACCAATGGGGCCCCTTTCAAAAAAGGCCCCAAAGGGAAATTTTTTTGATACGGGGTCCACTCAGAATTAGCTACGCCAGAGAAAAAAGATACCCCAGTTTTAACCTTCGATTTTTGGGTATAAAAAACCAAATTAAAACTTTACAGAGACAAAATAAGGAAATAAGATATTTAAAATTTAAAAAACCCAAAATTTCCCCCACCCAAAATATTTAAAAAAATTTTTTTAAAACAAAACCCTTTTTAAAACCAAAAAAAATATTTTCCAAATTCAATTAAAATCCCGTTTTTTAAATTTCCGCCCCGGACGGGGGCCCGGGCCCCCAGAGTCCCCCTGACACTGTTTTGTGAAATATTCGCTTAGTATCTCAATACTTGTGCATACTTATCCATCGTAGTCTATTAAGTACAGCTCTACAAGCAAAGGTGTATCATGCGAATGATGGGTTGCCTTTTTTTTTAACAGGACAATTCCACATGCCATGTGGTCAAAACTGACCATGAGTGATTCGAGTATGCTGACGCGACTTCCACTTTATACAATAGCCAACAAACTTCATAGATCTGTACCCCCGAGAAATTCTGAGGGAAAACATGTGGATCAACCCAGAATCTCCACGAATTACGTGATGCTTTGCTGTTCTCATAGTCAAATATTCTCGAAGAAACCTTCCACACACATTGCACTCGTCGCTCTACTTCCGTTCTAAGTGCGAAAGCGATATATTCCGGATATTAGGTGAGTAGTCAATGTTATACTGTATATATATAATGTGACATAGCTGATCAATTATTAGGAGCATAAACTTTTAAATTTTTGGGAATACCCCCCAGGTTTCGTTTTCCCAAGTATGGATACAGTGGTTAACAAAGGAGGGGGCCCGCCCCCCAAAAAGCTTTTTTGGTTTTTTAATTTCGTTTGATTTAGCCCAAGTATTAGTACGTAAAATTTAATTAAGTATTTGTTTTTAAATTTGATTAATTTTTTTAAATTTAAAATTTTAAATTTTTTTTTCAAAAAATTTTTTACTGTGGGGTTTTTTTCCAAAAAATCGAAAAAAACCGTGGGAGCATGATAAAGAAGGTGAGTTCCCCCGGACCCCCCCCTGAAATATTCCTGAGTGCGCCCCCGATGGACTAGGGTTCAAAGAGAAAAAACCGGGGGCGTCACAGTCATATAAAAAACAAAATGCATCATGTGACGTCATAACTGCATTTACGTGTTTTCAACTAATCATTGCCAGCGTTTCACTCTGTTGCCAATTTTTACTGTTTGCAGAGACTTTCTTTTGAAAATACACATTTGTCAACAATAAAAATGCTCATAAATAAATAAAATGCATTCGATTTAAAAATACACAAGTGGGATAGGATTTTTTTTAAATTTTGAACCCCCCTTTTTTTTAGATTTTTTTTACATAATTAGAAATTTAAACCTTTTAAAATTTTTTACAAGAGAACGGAAAGCGCCAAATTTCATTTTTTTGGCAGGGAGAAATCGTTTGGCATTTATCAGGGACTGTAAATGAATTTAGCCCATTATCTACACTACTTTGTTATTGTGTAAAGCCTTGCCAAACTTAAAGATTACTGTAATCTCTTTATGGAACTGAAACCACAAAGTATATGTACTGTGTTATCTGATTAATATATTAGAGTTCTACTTCGAAGGTGATTATAGTAGTCTATTTTAACCAGTTAACTATGATTGACGAGTATACTGGTCAGCGGAAAGGTATATCTTTTTTTCCCCCGACGAGCAAACTTTTTCCGCGTAAAAAATAGTGACCATTTGGGGTTTAAATTGTTATTTTTTGAAAACCCTACCAAACCCCAAAATGTTTAGAAAAAATTTTGAGGCCAGCTGGGCGGAATAAAACAAATAAAAATGAAAATTTGGGTGAATTTATGTGCCCCCGTATGCCCCATGCAGCAAAGTCCGCATAAAAAGCCCCATTTTTTAATTGAATTGGGTCGATCGGCCAATTTTTCCCGCCGCCCTTTTTTTTCCCCAAATCGGAAGGGGGCAAAAAACGCCAAATCGTAGGGTTTCTACCCAAAAACACAACACGCAAAAAAAAGCGCCCAAAATTGGGGGATTTTTTCAAAATTTAGCGGACCAGTGGCCGATTCGACAATTTCACCTGCGATGATAATGTTTTTTAGATGTTAGCCCTAAAAAGGGCAAAGTCAAAAGTGGAAAGGCTGATTTATAGTCGGGTTCCTTCAGGTATGGTCAGCCATTGGACAAACGCGTGACGCTAACCAGGTTTTGGCCCCTTGCTAGTTTTTGGCCCGGGGAAATTTTTCCCACCATTGAAAGCCGATTGTTTGGGTTGAACCGGGGCTTAATTTTAACCTCCAAAGTTTTTGTTAAAAAAAGAATAAAAATTTTTTTTGGGGGGGCAAAAGCTTTTTCCCCCCCCTAATAAAATAACTGTTTTTAGATCAACACCCACAGCACCCAATTTCCCGAACCCACCTTAGTGTCAAGAAAGGGGGAGAAAAAAACTTCCCTCAGTAAAAAGGGAAGTAATTCAGTTTGGGGTTAGGGGGTCCCGTCCGGGAAATTTTTAGTCACTAAAAATTATATATATATATATATAGAGAAAAGAGAGAGATATCGTAAAAACCTTTTTGAAGGACCGCCTCAGGAACCCGCGACCAAGTTAAATTACTTTATAGGCCCGTACATAAACCTCCCGTACAATAAGTATTAGTAATAAAATTGCCTTTTTAAAATAATTTGCCTTTATAAAGACATTTGTTCTGCGATTAACGAGGGATACCAAAGTTATTTTTTGGACACACAACTTTCACGCTCTAAAACTCGAGCGCCATAGTTAACTGGTTAAATTAAGTAGTTGGGATACGAGACTTTAAAAAATTTTTTTGATTTTACCAAGCCAAAAATATTACTTATGATAATATTTTTGTACCAAAACATGATCATGATATTTTCTCTTTGATATTATAGCTAAACAAACTTTAACACATAAAAATAAATCAAGTACGATAAAAGATTTCAAAATCCTTTATTAAGAAATTCATGAAAGCGGTCTTCACTTTTCTTCTGTGACATAGTACAAATGTTGAATTCATTTTGTATAAAAAGAGAGTTAGTCTCATTTTTAGTATACAATATGCAGTACAGAAAGACAAGACACAGAAGCCCTAATTTATATCGGGCAATTGACTGTACATTACTTAATTGTATATAAATATGTCAAGAAGAATGAAACTGATTTATTTTTACAAATGGAACATTCGTTGAAGCATGCCTTTCGGAAATCCAGATATGTTACAGTATTTACATACTTTTCTAAATAAGATGAACCCCAGCTTTCTGGTAAGATTGGAAATTACATTAAATAAAATCGATAGAATACGGAACAATTTCTGCAAATAAACAAAAATCCTTTTAACGTTTTATACTATAGCTGATTAAAATTTTTCATCCGATTTTTGTACTGATATTTAAACAAAAAAGTTAAGAATTCTTTTATAAGGAAAATTCGAAAATTAAAGATGATTGAATTTAATAACTTAATATTAATTTTAATCTTACTTTTTATAATTAATTGTTGAGTATTTTAAGTTCATCTCACCTTTCACTTTATAAAAAAATACATAGAGTATCATCCTTTATTATTGACAGAGCAAATAATGAATAGCAACATACATCATCAAATGGAAACAGTATTGAAGATAGCAAATACTTTGCATGGGGTTTTTTACATACTAAATTAAAAAAATTTTTTAAACAAAAATTTTTGTTAATTTGATATGGGGTTACCCCAAAGGGAGATTTTTAAATAAAACATTAAATATAGTTTATATATAATACCTTGATATTTTTGTCGTGTGGTAATGTTGTTGCTATGGAGATGAGGCATATTATAGTTTTTTTTTTTTTTGCCCGTGGAAACCTTATTAATTTCAGATGATTTTTATTCAATTTATTAAAAATTTAGCCATTTTCATTGCATTTTTCAGACTACTGCTTCAGTCTTCTTTTGTATTTTGTGCTATTTTCGAATATAGATATTTTTAAAAACATTTTTTAAAATACATGACTAAAAAAATGAGGTTTTTGCTTTTAAATATTTTTCCACTTTTTTTACTTTAAAAAAATCATTTTTTAAAAGTTCCTCGCGTTTTTTAATGTTGAAGAAACAATTATTTTTAAATAATACCCCAATTTTTTTTATATTAAAAAAATAATAATTTTTTTTTTTAAAATGACCAAATCAACATTTTTTACTTTCATTTGAAATATATTTCAAAACAGTTTAAAATTATTTTCCTGACGATTTGCTACAGCAAGACCGCCATCTTGGATTCCATGTCGCTCGACAACACTAGCGCGATTAAAGAATCGCGCCAAGCAGCGCTTGGTAAGTAGCACTTCGATATCAAATTAGTTTCGAGGTTTCTTTAAAATTAAATAATTTAGTTTTGGCATTACAAAGAATGATTTCTCTTTTTCATATGAATTGTAACTTCTCTGAAAATAAACGAACAAAATAATTTTTTTTCGCAAAAAAAGAAAGAAGATAATTAACATTATATATATAGCAATCACAGGTACAGGTAACAATGCAGCAACACTGCACATGTCATTTCTATAAAAAAAAGCACAAGTAATGCTGATTAACACGTGTCGTCATAACTTCTGAGTTCTTAGCATTCGAATTCTGATGCTGTTATGGCATTTAGATCTTTCATAAGTCCTTCCAGATTAGCCATTTCAACACTCAAGTCTTCAGTACTGTATGAAGGCTGAGAATAAAAAATAAAATGATTTAACAGAACAATAATGACAACAAAGAATAACAAAATGGCGATAAATATCAAAAAAGAGTTTTCTTTCTTATTTTAGATTGAAAAAATTTACGTACACCGTCTAGCCAAAAACATTATGAACATCTCTACATTTTTCAATGAACTCGCCTGGATGATGTGGAAGCCTCGTGATTAAATGGTATTTAACTGTCGCTGGAGAAGGTAAGCTATCACTTGGAAACCACACATTCAACACACGCGAGAAAAATTCCGGAAAATAATGTTTGAATTATTCCCCCAAATTTGGGCCCGGAATTTTTTGAATTATCTAAAAAATAAAGTTTCCCCTTACAGCCGTTTATGCGTCCAAAATTTAGCCTACGCTTGCCCAGTGTGGGGATACCAAACACAAATTAATATTTTAGATACCTTTAAAAAATTTTACCATCCGGATGATCGTAAAAGGGAACCAGAAAATATGAAAAAAGATAATCCCGGGAAAACCAAAAATCATTTGTTTTAAATTTTATATCCAGAAAAAAGGGAAAAACCCAAAACCCCTTTTTCAATTCACTTTAAAGCCAAAAATGATTAATATGCCTAACTACCCAAAACAAAAAGATACTACTAAAAGGCCCAAAATTTTCATTCCCTATTAAACCCTCAAAAACTTTTTTTTTGTGCAACCCAAAACGAACCCTTGTTATTATTTTTCCCCTGTTTTTCATTTTTTTTATTTTTGTCGTATTCCCGATCTGGGCTTGCCCCTCCCCTTTTTTGTCTTAAATTTCTTTTTGGGAAATTTTAGCAGCCAATGGGGTCACTATCCTCACACGCCATGATCCAATCAGAGCGCCCACTTAGCTCTCAAAACCCAAAACTCAAATAAAAACCCTCATGAACTTGAAACTTTTCTTTAACGATTGGCTCGGGCCAATCACAGCCTTCTACTCCCCCCGCATGAATACCAGTCGCCCCATCACCCCTTCCCGGGTATGGGGGGAGGCCGGCTTCCCCGAGCCATATGCCCCGTTAATTAAAAGGGAAGGAAGCTTTTCATTTTGCTCTTTCTTTTTCGAGTGAGGAAAAAGGGGGCTGGTCTGCGAGTTTGAAAGAGGGCGGATTGTAATGGCCCGTTTGGGAAAGAGATCTTTTGAAACAGCAACACTGGGAAGGTTTTTTTGTTTTGCCGTTTTTTGTATTTGTGCAAATTGGGTAAAAATGGTGAAACCAAAATAGAGACACCCCCAGCTGTTTGGGGTCCACGAGTCATCAAAGAAAAAAAAAAATTTTAAAAAAATTTCCCGCTTAGTAAAACAAAAGGGGAGAAAAGGGGAGTTGGGAGACCATCAAATGCAGGTTTAAGTAAACAAATGTTTCGGAACACACAGTTCAGCGGACACAGTTGGATATGGGACTGCATTGGCAGATGTCCCAATCGGGTTTGCCCGACCAAGGTTGTTGCTAACCACGCCTTTTAAAATGGGCTCAGAAACATTGGGGTCTTGGGCCAAAAAAATAAATAAGTGGAGTTTGAGTTTTGTTTTATGGGGAAAACCCGTTTTTTGGGTATACTGCGCCAAACATTCCCTAGGTCTGTGGTCTGGACGGGAAAAAAAGAAATTGGGTGACAAGATGGAGGGCCAAAAAAGAGAAGGATCACTGAGGTCCCCGGGGGCGTGACAAAACCGGGTTTTTCAAAAAATAGTAAACCCTTTAAAAGGAAAAAAATCACTAGGGTACCTCGGGATTGTGACACCCGTACCCACCTAAAGAAGGTGAGCCCCCTGAGGGGAATAAATAAGTGGGAGAGCTTTTCCTGGTTCGATGAATCATTCATCACATCGATGGTTGTGTCAGAATGTGCCGACTTTCCACAGTTGCTTCCTCCGTATACAAAGGCTCCATTATGTTTTGGAAAATGTTCTCATGGGTGACTCTGGGATCCTAAGTTCTGGTAGAAGGGACCGTGAAGGTTGTAGACTATCTGAGCATAATTGAGATCAGTTGCACCCTTATATGGCGTCTGTTCCAGCTGGACAGCATCCCATGAAAAAAGGCTGGAGTTGTTTGTATTAGAAGGGTACGAGGAGCATAAAGACGAATTCCAATCTCCTTCCAATCTCCTAACTCATCGGATCTTAACCTGATAGGGCTCTTTGAGGGTTTCATACAAAGCAGCTGAGAGATCAAACATCTTCATGTCGGAATATCTCGACTTTACGAGATCACTGCTTAGAGAATTTAGTCTCCAGTTATCTACCAAGAATTTGTGGCATGCATGCCAAGGCGAGTTATAGCTGTTTTGCCGGCAGAAAGTGGTGTAACGTGTTATTGAGTGAATGTACATAATGTTTTAGCTCTTCTGTGTGTGCTTGATTTTAAAAATAATTACATGTACATAATTTAATCTATACATTTTATCGCTGGAAGTGTAAAAATTAACATTAATATCTTGTAATCAATATATTTTTTTGATTTTTTCCAATCTAGCACCACTTAAACAAGATCCTCTAATTTCTTTTATATTTTCAGCATTTAAATCAGCTGTTCAACATGGGAAAATAACCTAATTGATTTCTGTTTAGTGGTTTAAAAGATGCTCCACTTAAGGTCTAAGAATATGATAAATTTTAATAATAGAATAATATGTAGAGAAAAAGTCCACACAGCAGCTTTAATATTTTGCCTCAAGAACATCATGTCACGTATAATTAGAATAAGAAAGATCATCCGAGCTTCACTCATAGTTGCAGTTAATAAAAGTAAGTAAAATTTTTATTTATCTACCTTGAAGAATTTGCATTTATTTTAGTTGGATTGATTTTACATAAATTTCAACTCTTGGTGCGAAATACCATTTAATAATTAAATGCCTTACGAGTAATCCGAAAAATCACGCTGACTGGATCTCCATTTAATTTTAAAAATGAAGTTTACTCACTTTTCGAACAAACATTTCAAAAAATTAAAAAATGCATTTTTTAAAAATTATTGAGTGTGAGGATTTTTACTGTATTATACAGTAAGTAACACCGCTATTTTTAACTTTCGTTATTTAATACATTGACAATATTCAAAAGAATATTTCTTTTGAACACGAGTAATTGAGAAGTTAGTAAAGTTAGTAACATGCAGTTGTATCTTAAGAAGAATATTTGTGAGAATACACTAGCTAGGACAGAGGAAAAGTAAATTATTTACACAAGATGTGGAGAAAAATTCCTATGTTTTTACACATTTTTTTGCATTTTTAAAGAAATATTTTGATTTGAGATTTTGTAAAAATCGTCTGCTGTGTTTGTAAATTTAATTTTTTAATGTATATATAAAATATCGTCTGCAGATAAAATAATTCTATTGTTGTGATTATTTGGAAGTATAGCAATGAAATTATATTCTATTACTTACAGTTATAGAATTAATTATTTTAATTATAAGTTTTGAATAGAAGATTTGGTTTTTAGCTTTATATTTCATCCTGTGTGCAATCATATTTTATTACATTAAGATTATTATGAAGCTTATGCGAATAGTAGACAGTTTTCAAAAATTTATTAGTTATTTCTCAATTATAAGTGTACAGTGACTTTTATTTCACGTCTGTATTTTTTCCTCATGAATTTCGAATTCGTTTTTTAAAAGAAAGAAATTAAGTCAATGCTATTAATGCTAATGCACTCCTTGTAAAGCATTTATGGATACTTTGCGTAGAAAAGTGTTCTGATATTACACATTATCAATTAAATAACTAATAATACCCATTATTCCTCAAATTTAAAAACGTAAAACAAAATTCTATTTTTCCTAAAATTACAAAAGGTTTCAGTTTGAGATTTTCTCTAACGTTAACATATTACCTTAAAATTTTAAATTTAAAAGAATTTTTTTCTCCCACATCGGTAATTGTAGAAGCGAAAAGGGAAAAGAAGCAAAAATCGACCCAGGCAGGTCCTCCCCCCCGCCCCCCTCCTGTTGCCTGGGCATGGTGGAAGGCCGAGACGACTTGAGTGTCGATTGCTGAGATGAAGGGGTGGCTGGGGATGGCCCACTGCCAGTCAATAGTTTCTTCTGCGGGCTGGCAACTTGCTGTGGCTTCACTACAACCAGAGGATCATTTCATTAGTATGCATTTTCAACATACGGAATACATTACGCGCATAAAAAGAAAATTTGTAACCCCATAAAATTGCTCTATTTTTTAAGCAACGCCTTCCATACAAAATATAAACCCCACCAGACTATAAAAAAGCCCAAAAAACCCTAGTGCCCAATTAGATCAAATTTTGCCCAGGCTGCAAAACCCCAATCAGTGCGCACACAGGGAATTTTTTTTAAAAAACCTGGTTTAAAATTCACCATTTGTATCATGCTCCTTTATTTTGCGATTTTCGGGAACAAAACACAGTGAAAACTAATTATTGAAAAAAAATTAGCATTAATTAATAAAATTAATCATTAATAACAGATACTTTATTAATTTACGTACTATTAAATTTAGAATTTAAACATCCAAAAATCGGGGTTTTGGGGGGGGACCCGCAGGGCCCCTTCCTTTGGGGGCCACTGCCCTCAATTGTAAACAATAAACCCAAAAATGAAAATACACAAAATAAAATGCCCACCATTAAAAAAACCCAACCACTTTTATCCCTCCCTGCCTAATTTAAAATCCACACCGCATTTCTAAATCCTCCCCCCCCAAAAACCTTCTAAGCTTTTCAAGACATTATCATGAACTAGCCACCTATTCCTTTTTAAAGATACTGCTCCTAATTCTAATAACATCTATCTCTGCTGCATCTTCCCCATCCAAGCATGTCCTGTTTTTTGGCTACGCCACTGCCCATACCCCCACATCCCAGGATACAAAACAAAAAGAAACCCCCC
>BMAV01002056.1:0-12333 GCA_019973955.1 Trichonephila inaurata madagascariensis | reverse complement strand
TGCGGGGGTGTGCGGGGGCGTGTGTGTGTGTGTCTGTGTGAAAAATCACATTTGATATATATCATTGAACTATCTATAAAGTTCTCATTTTCTTTTATGTTTAAAGACTATTTCCTCGAAATATAGGAAACGTCGATCCTGGTTCGTTCTGTATACATCTATTCTATCATAAAAAAAATTAATCGAAAAAGTTTTCTCATTTATGGCTTCATTAACATATAAAAGTGTATATATACGGTAGTACGATCCAAATATTTGAGGACTGTGGCCTTTGCTGACGACAAAAGCAAGTACCTAAGATTAAACTACTTAAAATGGATTCTACCAACTCTCTCTTACCTGACCAGATTGGTTTAGTCCATGTCATGTGACCAAAGCGTCGCGCAGCTGTTACATTCCGAAGCTAGTTAGCACTACTCCGCGATGTAAAAAAGATGGCTTCTTCTTGAACAGCGTTGAATATTAAATTCTGCCAAAGCTTTGGTAAAAAAAATTAAATAAATAAAAATAAAAAATATAAATAGAGACTTTGGAATTGCTAAGTAAAGTGTATGGTGAATCTGCCATGGCGAGAAAAAGATTTACGAATGGCATTGCCATTTTAAAGAGGGTCGAGAATCAATCGAAGACAATGAACCTGTTGGACGACCTTCGACTTCATAGAACGCGGAAAGTGTTGTGTTTGAATGTGTTACCAAACACTTGCCCAAATCTCTGTGGCTGTACACTTTTCGAAGACGTCGTTTGAGGGAATCCATTCGTGACAAAAAAGCCTCAGTTCTGGCAGAGTAACGACTGGTATCTCTTCGGCATGACAACGCACCAAGCACAACGATCCCAATTGGTAAAAAAGTTCCTTGCCTAAATTTGTTCTAACGTTGCTCCCACATCCCTCCTATTCACCAAACCTAGCCCCGTTTGACTTTTATCTGTTCCCGTCAATGAAAAAACATTTACAGGGGTACCGTTTTGTGTCATCAGATGAGGTGAAAATAGCAAAGCAGGAGGCCTTATGGGAGGTTGCGTAGAATGGCTTCCGGCTGTACTTCCAGAAGTGTATCGTCGACCAAGGGAACTACTTTGAAGATTGATGAGTTTCGGTGCTCTGAACTAGTCAGGGTAAGATTTTCTACATCTTGTCCCCGAACTTTTAGATCATACTACGTTTTTGCAGAGATTAACTATTTATTAATTACATCACATCAGATGTATGACATCATCCTAATTTCAACAATCTTTAAAGTTTTTGTAGAAAAGCAACGATGGGGAAATTCCAATAAAAGTAGAACGTATCTCGCGATATATGATTGGTCCAATAAACACACAGCCTGTGTAAAGTCAAGTGGTGATTTATTCAAATAAAAGATGCATAGTGTTAAATTTAAAGGCAAATTAAGATTTTAAAAATATTCAGTTTCAAATTTGATTACAAAGTTTTTATACTAATCCCTTTATAATCGTATCAGTACAAAACTGGTTTCTTAATTTTCAAGTCGTAAACGCAAAGATTAACCTGTCCTGAACAGTAAAAATAAATTTTCCAGATAGCGTACTCTTGACTTAAGTTGGGGACCATATTCTAACTTGGTAATAATAATAATATTAATAATAATATATACAAATATACGTTATCGTTTATGCTCTACTTAATTCCATAGGTATACACAATTTTGTGTTTGTACAACTTACAATATTCAACTGTGTGTTGGTCCTTGTTTACTCAAATTTAACGGAAAATAACATGTATAAATTCTTAAATTTTTGAGTACGACATATATATATATCTTAATTTTAACTTTCGGAAAGATGTATATATATGTACGCGCGTGCGCGCGGGAAAATAACGCTTTGGCTGAGTGAGACGTTTATATACGCCTATATCACTTAAGAGGCTTAAATCGTATTCTAGCTTTAGCATCAAAGAATAATATATAATTGAATTCTATACAGTTATTGTATGGAGGAAGGGGGGGCGATGAAAATTAGGATTGAATATTGGGTTGCAAATATTGAAAGTTTGAGAAGCACTGCCTTAAAAATTAAATCTCTCCAGAATTGACATCCAACCATTTATAATAGTTGTAGATTTATCATTAGACTTATCTTCCAGATTTTTTAATAATTCCATCATTTTTCCTTTTCCATAATCTTGAAAACCTTAGCTCAATAAGCTTCATTTCAAAATTATCAACTGACAAATTTGTAGAGAGGTGTAGAGGGCCTCTATAGAATTGTACCGCGTGCCAGATTTGGCACGTGTGCCTTAGGATGCCGACCTTTTATTTTTATAAAATCAAATACCCCAAAGATATATACTTAAAATTTTTTTTAATTGTGATACACTCAATCATAACGCAGTGCATTAACACTAGAACGTCCATTAATGTCAATTTGACACCGGAGCCTGTTCAGTTTGTTCTCCTTTCCGCATTTTTACAGGGAATTTGAAAATTTTTCGTGACTTAATTATATTCCAATGTAATTACACAGTAAAAGTTTTGTGATTCTAGAGAGAGGTTGATTAGGAGAAATTTTACAACTAAAAATTCCTAGAACGTCCGCTGGTGTCATTTCGACACCAAGGCAATTTATCATCATAAATATCTGTCGTTCATCATTACTATAAGAAAAACAAACTTCCCAAAATACTATCACACATTTATTGGACCTTGAATGCAGTGTCATTGGGTTAACAGCGGAAAAGAGTACTATTTTTCTAAAATTATTGTGTCTAGGCGTTTCGTTACATGGCTTTTGGTTAACTGCTCATAAAAATAAATCATTCGATTTTCGAAACTTGTATAGAGCAGACATCCTGAAACAATGGCTCATAGAAAATTTCTAATATCTAATCAAATTGCCAATTTATTGCGAGAGATTTCTGAGACTTAATCGGCTCTAATTTAGATTCCGATGAAAACATAAAATTGAGTGAAAGCGACTGCGAATAATCTGAAGAAAAAAATGATATAATTGATTATATTCCTGTAAATCCTGATATATATGTCGCTAGGAATGGATACTGCATAATAGTAATGTTCCAGGCAAATTTGGAACACGAAATGTTTTGCGACAAAGCAGTGATCCAACAAACTTCGCGAAACATAATGTCAACGTTAGTTTCTTATGATATATATATATATATATATAGAGGGCCATAAAATATTTTAATTACATGAAATAATATTAAAATGTCTTAAGACTAATCCCTACTGAAGAGTAGTTTTGCAATTATTTAGTTAAAACAATTATTTTATATATTTTTTTTCGCGGTGTCAAAATGACACCGGTGGATGTTTAAGGGTAATCGAAATCCCGGACGCGTTCTAGTGTTAAAATAAACTATTCTTGAATTAAAATAAATAAAATGTGCATTTAATTTTGTGATAAAATTAAAAATAACAGTATACTGTATTAAATTAAGCAGTTTGAAAACAAGGGCTGAATATCGAATTATCTTTAAGGTACAAATATAATAACGGCATGACATTTTAAAACGCAATTACCATCTTAAACCTTTAATGACAATTAAACAATTACCATCATTAACTTAATCGAAATCAAATGATTCGATTCGCCCTTGCTAATTATTTCAAATAATGAACTAAGGCCTTATCTAATTTTTCTCCTCAATTAAACTAAACGGCGATATTATTTCCTCTTTGCAGTAACAGATGGCTAATGCATACACATGCACGAAAGCACCAACACCCGATATACGGTCATGCATACAAATTGTATGCATCGCACCGTAAACGCACGCTTCTAGCTCAAAACTTGATTACCAACTCCGTGTCAACGTTGGGCCAGCTTATCTTCCAAATGCGGTTCTTTAGCGAGAGAATACGAGCAGACGATATCGTCGCGTTGCCAGCTGCCACAAGACAAATACCGCCTTCGCTATTTTTGATCGAACGATATTAATAGTGGGATCATAAAGTATGCATTTTATGGCCGGTGGGATGGGAGATGGTGGGTTCTCGTACAAAAGGTAATATTTTAGCATTTGTCGCGTGATAATCTGCACTCGGCGACACTTTATTTTTTAAAAATTATGAGGTGTTCGAAATTTAAAAGCTTTATGCTTCGTGATAAAATTATCAAGAGGGGGATTTGGAATCTCTTTTCTTTTTTATTTATTTAGCCAATGGTTCAGTTATATTTATGTATGGAGTATAAAAGCTGTTGTAAGAGAAAATATGTACAAAATAAAGGTATAAATGCAGGTTTGAATAAGAATTATGCTGTTGACCACAAAATGTTTTTAATGAATGCATCTAAGAAGAAGTATTATTTCTTGTTGTTTTTGTAAAATTTGCATTGAATACATATAAATGCTGCTTTTTATTTCACTCATTTTCTCCCTTGTATTTTAAAATTTATTTCTCAAAGCTCACGTTTTGAATTGAAAATAAAATTGAAATCTAGATTTAAAATGTTGCATTATAAAAATATAAGAAACAGCCACAAGTAAAAAAATATTTATACAGTAATACCTCGACTTACGTGAATTCGGAGTTGCGCGATTTTCAAAACTGTCGATTCATTCTTTTTTTCTATTACTGAAATTCAGTAGGAATCAGTGCCAGAGATTGAGGAAATAGGTAATTTGATAGAGATTTGATTTGCTAGACAAATAAATTTAGAAGTAGATGATGTTCAAGAGTTCGTAGATTCCCACAATCAAGAGTTGACAATTGATGAATTCATTGAAATGTATGATCAAGAGCAAGCCATTGAAGATAGAGAGAGAACATGAGTCTTTAGACCCAGTTCAATCAGAATATTGAATGAAGGTCTGTAATTTAATAGGCCTCAGTTTGATTGAAAGAGGATTACAAAATTTAGAAAATACCTACTACAATAGAGTATTTTTTCAACTACCTATCGCTTAATTTCATGGTATTATTGTAAAAGGTTTTAATTCTATGTGAATGCAATATATTAACCACTGGACTTAACTGGCTGCGCTGGGTATTTCATGATGTTGTATGGCACATGCATTATTTTTATGTCATTGTGTGTTTGTTATCTGAACCTTAGTATTAAGCTTTCGACTGTATTAAAAAAGCATTTTTACTGCGCTCATCGCTTGAATTAAAAAGATACAGGACTTGATTTTCTAAAACGAAGAATGAGAAAAATAAGAATAAAGCACGACAAGGAGATAGAATGAAGACCCTTAATGACTCTACATCAACTGCAATTTATTAAAATTATCCAGCAGCTAATAAGTTTAAGTACGACACTGAATTTTTGCGAATAAAGCAAGTTAATTGCAGACACATAAAAACAAGTACATCATCCATCAAAATTGAATACATTTGCATCAAAATTGATATTAGAAACAATGACAGAAAAACTCTTTTCTTCTAATGGTGCTGAGATTTGGTAATTACCTTTGCAGACCTAGGACATTTCTTTAGAGCTAGTATCACTTTTTAGTGCGGCACCATAAAGGTGGATATAAATGGTCAGTATGTAATTTTGACGCTCAGTTTCCCCTGAGCTCTAACGATGCGAAGTTGTATCAGGAATTTAATTTTGCAGAGAACACCCAAGCCAAACAGGTCATTCTAGGGATCTTTAACATGCCGCATAAGCATACAACATAAACGCGTCATTTTTTGCATCACGGAAATTTACCGACTTGGGTCGAACCAACAAACTTGGCCATACAAGTCTTGTTCTAAGCCAACTATGCCACCACGGACAAAAAAACTACTTAAGCAAACATGGTTTCCCTCAACACGAAAAACACATATTTTGTGTATGATTCATTTACAATTCTTATAAATAAAATGCTTAAAACATTCTAACATAAAAATTAATGGTTTATCGCATTAGTTTTGCTGGTTTTTTAGGGCTAGAACCAAATATATTTTTTCCAGGATACAATATATTTTTAAACAATTTTTTTTACGCATACCCTTTTTCTCCCGTATAAGACGATAATTTTAAAACTATTTTTAAAGCATGGGGGTCTGCGTTTATACGGATCTGCCAATCTGAAAAAACAAGTAGCTTAAGAAAACTTTTTAAACTTTTTCCGTTAACCATACGCAAGCAATTTTAATCTTTGAACACTTTTTAGATGTTTGGAATGGAACTTTTGTTCCAAAATGAAAAGTAAGTCACATAATTTTTTTAAAGTCAGTGTCGAAATCTGAATTTCCGAATAGTTCTAAAAATTCACATTTTTTCATCGTTATGTCTGAATGTAAATACTCATCATTCAGGGAGTTTAACTCCAGAAATAAAACAATCAGTCGACGATAACATGGCGTATGCAAATTTCTGTTCAAGTGTATTTTCTTAAAAAATGGAGTAAAGAGTTTGAGTAGCACAAATTGGGCATAAGAAAACAATTAATGGAAAAAATATATCAGCTTCAGATAGGTTTTTAGAAATAAATATATCGTCATTAACATCTGGCGTTTTACTTTGCAACAATTTAGTTGGAAAAATTTGCTCGTTTTACTAGTTTGGGAACACTTTCTCCCACATGACTACATGTTTGAAAAATACAGGTGTTTATTTAGTTTGTATTATATACGAATGTCAAATTTGCAATAAATTTTTGAAGAAAAAACGCGTTCTCAGCTTTTATTCGAAATATACGTTATATATACTGCGGTATATCGTGTTAAAAAGAATTCGTTTATTTCCATTATGGCAGTGCTGCTGCAATCACTTTGCTGGGTAAGAAGGGTATCGATACGTATCGATTTTGAAAGACTACATAAAACATAAAATACTTGCAAGACATTACTTTCAAAAACAATAACTTACATCAGTACTTCTCAAACTTTCAGTATTTGTGACCCAATTTTCAATCATAACTTTCATCGTGCCCTCCTCCCATACAGTAATAATGTATTGAATGCAATATAATAATGTACTTTGACGTTAAGGCTATAGAGAATAACCTTAATTATAAACTGTACCAACTATCAAAATAAGAATTAAATTTTTTCATGTTACTTTTTAGTGATTGATATTTCAAGAAAGTTAATTTTAAGTAATAAGATAAGTATTATGTTATATACTTTTCCTTTCTACATTTATATATATATATATATATATATATGTATGCTTCATCAGTAAAAGTTGTACTATTTTTTATTATGTCAGAATGTACTGTAAAATCCGGCGCATACCGCGCACTTGGAACACAGAAAATATGATCGTAATTTAAGGGTGCGTTTTATACATCGGGTACAAAAAATTATAGCTTTAAAAATAAAGAAAGGAAATACGCATTAAAAAAAATGAAAAATAGATTTTTCCATAGATTGGAATACTGTTTATTTAAAGTGGATGACATGCCTAATGAACTTTGGGAGCTTAGAGTTCAAGAAATATAACTTTTTTTCAAAACTTGGGATGATACCTGGAATAAATGACTTCAAAACATAATATAATTGAACATGTACATTCCTGGCTCCTTCGTTAAAAAAGGGTGGCACGTTATACGGTGAACATACCTAAAAATTAAAAAATGCTGTTTAAAAGTATAGGTACGCTATATACACCGGTGTGCGTGCGCGTTAAAAGCCCGATTTCTCGGTATGTATATTTTGTTTTGTGCTTTCTTTCAGTAAATGAATAGTTTTTTAAAGTAATCTTTTATTTTCGAATTTTTGATATGTTCGCCCCCACAGTTTGAGACTTACTTGCATGCAATAAATTGCACATAAAAAATGTGCCAATAATAATTATTATTTTATTTAGTTCTTATTGCTCTGCCTTATATGTCCTATTAAAGAACTGATTTGTAAGAATACGCTGAAAATAATTATCACCTGTTCGGAGATGAACTTCATAAAAAAATCTGAATTCTGCTGATGTTTCACTACAGTGAAACATAAAAATTAGATACCATCTGTAAAATAAACACAGCGAACAATTGCTCATGTTTTACCTTGGCTTTAATTGCAAAATCGAAAGCTCCGCCAGAAACAAAGAGTGTTAATTACACCCAAAGTCTGGTGACACAATAAGAAACAAAAAGCGTACTTCCCCAAAAATCAGAACATCATTTGTCCTACTAATGACCCAAACGCTTCGCATTCTCCTCCCTGCAGCATACTTTTGTCGGTGAAAATAAATCCTCGTTTTATTTGTAATGCAAAACGAAAACATTTTATTATCGCCTTCTTTGTAGATTGGCCTTCATTAGTGAGGAAAAACCCGGTAGCCATCTTTAATTGCAAGCATAAATTAACTGACATTCACACTTTTACGATGGCTTCAACGGAATATGTTGGTTGTATTGAATATCAAATAAGAGTTTTCACGAAATTAATCGATATTCAACTGTTTAAAAACTGTGAAGGTTTTTCCAAAATTGATTTCATGTGAACAGGCATGTATCTAATTTTCATTCTCTGTTCTTTTGTGTTCTTGGGCTATGTGTACTATAAGATATATGAATGTTTGATGAGGGTACGTGATGAATTCCCAGGCTGCGGTAGCCTCGGTGGTCAAGGTATTGGATCATGGCAGGCATGACATGAGTTCGAGTCCAGTACCACCTAAGACCCGCCGTGTAGAGCAGCGATGCACGTTAAATCTGTCGAGAGCTGAAACGTCCTCCCATTGACGTGGTGTGGTAGCTAGGAGAGGGGGATGCCAGCTCAGGTGTCGTCCACGTCACTTGACCATGGTTCAAAATTACTTGGTCCGTCGCCAAAAGCCCTCGTGTAGCTGAACACACAGTGCGAAGTTATTATTCACTCACTCGTGAAGAATTTTCAAAAGTTTCACTTAATTTATAGTTATGTACTTGTTTCATATTTATGATCTTCAAAATATTTTTTCCGTTCATATAAATAAATATTCAAGCATGCTGAAAATAATGTTTCATTAAATAAATACCTATGGTTAAAATTATATATTTAAAAAAAATTATTCTCTCCTGTACTATCAGCACCCCAAATTTTTGTAATTAATAAATCTTTTTCGAATTTTAATTAACGGATGATCCAGCGTATAACGTGCACTTTTAACACAAAAAACAAGTAACATGTAAAAAAAAAAGATCAATTCCTACTTAGGTCAAAAAAGAAAAATTTCATTTTAGTTACTTTTATTAAATAATTACAATTAATATAAGTATGTATATAAATATGACAGAACCACACAATATTAAGAGGCAAACACCTTTTTAACTAACATTAAAAACTTTTGAATCGCATTATATTGGAAAAAATTTTTTAATAAAAGTTGAATATAATAGGTAAGAATTTATCAAAAGGCCTGTGTTAAAGGAATTCTGAAGTCTAACTAGGGTAAAGTTGCTAAAGTTGCTGCCATCTAGAGGAATAGTATCGACTGAAATACGTTTATATCTTAAACTATAATTAATCAATTTAATTTAATTAATGAATTAATATTTTTAAAAAACTGCATTGACATCAAGTGTCATCCACTACAAGTTTAAAAAAATGCATTTGAGCTTGAGAGGATGAATAAAAAGTATATTACTAGCGATTGAAAATTTGAACAAGATATATAAATAAATATATATAGGGAGAGTGTGTACTAATAGTAGGAATTGAAGAATAAGATCGAAATTTACGGACGCGCGTTTTACGCTGAGTATAAAAATAATAGTATTAAAAATAATAGAAGAGGAATATTACAAAATTTCCTCATACACATCGAAATACTGCTTATTTTAAAGAAATGACACACCTTATTATCTTAAAGGGTTGTATTTTTGGAAGTATTCTATTTTTTCAAAAGTGGAGATAATACCTCAGATAAATTACAACGGAATATAAGAGCCTTTTACATATTATTTCAGGTTCCTTCTTTAAAAAGGAAGTGCGTATTTTACGGTGAATATACGTACGAATTAAAAAAAAAGCAACTTGAAATCATAGATGCGCATTATACGCCTGATTTTACGTTTAAGATTTTTTAATACATTGACTATAAAGAAAAATCGTTTCTATCGCTCAATTCAAGTATATATTTTTTTATCTTATTGTATCTCAAATAACAGACTGAGATATATAATGTTCAGAAGAAAATTAAAAGACCTTTTGAGCAATTTGGTAAAATTTATTATTAGTCTTGGACGTACGGTCTATCATAGTTCGAGGGGAAAAATGAAACTTTTCCTCTTCGGCTGTGGGAAAAGATGGTAAGAATTTTTGCGTGTTAAACGTTTTGGAAGTGATGAAAAGTTAAAGAATGCAATATACTCCTGTCTTAATGCACATGCTGCAGAATAGTATAACATGTGAATTCTGAAGCTTTTGAACAAATAAGACTAATGTTTCAATGTCAAAAAAAAGATAATATACGGAAACTTACAGGATTCAGGAAGCTTCAAGGTATGTAACAGAATAGTTTTTCCCAATAAATAATACTGTGTTAACTATTTTATAACTAAAATATCTTTTATTTTCCCGATGACCCTCGTGTACAGTTACATGCGTATATACTATACTGTTCGAATTAAAAAAGACAAACGGGATAAAACGAATTTTTTCTAAAACCTTTGCTTTTAAGCATTACATATCTTAAGTAGACTGAAAAATCTCTACATTAGTATGAAGTATGTCCTCTTTTAGAAGAAATGATCTTTTGAATACGTTTTGGAAATTACTCCGCAAGTACACCGCACATGTTCTTAATTTTATCATCGATGAATTACACTAGTATAACAATTTTTATCAACTCTTCTGTTCTGAAATTCCTCTTAGCTAAGGGATTCTTGAGAATACGCCATGTGTTCTCAAAAGGATTTAGGTCTGGTGAGTTACCAAGCCGAACAAGCACTTGCATTTTATTTCCTGCCTAAAATCTGGATTGATATCGAGTTGTGACAAAGAGCCAAATCCTGTTGAAATGTTCCGTTATATGTTATCATGAATTGAACAATCCTAATGCATAATATTTCTATATATTTGACAGGATTCATCACGCCTTTAAGAGAAACTAAATTTCCAGTGTCATTTGTTGTGAAAAACCCACAAAACATTTTTGCAGAAGGTTGTTTTACAGTCTGTTGATTCTATAACAGAGTTTCACCTTCACTTTGTCTTACTGCTCTTGATTTGTATCCCTACATAAATAAATGTGTTTCATCACTGAGAATCACCTACTTCAGTCCTTTACAGTCCAAGACTGGTATTTTTTGGCACATGCTAAGCGTTTTCCCATCATTTTCTGATAGAAATTGTTTTATCCACGCGCTTGTTGCCTTACGACCAACATCCAGAAGCTTTTGTGTACAATTAAGACATTCACATCAACACTATACTCTAATAAATCCTTTGGAATGTCTGTACTTGTTTTCCTGGAATTTATTTTGCACGTTATTATTAGAATTCTATAAGTTCTTGGAGTAGTTTTCTTTTTAGAGAGGATATTCCAGATTCTTGAAATGTTCTTAAAATTCTTGAAACACTTGATTTTTCACCCCAAACTGCTATATCCATCTTTGAACAAGCAAATTAATACGTGTTACACAGAACGCAAAATTACAACCAGCAACTGACACACTGAAATGACCACAACTGAGTCACTGATACGCTAAAACCAGTCAAAACAATTGTTATAGTCAAAGTTGATCCGTCACACTACCTCTAGGCAGACATAACCGATTTGTGGCAGTTAGGAACAATACTGATAATCACATACCAACTCGAACAAAAAAAATATGTTTGTCTCAATTCGAACAGTATAGTGTACAGTATATATATATATATATATATATATATATATATATATATATATCAGTAGTGCACAAAGGAATTTTTCAAGGGGGGGTCCAGGGTTGAACGTTCACCATTCTTGTATCATGCTATTTTTGATTTTGTCGATTTTCAGGAACAAAACACAGTAAAAAACTAATTATTGAATAAATAATTTTCATTAATTAATAAAATTAATCATTAATAACCAATATTTAATTAAATTTTACGTATTATATACTTAGAATTAAAACCAATCGGAAAAAAATCAAGGGCTTTGGGGGCGGGGGTCCGGACCCCCAGGACACCCCCTTGTGTGCGCCATTGATATAAATAAATATATATATATATATACAGCAGCGCTTCTCAAACTGTGGGGCGCGACCCTCTAGGGGGCGTGATGGACCTAGGAGGGGGCGCGAGCATATTGAAAAGTCGAAAACAAAAGAATATTTAAAAATATTATTAATTTATTGAAAGTAAACAAAAAAAAATACATTCTGACATAATAAAAAATTTAAAAAAAACCCATTTACACTGACATAATATACATATAAATGTTTCAGTCCCCCACAATGTATTTGATCATTAATTTAGCAATACTGGGTTAAGAACAAAGATT
>BMAV01002055.1:0-15326 GCA_019973955.1 Trichonephila inaurata madagascariensis | reverse complement strand
AAACCAATAGTAAAACAATAGATATTCATCATAAATAGTTATATGCTTTTAAAATTGGTCATGTTTTCAAAAGTCGACTCACATGGGTGTCATGAGAGTGTTATAGATAAAATAAATATTTTTTTTTCAACTAATAGATCCACTGGCTTAAATTAGGCAAATGGGATTTTTTATTAAGCAGAACCTTTTTTTTTATTTGCATTTCACTGAAAATTAACATATTTAACGTTTTTTATCCTTCAATATCTATTGTTTTATATTTCAATTCAACCATGGGAATAATTCTTTTTATAGAACGCTTCAATAGAGGTGTTCTAACATCAAGAAACAAATAATCAGTGATGTTGTTTTCAAGGCTTAGAAATATTCATTGTTGCTTTCAAGGTTTTTTTTAATTCCAATAAAATATTTTAAAAAAGAGAAAATAAAGGAATATTGATGTATAAAAAATAGCTTGCTTAGTCTTATCAATGAAGAAGCATTTTTGAGAGTAAAGTAAAAATGTGTTTTGCTCTTCATTGGAATAAATAATAAATTTTCTTGGAAACGCTATAAATTTTTCTTTAAAAAACCAATTAGAATCTTTTAAAGCACTTTATTTTAACAACATTTTAAAATACAACATTATTTCGTAGTCTTACTGTCTATCTCATTAATACATATATGTTATTATACAGAAAAGAATATTCATTTTAATTCAATACTCCGTATTATTTTTCTGACAATGTTCCAAAAGTAGTGTAATATTTGCCATCAAAGTGTTTTATCAAATTGTCATCTTGTCATTTCCTTATATGGTCAGTTTTGATGTACAAATTTAGATAATTTTGCTGAAGAGAAATTTACCAAATAGTTTTAAGGATAATTATATTTTTTAAAAAATATTTCGGGATATTTGTAAGATATAAGTTTCAAAGAAATTATTTTGAACTAGTTATGTTCAATGATTACTTGTCATATGTGTAACAATCATTGATGTGCAATGTCTTAAATTATAAAAAGATAAAACATATGGCTTCTAAGAAGAAAGATCCGATCAAAGCAATTTCAATGACCATTATTATGAATTGCAATTATTTTATTCAGATTGGTTAAACTTATTCAAAATTGCTATTTTAAGATAATACGTAAATAAAAAAAAGTGGCAAAAGCATCTTTTAAAATTCGAATTTTTTTTTTTAAAAGGTAATTTTTTTAAACTGACACAATTCAAGGAAACCTGCATTTCAATGCAACAAAAGAAATAACACCAAGATTGGTATAGAGACGAAAAATGACATAAAAAGTTAAGTTTAATAAAAAAAAAAAGTTTATAAAATAACCGATAGGGACATTTTTCGCTGCACAAAGCAGAAAGTGTTACAAAAAGAAGTACGAAAAGCATAATAATGCATACAAAATAATAGTGAAATAATGTGTTATTCACTATATAGGGTGTTTCCGAATTCATGATACAAACTTTAAGATTAGATGCAGGACACTGTAAGAATCATTTATTGTATAGGAATGTATGGGTGGAAGCGACGCGGTGAGTCTTAAGCAGAAAAAAATGGAGTTATTGGTTGGTTGCATTATCAGTAGGGTGCAGTAGATGTCTCGTCGCCGTTCAGCATGATGCATCTCAGTAGGGAAAAGTGCCATTCGCTATTATGCTGATGACTACGTTTGGAGACTTTAGGAATACCGAAAAAACAGACATAAATTACATGTAAGGCCTTGCAAATGTAATTGAAGAGCTGTGGTACAAATGCGCATGTATCATGCGCAGTTTCCAAATTACAAATGCCAGATCAGCGGTTACATCATCAACTTTGAAAAAGATTCGTTTCACGACGATTTGGGGTGGTTGACCAATCCCTTCGCCACCTTTACCTCTCGATTTATCGTTTCTTTATTAGACATGACATCATCATCGAACCTTGATTACTATTTATGGGGACATCTGAAAATTCTTGTTTATGCGACTCCACTTGACTCCGATGAGGATCTCGTTCATCGAATATCCGAAGCTGCTGCACGTGTATGTGAAATACCTTGCAACTTTGAACGTGTCCGCCAATCACTTCACCGGTGCTGAAAGCATGTATCGCTACTGGTTTAAGCAACTTAGAACACTTATTGTAAACATTACACTTATCAACGACACTTTCAATAAACACTTTGTCTTTCCTTTCATCTCTTATTTTTTTGCGTCGGTGCCTCACAGTGTCACTTGCGCCCATACACTCCTATGCAAAAAATTATTCTTAAAATTCCCTGTACCTACCCTTAAAGTTTGCACCATGAATTCGGAACCACCCTGTTTTGATTTACACGGCGAGGAATTCAACCATGTTCAATTTGACGTTTTCAGAGATTGTACTCCATGATTTGTCTCCACATTTCCTACGACCGAACGTAACATATCGTAAAGAATATTCCACGCTGTCTGTATTATGTGTACCGACAACGGTTCTCTGTGATCTGTTGATGATTGCAGTTGTAACATAGGTTATCACCCTTCTTACACAGGTTTATGTACACTGAATTGCAGGTTTCTAAATGAAACTGTTTTTTCGAACTTCTTAATCTTTCTTTTCAAAGCATTACGTGTTAAGTCCCCTTTACGTAGCTTCTGTTGAGCTCTAAGCTCTTGAGAAATTGAGGATGATTTATATAGTACAATTTTACCAATAATACAAGTTCTGTAAATATGCCACATATTCACTTTAGCTGATTCATATTAGCTCAGAAAATTATTCTTCGAAACTGTCTACAAATTAGTATACCCCAAGTTACTGGCAAAATTGCAGCATATGAAAGCTTAAATCTGGACTTTTTTCCATACCAGTGGTTTATTCTGATTCTAAGTTTGATAAGTATCAACAGCGCCATGACTACCCTAAATGACATTTTCATTATATATATATATATATATATATATATATATATTTACGAAATCTTAATTTCGGTGTCATCATAAGTTTAACTTTAAAGCCATTTCTACAGCCATTTCTCTAAACAGACATAGCTACAGAAGGGCCTAAATAGTGCCAGTTAAAAATTATATACTCTGTATTATATTAATTTTTCTTAAGAAAAATATTTTGTCTTTGTTGTTGAATGATTTGGATCAAATTAATAAATGATGATAAATTATGATTTTTCAAGTTTCAAACAAACTTAAATGTCTTTTGTTTAATGTTAGCTAAAGCTTCCACACAATCTTTCTAGTTGAAGTCCATATTTTCAATGTAAAACGCTGCGGAAAATAGATCTTGAAGCTTTGAATTCCTCCAATAATTTTTCACACGTTTCGAGACACCTAAACCCCATTCTTCCGATGCTATGAATACAGGTACAGTAAAAAAATAACAAAATGTGAAAATGTTCTTATGAACACTTTGGCTTAGTCTGTGTGTATATGTAATTCTATTTGAGAGTAATAAATCTATTAGAACGTCACAACCGTATAATTACACATTAAAAACTTTGTAATATTTTGTGAAAAAATGTTTATTGTAAGTTAACATCAGATCTCTAGTGCTATCTGTATTTGAAAATTCAGAGTTAAGTCACCTTAAAATCTTTCATGTGTATACGGACCTTTTTTATCAAAATATTTTATAAAATTAAATAAAAGGTAATTCATTTCCTGATACTACCAAATTGGTATACCGTAGAGGATGATTCTATAGCTCTCACCCCTTGTTGTGTGAGCTAACTTCCACCCACGAGGGAACTAAAAAGAGAAAAAAACCATCAAAAATTAATCTTCGCTACCTAAAGATAGTTTCAGCTATTTTAAGCACATTGAACTGCGTCACACAAGATTAAAAAAAGTGTAGTGATTTTTTCTCTGGCTGCCACTCGAACAAAACAAAATAAGTAGCACAATAACCAGCGCCATATAAGCTTTTTTAACCTTAACATATTGGAATTATTTTAAAAATCTAATTTTTGAATCTGTATTTTTAATTTAATTTATGCCCTTTCCCTACCAAGTTTAACTTTTAATTTCATATACTATGATAAATATGCAATTCCTATTTTAGTTTCCTATCAAGTGGCATTTCTATTAGTTATTTTTAAAACGGAAAAATGAAAGAAAAGATTATTAGATGACAAAATTTAGTAGGGTGTTAAAAAAAATTTCCATTGTAATTCATAGTTTAGGTGGCTACAATGAAATAAATTTTATGTTCTGCAATCGGGGATTGAACGGAAGACAGCGGTATGTACTAGTTTCTAAGTTAAAGCTAGTTTCTTCTAGAATATGCCGATACCCTCTGCACCACCCTAAGTAAACTTGTTATAAGAGCAAAATATAGCTCTGTAAAACAACTGTATTTTAAGTTTATATTTCTCAAGTAGCTTATGTTGCGAGACGCACAAATATGAAAGTTGGGTACCAGTTCTGGTGAAATCCTCGTCTCTAGACCAAAGCACACACACACACAAAAAAAAAGAAAAAAAGGAGATAAATTTTCAAAACCCTCTTGTACAACTTCAAAGTGTGTGACATTAATAAACCATCAAATCAAATCAAATAGCCTTCTGGAAACAATACTGCATGAAAAATGAGTTTCTATGACCACGTGAAATTTCAGTGATGAAAATGAAAAGCTTTTGTACTTTTGATACATCTCATTGTAAAAATAGATATTGAAATTTATAGGTTGTAACGGATCTTCAACGGCCTTCATCATGCTCTCTTTTTATAGATCCTATATAAATAAATGGCGTTTGCATCTTGCAAAAACTCTGGGTGTTGTATTAAAGTCTAGAAATGTGATCCTGAGAATTTCTGGTGTCAAGTCTTGAGAAGTCTGGTCTCAGTTCTTTATCACATTAATCTGTCAAAACATTCGCAGTTACTTGTTTGAATTGACTTACAGTTTAATTTCTCGATAACTGGAGATACAGGGGAGAAATACCACAAAATATCGAAGTACATAAACGAGCGAAGTATGGAATTTGGCATGTGCGCTTATTATACTTTTTTCACTCAAATGAAAAATCACAAAGTTGCGTGTACCCTTACTAAATGAGTACTGAAAATGTACCGTTTTAAGCATTAATTTTACTTTCACTCATAAATTTTCCAGGTCTGAATCTGTCTATTTATAATTGATCGTATACACTGACGGAAAAAAATCCTCAACAAAAAAAAAAAAATATTGTAGGCTAATGAAATTAGGATAGAGCAATTTTCTAATTAGCATGTTTAATTGATTAAATTTTCAAGATCACAGGTTAATTTAAGCTCATAAAAATACATTTCAAGTGTGAAAGGCTGTTACATTAATAGCCAGTGCAACCGCCAGAATTTTGAATGCAAGCATGCATGTGTTTTGTCATATATGTACGAATGTCACTTTGTGATATGGATTTATGCTTGTTGTGCCAATACTAACACAAGCAGTGCTAGGGGTGGATGATGCTGGAGTTATCGTCCAATGATACTAAGGAAAAAGCAATTAAAAATACTTCTAAATAAACTAGAACTTAAAATTTGTTCTTTAAAATTTAATAATGGTTAATCCAATTAATTATGGTTTTGGATTTTTTATTATATTAAAAATACTATTTTACAAATCATAGATGTAACTATCGTTATTTGGAATTTTCTCAAAATGCATGTTTTGGTAAATCTGGTACACTTTTGTCAAAATTTACTTTACTTATAGTGCTGATATTTTACATATTTAAAATTACCAAATGTTCAATAGGATGAATGAATTTTTCTTTCAAATAAACATTCATAAATTTTGATATGGCACATTTTCTGATATAATTTAAAGAGAATTTAATCACAAAATGAAAAAAAAAAATAAACTTTTTAAAATTTATTTTATTTAAATTTAATTACATTTACTAGATGAACGTTTATATTTTAAAATTCCTATGTAAAATTTGAAGCTATATATACATAATTGTATGCAAAAGATACCAAAATGTTAGAACATGACTCGAAAATAAAAATAGAATTGTTATTGATTGTTGATTGCTCATAAAGATTTATTTATAATTTGAAATGAGAATTTTTTACATTAACAATGACAGACATATACAGATAATTTAATGCAAAATTATTACTTTCATTGCTTGTAATTTAAGTGAGAACCATTTGAATTTGTTGTAAGAAAACCAATTTTTCCTTCCGCAGACTTCCTAGATACCTTAAGTATAAAAGAAATGGAATTTCAGAGCACTTTTTGATTCTTTTGTTTGAAGGAAACATTAAATATTACCCAAGAAATCTTTTATCTTTTGGATTTATCAGGCTTTCATTCATCATAGTAGAAAACAAAAGAACCCTTAGATTAAATACAAGTAAACTTTTACATTTAAAGGATTGCAAAAAGTTAAAAATAGCTAAACATTCATGTTTCCTTTTTCTAATTAACAGTATTTGAAACTGTTTGATTATCATTTACCTTAATTGAACATGCACTTTTTCAAATTTATTTTTAGTATACTTAGAGTCGAATTACTTTCTATTTATTAACAAAATATTTTCACTCGTGTAACAAAAGGAGAAAATTAATTATTTTATCAAACTAATTTCTAATTTATTAATCCACAATCTCATGTTGAATAGACACGCTGGAAAGAAATTTAAAATCTACTTTCAGATATATTTGGCAAAGAAACATGCTTTAACTGTATGGATTGTTGAGAAGTATCCAGAATATTCTGTGTCAAGGAAAAGAAAGCGAACACTGTAACGATCCCTTTTCCTACTCTACACTTCTGCAAGAGTGGTATCGGAGATCCCATTGATATGCATTAGCTCCAACATTTAGAAGCAATTTCTTCCCAGTGCGTCGTCATTTGTCTGGCCTGAATTTCAAAAGTATCGAACCAGAAAGTGTCGAGTTGTTTTGCATGCTTCGGATTCATCGCGTGTCCTTTTTTTTCCCCCTTTGGGGAAAGAAAGAGAAAAGGGAAATAAGATGCGTATGGTATATCCTTGTGATTTCGAACGAAAATGTCATTTTACAGTCACTTCTTGAAAGTTTTGCTCGTAGAATTCCAATGCTATTTATTTCTTGGTTTGAATTTCACGTCGTAAGAAGAGTGCTTCATTTAGAATAAATTGATGGAGAGGATTCTTTTTTTTCAAATAGGTAATTTTATTTTTGCTGAAACGCTGTAATGTATCCTACTTATCTACGCATTATGATGTACTGTAGATTTTTTCATGCAGTATTTTTTTTTTAATCACTTCATTGAAAATTAAGGGATATGCATAAACAAAATACTCAACTTTGGGAAATTTAATTAGATAGAGCTAATTAGTTAATTAAAGATATTCAACTGAAAAATTAATTATACACACTATTCACTAAAAATAAATAGTTAAATCGTTTTCTAGGTCTTCATTAACATACAAAAAAAAAATTTAAAAAAAATAAAACACTTACCTTTTAACATTAACTATTTTTTTGGAACAAAAATGACAATCTTTGCAATCCGCTGAAAACGCCGTCAGCCAAAAACGCAATTTCTCTATAAAACTAATCGCCTTCCCCGCTAAAATACTTATCATAGAACCCGTGCTGCCATATATCTTGGAATAATGTATTTAGAAGAATATTCCTGCTAAGTATCGTCAGAGTATTCGTAAAAATGGTTAATGTAATTTTAAAGTGAGTGATACTTATAAGTACCGTCGGTAAATGAAGGAATAAGAAATACTTCCGAAATTGACTTGTGTTTCAAACTAATCCTTATGAAAAGAAAATCGTTATTTTCTAGCGAAATATGCAAATTTCTTTATGAATTTCAAGGATAATATTGACGAAATAATATATTCTTTGCTTTCATATTCAATGCATTCAACTAAATATTAATATTCCTAAGAAATCTAATTGGACGCATTAAAGAAATTGTTTGGCTTGAAATAATGGCATCATGGAGCCAGTGGCAAATGAACTTTATTGAATAATTTAATAAGTGCTATACTTATAGAAACTTAATATTTATCTTGAACATGCTATTTTTTACGAATATGTTTTATTCTTAAGCTTTCGATCGCCGTGTCCCAAATTTCATATCATCTGACATCGTGGACTCCCAAAGTTTTGAACATCCCTCCCTGATTCTCAACACATGACTAAATGATTTAAATGTTCCTCAATATTCATAATACTGCACCTGCTATTTATAAGACATTTTTAACACTTTTACTATCTTTAAGAAAACAGTAAGCATTTAATTATGTATGTATACAAGGTGTACATCTGAACCCCTAGTACAAACTTGGAGGATAGGTAGAGAACATCCTGATGAGTCATAATTACATAGAAAATCATAGGCGAGAACGTAACCCTGACGAGATAAAGAGACACAAATACAGTAAGGCCACAATACCGAGTTTAGTGTAGAAGGCTTTATTAAAAAAACAAAAGACAATAATAAATTAAAAGTATGGCACTAAAGCATCACTGGAGGAGTATGAAATTGCTGTCCATGTCTTTTATGCACGCACGACAAGGACGCGACATGAATTGAAGGAAATGTTTGAAAATACTGGGCGTGTCATCAGCGATCGATATTTGTGCCACCAGGTCCATTTCAGAAATGACAGGCTTGTCGGCAATAGTGGCTCGGAAAGATCCATGTTCCGCAGGTTCTAATGCATCCCAGCGAATGTTTGATGTTTCGGTTGCCGCCTCTTGGATATGTTTCCTCATGCAATTGAACAGCATAGCCATTGACTAGGTCATAGATAAAAGTTGATATCCACCAACTCGGTGTTCGTATAACGATTTATATTCACTGCACACTGTAAAAATGAGGAAACCACATGCGCCAATCTCCCGAGCTCGCGTACTGCGTAAGCTATCACTTTCCACCCATGCTTTTCCTATATATGAGGTTGGTCTGAAAAGTTTCCGACCTAACAAAGATTCAAGACATTTTTTCCGAATTTTTAAAAATATTTCAGCATAGTCTCCTTGTAACTCTTCACACTTCTTCCAGCGATGCTCCCATCTCTGTAACCGATTCAAATAGTGCTTGTTGTTTTTCTTTGCAAAATAATTGTTCACGTAGGTGATTGCTCTTCATTCCAAGAAAATCTCTGTCTTCCGAGCGCAATTTTAAATGAGGGAAAAATAAGTTGCTTGGGGCTAGATCTGGTGAGTACAATGGATGTTCAAGCAGTTCAAACCGTAATTCGTGGATTTTCCCAACCACTGAGGTGTGAGACAGTGCGTTGTCTTGGTAAAACAGGATTTTCTTTTTCTGAAAATGTGGCTGTTTTTCCGCAAGTTCTGTCTTCAACTTGTCAAGTAATGATGCGTCGTATGCTCGTGTAAGGGTTTTTCCCTTTTGAAGATAAGTGATTAAAATAACTCCATGACTATCCCAAAAACCAGTCACCATCGTTTTCCCAGCCCAAAACAGTTTTTGCTTTTTTTGGAGCTGGTTCCCCTTTTGCAGTCTACTGTTTGGACTGTATTCTTATTTTGGTCGTATAATAATATATCCAAGTTTCATCTATAGCAATTAATTGGCGGAAAACTCGGATTTATTGCGCCTAAACTGTGCCAACAGAGCGGTTAAGGTACATAAAAGTATTGTATTCTACGATTTAACTAGATATTCTAAAGAATAACGATTATTTGACCGTTAAAATATGAAATACAACATTCAAAAGTTCTTTGAACGGATTTAAGAACAAGAAATGACCGACTAAACATTGCACTCTAGATATCAGTTTAGTATACGCGAGTGAGAATTCATGTCTATTGAAGAAATTCATAATATTGACACAACGCTTCAATCAATTGCAACAGCTCAAAATTGCAGCACTAGACAATGATTTAAAATGAGATTATGTAAAAGGCGTGTAAAAGTAAAGAGTGTGCGTGTTTCAAAAATAATGTACAATGCTAGTCTAAAGGACATCACAGCAATTCTTGCTCTTGAAGGAGGGAAGGTTCATTCTGAGTACCTTCCGTTCCGAACGCGAGTACGTAACCAATCGCGCCAAAACGAGCGTCTTCGCATGATGTTGGTACTATATATAGTTCATATAGATATCACACAGCCACATACTCCCCTGCCAGTGTTTCGGCGAATAGGCGAACAAACGATACCATGTGGTGAGGATGTAAGCAGTTGCGTCTGAGTTTGAGTTTGAGTGAATATTAACGTCGCACTGTTCAGCTACACGAGGGCTTTTGGCGACGACCACGTATTTGAACCATGGTCAAGTGACGTGGACGACACCTGAGCTGGCACCCCCTCTCCGAACTACCACACCACACCAACGGGAGGACGTTTCAGCTCTAGACAGATTTTACGTGCATCGCTGCCCTACACGGCGGGTGTTTAGTGGTATTGGGCTCGAACTCATGACATGCCTGCCATGGTCCGATACCTTAACCACTGGGCTACCGCAGCCCAAGCAGTTGCGTCACTTGGTGTGTTGCGTCATTCGTGCGAGACGGCTTTGAGAATTGCGTCATGTGTGTGACGGTTTGATTGCGTCACGCAGTGAAACGACATGAGAATTGCGTCAATGTTTGACGGTTTAGTTGCTGCAGCGGCGGATAGATGGCGCCACGACTGCGACGCGTGAAGGGTGCGGTTCCTTTGCACGGCCAGGGTCACTAATGAAGGAGGAAAGGTTCGTTCTGAGTACCTTCCGTTCCGAACGCGAGTACGTAACCAATCACGCCAAAACGATCGTTTTCGCGTGATGTTGGTACAAGTTCATATAGATATCACACCGCCACACTCTGATAGATAATGAAAAGTAAAGATATTTCATAAAATTTAAATTATATAATATTATCTCACATGTTTGTCTAAAAAGTTTACACAATGTTTTTACGATGAAACAGTTCACCAGCATATATTTTTTGATAATATTTACATATAGCTACTTCTGCAACATATTCCTTTTTGTTTTTCCTTACTGTTTAACTAATGCTAGAAATATGAACAATAATAAAATACACATTCTGCTTATGCCAAGTTATTAATTAATTAAATATCTGCAATAGGGGTACAATTATTTTTGGGAGATTCTAGCTATTTATGATCAATTAATGGGAAAAAAAAGCAACTTGGAATTTTTTTTATTTTTCACTTTAATGGTCTATCATTAGTTATTTCATAGAATTTGTTTCACAGAGTTAAAGTATGATTTTGTTTTATGTAATTCGATACTTTAACTAAGTTGTCTAGTTATATTTCATGAAATACCTATAATTACTCTATGAAATAACTGAATTATACTCTTTAAAGGTAACATATACATAATGAATACTTTCTTAATCATATTCGCTACATTAACCGTTATATTACATTAAAATAGTTTACCACTGTCTGCAAATACTGATATTACTTTTTTTGTTAATTCTTTAATGGTTTTTCCATGTTATTCATTTGCATTTGTATTAAATATTAAAAACATATGCATAACAGTCAAAAAACTTACAAAATTATTACATTACGAAATGTTTTACAAAGTTTTATTAACATTGTATAAAACGTTTAATTGATTTCAAAATTTAGAGTCAAATAAAAAATTCTGGTGTTAATTTACATGTTTAATACATATGGTTTTATATTTAAATGTATCCTGCTATTTTTAAGGTGATTATTGAAGTTAAAATTTAAAAATGAAATAATCAAACCTATAATTTATCTTCATCGATACACATAATAAATATGTATTTACATGTAAGCATGCAAAAATCATCATAAAACCTGAGTGAAAAGTCTCTAAGAAAAAGCTTATCTTTAAAAATTTAATCTACAAATCTCTTTGCAACTGATTGTAATTTATTTATTAATCATTCAAATACACACAGGTCGACGTTTAGAGCTAAATAGCTTTGTAAATTTTTTCTTTTTAATTTTTCTTTCCCTTGGAAAAAAAATAAATAAATGATTTCAAACTTCCAACCTGTCACCATTCCCTAGTGTTTTTATAACAAATAACTTTAAAAATCCCAAAAATGTATAAAAAATCTTAAAATAAAAATTTAATAAAAAAGTATTCACAAAAAAAAGCTTGCAGAATGTAATTAATAAAAAGAAAAGAAAAAAAAAAAAAAACGAAGGAAAAGTGAAAATGAAAAAGAAAATAAGATAAAAACAAATTAGTAAGAAAGGTGTTAAAAGTAGGGAGAAAAAAGATTCTTTTCGAAAGTTTAGGTTATTTAGAGGGAATGTGTGCAAAATGTTTTTTAGAAAATTTAGGTAAAGAGTATGAAAAACAACAGAAATTCAAATTATTTTAAAAAATACATTCGAGTCTTTCCGAAACATTTTCCCTTTGACATAATTAATTAAATTGGTGAAAAGAAATTTTTTGAAACACTGACATCATTGCACCACATAGAATTATCACTAAATATAGCCCTTATCCTTGCAACTTCAATCACTTTAAGTTCCTTTCATTCCATGAGAAAATAATATTCTCTCTTCAAAAACTTTTATTGAGATTTAAAAAAAAGTCTTCGAACAAATGTATTTTTTCGCTTTATTTGCATCAAGCATCAGAAACTTGATGCTAGAATTTTTTCACTTAATAACTAAAACTTTATTCTAAAACATTTTATGAATCATAAATATTGGAAACAACTTCTTGTAGATTTTTAAAAACGTTTTAATTTTTTCATTTTTCAATAAAGTTTTGCATGTTAGTCAAACTTTTACAAAATATAGCATTTAATACGGGAATTCCCTAAGATATTTTTAATTAATATAAGAATTATTTAGCTTTTTTTATTTTATTTTATTTTATTTTTAAGAAAATGGGATTGTATTTTTTGAAGAGCAAATTTTATATAATACCTTCGTCGATACTCGGGCTCTAAAACAGTAAATTTACAACCAATTTTGTAGAATACTTTTTCTAGTTACACGTGATTACATTTTTCTCCATTTAATGTCCTTTATAAGACAAATCTGGGGGAAATTTTATTTCACCATTTTAAGCTTATATACTCCTACATGCTCAAAAAATTCTCGATGTTCTCCATCCTTTTCACACCTACGTATCTGAATTTTATACACATTGAAGCATTATGCAGAGAATAACCATTTTGGTTACTTCTATTAAAATAATAACTAAAAAACAGATCTTTCTATTATAAAATTATATATATATATATATATATATATATATATATATATATATATATATATATATATATATATTATTTTACATTTTAAAATTCAATTTTAATACGATCAAAAAGCTGAAAAAATGAGAACAAAATAAATTTAACAATATAAAAACAACAATATAAAAAAAGAATTTTTTTACCAGTTTCTTTTTTTTTTATTTTAAATTGTTTTAAAAATGGTAAAAATTAAAATTTTAATACAATTTTACTTGGTGTGATAGAGTGCAATATAAATAAGGTTCACAAAAAATTTCAAGTAGATTGGTTCAATAGAACTTTAGATATCGTGACAAGAGTCTAGAAAAAAATAGTTTCGAGAAAAACGCCTTTAAAGCAGTGTTTCTCAAATTTGAAGGCGCACCCGGCACGATACGCCTATGAGGGAGCGCGGGGCATATCAAAAATAAGATTTAAAACTATTTATTTACGGAATGAATAAAAAAATACTTTAGACATAATAAAAATGCACTTTTACTCTGATATAATTTATAGGCGATATAAGTCATCTCTCAAAAATAAAATTTCTTCAATACCTAATTAGCTATCTTTGATCCAAAACACCAAATAAAAAAAACTTTTATTTGATTTGCTGTAATCTCATGATGAGTGATTTTTACTACTCTTTCAGAGAAAAAACAAATCCCAGACCCAGAATCGAAAAAATTTAGGAACATAAAAAATTCATCACTGTGATTATTTTTGAAATAATGCACATCATAGCTGTAATCTGTTTTTGCTGATAATCTGTTTAACCTTCTAAGTTATTGGTACAGTTATTTATGACATTTCTCTTATGCGTTTGTTTCTCATTTAGGGAAGTTGTAAGTAATGTATTTCTCTGTTGCACTTTTTTCCATGCAAAAGAGTTTTATGATATTTGGAAAACCACACACTTTGAAGGATTACTTGGCCAATACTTATTTTTATGAGTATTCTCAAACATATAAATCATAATGAAAAACGTTTCACACTTTTTTAGCAGTAACATAAATATTATCATAATGAATACACTTTTAAAAGGAAGTGGGGTCGCGCGGGACATGCAGATCACAAAATCGTTAATTCTGGCAAAACTGTTTATTTGTCACCAAAGAAAAATTGAAAAGTTATTGAAAGTAGGTAAGTTTACTTTCTCTTAATTATATATATATAAGTTATTCACTGGAATCACGATTTGTATCGTGTACAATAAAGTAATTATAAAAAAAAGGATTGGGGTGACCATTAACGTTAGTATCGAGTGTGTGTCTGCCACCGGGATAAAACATTTTGAAGTCTTCTAGCTTTAAATATTAAAAATAACACTATTATTCTTCATTGGAATTTTAAATTATTTTTCATCGTTTAACATTAATTCTAAATGCTAATTCTGTGAGGCTTAAAATTACAGTTCGCTTAAAACTAATTATAATATGAGCATTCATTTTAAAATATCATTTTACATTTTCGTAAACATTGTCGCGCAGTTTGGTTTACTCTCCTGACAATTCAGCTATTTATCAAGAATGTTTTAGTTTTTTAAAAAATGAACTCGTTCGAAGAGCGGGTACTTCAGACAGTATAATTTTAATGTATCAGTCAGTGCCTCACAAGGTATTTTATAATTAATTTATTAATACTAAATTAAAAGCAAGTTTAATAAGTATAGCGACATCCGTGGGCTTGTCTTGTAGAGGAAAGTTTTTCAAAGAAAGGTTTACGATTAGAAATTGACACTCTGAGTGCATTTTCTATATATATTTGGCTGAGATCTATATTTTGTCTTGAAAGCAGCCACCGCATTTTACAATCTGTTCCAATTTAAAAATTCGAGAAAAAAAGTAAAATATATATTACTTAAAAAAGTTACATATATAAAATTAAATATACTTATCTTTTAATTTGTACGGTTTATAACTAAGATAGTTTTGTAGCTTTAGCGTCAAAGTGCATTATTATTGCATTCAATACATAATTATTGTATAAGGGGGGCGCAATAAAAATTATGATTGAAAAGTGGGTCGCCAGTATTGAATGTTTGAGAAGCACTGACTTATGTTATTAATTTGTACGGCTTATAATTAAGATCGCGTATTGTGGCTTTAGCGTCAAAGTGCATTATTATTGCATTCAGTACATTATTAATGTATAAGGGGCGCGATAAAATTGTGAGAAGTTAAAGGTTTAAAGTTTCGAGTCCAGGTTAGA
>BMAV01002053.1:0-79519 GCA_019973955.1 Trichonephila inaurata madagascariensis | reverse complement strand
TTAAGTAGAATATTTTGACAAAAATGAACATAGAATGACCCATTTTCAAAATATTCTCCTTTTGTGAAAAATGCTTCTATTATAATAATATTTTGCCTGCATAAAGCTCAGACCTCTGTACAGAGACTCAACTAGAATTTTTGAAATATATAACTTAGAAGAGGGTTTATCCATGTTTTACGACAACAGAGGGGAGAAATTTTAAGAAAAAAACGCTGATCATTATTTCAAGGGGTTGAATCTGAATCTTTCAAAAATCATAGTTGAGCCTCTGTATAAAGGTCGGAGCTATATACAGGCAAAATATTATTATAATAGAAGCATTTTTTACTAAAGAACATTTTGAAAAAAGGTTATTCTAAGTTAATTTCTTGCCGAAATATTGTATTTAAATAATTTTTTTTGTCAAAATGTCCTTAAAAACAATCTTATACTTGTATTCTAATCTAAGTGACACTAAATATCATGAAAATTATCCATTTATGCGCTTTTTTAAAATCACGGTTCCGAACGTAGTCGGATACTTTAAAGAAGTTATAAGTTACTTTAAAGAGTTTATATCTAAATGAGGGGGCTAGCCATCTTGTTATGGCTCGCGAGTCACATCGTGGATGTGGAGGATAACGGAAGATCGCACCTTTTTTAAAATGATTGCATTTATTACCTCTCACTATAAAAAAAAAGTTTTTCGTGATGCTGTAATAAATTTTTGACGTAGTTATGATTAGCTACAACAGATGGCGCCAGGATATTTTTAAAATAACTTTATTCTTGGCTACAATTTTACAGTTTGAGCAAAGAGTGTAAGCAGTTGCATAATTTGTACAGTCGGAGTTGGTCCACTTTTACGAGAAGAAGGGTTACCAAGTAAAAAGTAAAAAATATAATTTAAATCTATAATAAATGCTAATTTTATATTATCTATAACCTCAAGCACATTAAATTTTCGTATCGGTTTAATGAGACAAATGTACCATGTCATACTCTTCTCCTAATTTTTTTTTTTTGAAGTCAGGAGTGAGATTATTTTTCGAAATTCTCATCTTAGCTTGCAAGTCAATGTCAGCCAATTTGCATCTCCATATTTACTCTTGTTTTGTCTTCATGCAAGAAAAACTTTGTTCACAAATATATGTCTACTAAAATACAAAAAAATAATTTCCCATCAAATTTCTTCATACATGGAAAGTTTTCAGCTGACAAAGAGTCTATTAATGACATAGAATAAAACATTTCTTTCACACTGGGATCTGACTGCAAATAAATAAGTTCAAACTGTAGCTACTTGTGTGCTGTTTCAATATCAGCAGTAATGAGTTAACAAAGTAAATTGACCTTAGGCTCAATTTTTTTTAAATCCTATAATCTCATCTTCCAAACTCTGCTAATAATCTGCTTGTAGAAGCAGTTTCAGGTATTTTATTTTCTTAATAAAGGAATTCATATGCGTGACATTAAGCGAAACAAAGATCATTGTAAAGGTGCAGAAGGATCTTTGGGAACCATTGGATATTAAAAATGGCGTTCGACAGGGAGATGCACTGGCGTATCTTCTCTTTAATCTAGCATTAGAAAAAGTGGCAAAAGATTCTAATATCAATACCAGAGGAAATATATTTAATAAATCAATACAGTTGTTGGCATTTTGCTGATGACATTGATATCATTGTTCGAACATCCATCGCACTAAGACAAGCCTTCTTGTCTTTAGAGAAAGATGCCCTCAGGATTGGACTGAAAATCAATGAGAATAAGACCAAATACATGCCTTGCACTAAATCATGTTTTAACAATTCCCACTTTAAAATTGCAGAGTATCATTTAGAAGTTGTTGACAGTTTCACTTATTTAGGTTCGGAAATTAACAACAGAAACGGTTGTACTGCTGAAGTCCAAAAAGGAATTACTGTGGCTAATAGATATCTTAATGTAATGGAATACGAAACTATATCAAAACGAATTTAATCAAAAGAAAAACAAAGGTTCTATTGTATAAAAGTCTTTTAAGATCAGTATTATGGATGTGTGAAACTTGGTCCATGTCTCGAACAAATGGGAACATGATATGTATCTACGAAAGGAAGATTTTAAACTTTATTTTTGGAGGAATTCAAGAAAATGGAACGTGGCGAAGAAGATCAAGTTTCGAGCTCTATCAATTAAAATAAGAATCTGACATCGTTAACTTCAATGAATACAATAAATTAAATGGGAAGGTCACGTTGTCAGAATGGACGGAGACCGCCCCACTAAAAAAGTCTTCAATGCTTCACTGCCCAACCCACGAAGAAAGGGCAAACCAAATCTTAGATGGATTGATACCCTAGAAAGATCTCCTAGATTTGGGAACTAAGAATTGGAAAACACTAGCTTGAGAAGGCCAAGGCCCACCCTGGGTTGTCGAGCCACTGAGGAAGGAATTCTGTGTTCCTAATCGGGAAAAATACCAGCCGAATCTTTGATCGCTCACGAGAAAGAAATCTCGATTCAAAATGGAATTCCTGACTGTCTTGGCTGGAAGGAAAAATCACTTTGTGAATTCATTTAGATCCCCCCTGATCTAAATGGATGAAATCAAGAGATAGAAGTGATAAGTAAAAAAATAATCATTGAAGTTGAAATATACTGAAGCGCCACTGAATTAGGGATAGCAAGGGTTATGCGAATTGTGTAGAGCTGCGCATCATTTATGCGTAAGCGAGGGCGCTATGGTAACTGCATATATGTCACTTATTTTGATTGTTCTGAATTAATTGTTGGAATTGCCAGCATGGTTAAAATGTCTGATTTAGATTCCTTCTTTCCTAGACAAGTAGTAGGTGCGCGACGCATGGGCCATTCAGTTTACGAAATCGTCAGATAGCTAGGATTTTTAAGGCCAACAGTGTCAAGAATATATCAAAAATACATGGATGGTGGACAAAAAACTAGTGATCAGAAAAACTACAAAGGGCAATTATTTTTTATATTGCGGGGTGAGAGACGACTCAGGTGTATTGTACGTATATAGCCAGCGAAGCCAAACATTAGGTTAAATTACCACCCAATTGAATGAGGGTTGCAGTCGTATAGTCAGTAAACGTACTGCGCAACACTCGCTTCACCGTATGTGTTTCGGGAGCCGAAGACCTACAAGAGTACCATTTCTCAATGCTCGCCATCGGGCTGCACGTCTTGCCTGGGAAAGAGAGCACAGAGACTGGAGTGTAGAGGACTGGAAACGAGTAGCATGGAGTGATGAGTTTCAATTCTGACTACTTAACGCCAACAGGAGGCTGAGAATATGGCGTCAGGCTCATGAAGCCATGGATCCTGCATGCCATATTGAAATTGTACAAGGTGGCTAAATCATGGTCTGGCTGTTTTTTCGCAGGCACTGTTTGGGATCTGTGATGCGTGTACCAACCTCCCTCAATACAATTCGGTACGTAGAGTTGCTGAGGGATCACCTCCAGCCGTTTCTGTTGTACTGTTATCCGCACGGTAATGGAGTTTTCCAGCAATACAACTGTATCTTTCGCAAGTCCCGGTTAGCTACTGGCTGGTTGGATGAGTATTCTTCTGACTTTCCTGTCATAATTGACTACCTAGAACCCCAGATTTAAATCCTTTTGAGCATCTTTGGGATGTTTTGGAACAAGGTGTGAAAGGACATCACGCAGCACTAACGAACTTTACTGAATTATGGACAGCTTTAGCCAATATTTGGCAAGTCAGTCCCCTGAAACGTTTCCAGAAACTTGTTGAATGTATGCCTCGTTGTGTAGCAGCCGTTATCAAGGCCAGAGTAGGCCCAACTTGTTACTAGGTAGGTATCCCTAATTCAGTGGCACTTCAGTGTATAACGAAGTTAATTCGAACCTCAAAATTGACATGATCAACTTATCATTTTATTAAAATTTTGAAGTCGTCCTACGATAAATTGTTGTGCAGGAGACTCATTAATATAGCAAGAAATGTAAAATGGGTACTTGATTCGCTGTTCAAACTATCTTATTTCTTAACTGTTGATGCAAAAGCGTAATAAATTTAAAGAATTTTTTTCTAATTTTATTTGCACACTTTGATTGCATTGAAATGTATTAATGAAAAATTGTTCAACACTCCTAAAAAACTAGTATTTTCCGTCCTTTTATAACACGAGAATTATTATTTGGTTTGCTTAATTTTTTTAAATTTACCCCTCTAAAAATTTTACCAGTATAATGATATCAATAATTTAGAAAAACAGTATGTATTTGAAATATCAGACTGAAAATAAATCTTGAAATAAATGATGTAAAAAATCAGTAAAAAAAATTGCAATAAACTGAAGTATTTACTTACCAAAGCTATCTGTTTTTTTTTAAAAAGAAGAAAATACTCAATTAGAGATTTTTTAATATGAGTTACATTAAAAAAATTCGGAAAGAAAATTAGGAGTAAAAATTTCGAAATTGGTTAGAATGAAATTTTTTTTGTATCATATTTAACCCAATATCTTTAGTATTTCATGAGTTTTTTTCCTTTGAAATTTCATACATATAATATGAGCAATTTGTTCTATAGATATTCTATAGAATTTATAGATATTCTATATAGAAGAACAAAGATATGCGGGATATCTTTGTTCTTCTATATAGAATATCTACCATAAACATACGGGATGGTTCCGCCAGCTGTTTTCCCCTCAGGGGGCTCACACCTTCTTTAGGTGGGTACGGGTGTCCCCATCCCGAGGTACACTAGTGATCTTTTCCTTTTCCCAAGGGGTTTACTATCTTAGGTAAACAGGGGGTGTCACGACTGGGTCCCCCAGTGATCATTCTCTATTTTCGATCTCCATCTTGTCACCCAATTCCCCTTTCCCTTTTTTTTCTCGTCCAGACCACAGACCTATGAATGTTTGGCGCAGTATAGCCAAAACTGGCTCTTGCGCCATAAAACACCAAACTCAACTCAACTCAACCCGCCAGCTGTTTGAGAACTCATTGACCTTTGGAAAAAACACCATCAATTACGATGGTGAAGTCTCTGCTGTTTGTGAAGCTCTACAACACAATTCCTAGCTACTGGACTAATTCCTGAAAGAGGTCTTCTGCATCGACTCACAAGCTGCAATTTTAGCCTTAAGCACTAACACACCAACTGACTGCCTTAACACAATTCTGTGCCTAGCAAAAATTGCGAAGCTCATTTTATATGGTTGGACTGTTACCTTACTGTAAGTCCCAAGTCATGTTGGGGTCCCCGGCAGTGAGAGATCCGACCAAAAGCCAAGCAGGGAGCTGAGTCGTCTCAACCGGAAGTCTTCTTGGCCATCAGTGAGTGAGTGAGTGAAATATTAACATCGCACTGTTCAGCTATACGAGGGTTTTTGGCCATCAGAAGAGCATTATATCCATATACATTGACAAATATACTGGCGTGACCAAAAAACAAGAGCATTGGAAAGTCGTGGCCATTGTCGGTCCCCTCCCAAGGGACCGAGGCCGTTGCCCACTTTTATCTAACCACCGGACATGACTTTTTGGGAGTATACCTCCGCTTGGCTTGACCTGACTGCTGACGAGGCCTTCCTGCTCTGAGGCCATGCCAGGATGGATTGCGACCACCTGTTCCAATGCTCTAGACTCGAGGACTTACCGAGAGACGACGACGTCGTCAGTCGGTACTGCGTGACTCGGCGTCAAATGGTCAAGATGCCAGATACGGACGTTGGATAAATAAGTAATAATAATATATGCTATATATTTAATACTAGTAGCGTTTAAGACTGGATATATACACAACAGAGCATTTGAGAACACACAATCGTTATAATTTGAATAGGAATACCCCGAAAGAGAAAATATGCATTAGAGAAATGTTTGTGAGATTGATTGATTGAATATTAACGTTGCACTGGTTAGCTACACGAGGGCTTTTGGCTACGGAACACGTCATTTTGAACCATGGTCAAGTGACGTGGACGACACCTGAGCTGGCACCCCCTCTCCTACCACACCAACGGGAGGACGTTTGAGCTCTCGACAGATTTAACGGACATCGCTTCCCTACACGGCGGGTCTTTAGTGGTAGTGGGCTCGAACTCGTGACAAGGTAAGCCACGATCCGATACATATACCACTCGGTTACCGCGGCCACGAAATGTTTGTGAGAAAAAGAGACAAAAGTGAGAGAAAAGAGTTTGAAAGGAGAAAAAGGGAGAAAAATTTAGCAGGGAAAGGAGCCAATGAGAGAATTACATTAATGGCAACAAGATGGCTATTGGCGACGGACCTCGTAATTTTGAGATTTCGTCAAGGGACGAGGAAAAAACCCGCACCAAAACGGGAGGACTCTGAGCTCGACAGATTTAATGGGAGAGAAGGAAATTGAGAAAGAAATTGACTGAGAATGACGAAAAAGAAGGTATTGCATGTAAAAATCATCAAATCTAATTTTTGAAACATTTTAAATGAATGATAAAAGCAGTGTGTAGCAGCATATAAAATTTATGAAAAATAATATATCATTTTATTGGTTTACTAAAGGTAACCAAGCAAAAAAAAAAAAAAGAATGATTAAAGAAATGAAGAACATATACAAACCATAGTTATCTGCAGTTAGAGAAATAAAGAATACAATAAAAATATTCTAGCTAAAAATCAAATATAAATATACAAAACAATAAAAATTAAAAGTCAAAATCAATATATATATATTGAAGGAAATAATCTCATACTAACAATAATATAAGGTATTAAATCGATCAGTATCATTAAAAGATTATTACTCAACTCAACCGACTATTTTGAATCATTTCATCCGAATTCAAACTTTAAAGCATTTACGTTTAAAAGTCAAAGCTTTAATACATATTTAAAAGTATATTTTTCATTTCTTTATGGATTTTTATTAATTATTCCCCTATTTAGCTTAGTGAATTACAATGCTCAATAGAAATATTTTTAATAGCATTTGTTATATATATATAATATATATATATATATATATATATATAATATATATGTATATATATATATACGTAGTGTGACAATTAAATAACTGGACCGGTCTTAAAAATTAACTTTATTGAAAACAATGTAGAAATACCCTTTTAATCCCCTTCAACATACTCCCCTTCCCTATCAATAGATAGCTGCATACGAGTTTTCCACCGTTCAAGTGATTGATTGATTGATTGAATATTAATGTCGCACTGTTCAGCTACACGAGGGCTTTTGGCGACGGACCACGTAATTTTGAACCATGGTCAAGTGACGTGGATGACACCTGAGCTGGCACCCCTCTCCCAACCAACCACACCAACGGGAGGACGTTTCAGCTCTCGACAGATTTAACGTGCATCGCTGCCCTACACGACGGGTCTTTAGTGGTACTGGGCTTGAACTCGTGACAAGGCAAGCCACGATCCGATACCTATACCACTCGGCTACCGCGGCCACACCGTTCAAGTGATACTGTGGTTTATTAGGGGTCGCCATCTTCAGTTAATCTACTGTTTTTGCCTTCACCTCATCAACAGACTGAAAATGTGTTCCCCTCAATGTATTTTTCACTTAAAGAAACAGGCAGAAGCCGAATGGTGCGAGATATGACGAGTACGGTAGATGCTTGAGCACATCCATGTGTTTATTCCCCCAAAAACTGTTACACATAGGGCGAAATACACGTGTTGCTGCTGTACAGATCTTGCCTTTTTCTTCCACACTCTTTCTCTAAACTTTCTCAGTACAGACTGTAGTACTGATGTTTTACCGTTTCGGCCTTATACCCATTCAATTATGATGATGCTATTAAAATCTAATAAAAATGAAGAGCATTACTGGTTCTTGATGTCACATCGATCACAACGTTCATCATCTTCAATAACATACGATTTTCCGAAAATTGTTTGTGCCATTCAAAAATTTCACTATGTGATGTACAATTATCTCCAAACACCTTTTTAAATAATTTAAAACTGTCAAGTTGGAGTTTTTTTTATAAATTTCGCGAGGAATTTCAAATTTATGAGCTGCTTGATTTTTAAGTTTATCATGATCGCGGCACTTCGACACAACATCTTACTCAAAACAAACTGAACTAGATATATGATGGAATAACGTGCCACCAGTACCGGAAGGATCAAGATTAAATATATTCTTCACACCAAGCCTAACGGCTAGGGCATGCGCAGTCCAGGAATTTAATTTTCGCACTTGAATTTTTGCAAGAAAAAAGGTATAGAATATCTTGATACAAATTAATCCGATTTATGCAACTATGCTTGAATAGCAGCAATGCAAGTTAATTGACTGCAATAAAATATTGAAAACTTTCTTATTCGTTAAAAATAACCAAAATTCTATTAGTATATACTGAATTTCTTAAAATGAAAATCTGCTAATGTTTTGTTAAAATATTGCAAATATTTTTTCAGTTATTTACCTTTGTTTTCTATGCTGTTATAACCAGATAATTTACTTGTTCATCAAAAACGCATTAAAATACCACCCAACTGATTTGTAATATTTTTAGTTTAGAAAGTTATGGAGAGAGAGAGAGAGAGAATTAAGGTGTGTATTGTAAATTTTTGTAATCATTGAATGACAAGAAGTAATAAATTTTAAAAGTGATCAAGAAACAAAGTTTACATGAATTATGTTTCATTAAAAGTAAAATTTAGAAAAGAAGAAAATACGAATGTAATAATTACCACATAAAAGGCCTGTAAGAAATATAATTGATTATAAGCAGCCCTCATATTTACACACCAATAAGAAATGCATTTATTATAAAGTGAAAAATACAATTCAACTCTCTTCTATATCCTCTCTTATGGCCTTGGAATTCACAGACTTTCATATTTTACATGGATGTATGTATAAAAACACACATTGGCCAATGAATTAGAAACCTTTGCGATTTGCATTTAAATGCGTACTAGGGATGAAGTGTTCAAATTAATTTTTATAACGTGGTTTACACGTGGTTAGAATGCTAGTATAAGTAAGGTGTAAGAGTGCTTTTTATGACGAATAAAGTAAAATGAGAATAAATTCATTATTTAAAAAAGGGCTTCTTGTTGCCCGTTTAGCAGGGGCTTCGATTTCGATGACAGCAAACTCACTGGGTGTTCAAAAGAAGGCATATCAAATGTTTTCGAAAGTTGGAATTAGAACTTACCGTCCTTCTCTAGAAGACGAAACTGCGGTTCGAATACAATTTTCCAAGAGAGTGATCGGCCTCGTCTCCGACGAATTGTCCGGCAGAATAGGGACTCTACTGTGCTTCAACTGATACAAATCGTCAGTCAAGATTCTTTCAACAGATTCAAGCTTAAAACATGCTCAGAGAATTGCAGAGGATAGGAATGCATAGCTGGGTGCCTGTCAGAAAACCACTCATTTCTGCCCCAAAAGCAGAAATTCATTTGCAGTGATGTCGTGAAAGAAGAAACTGGACATCTGAGGGTTGGAAACGGGTAATGTGCTCGGATGAATCACGCTACACTTTATTTTGCATTGAAGGAAGACGTCGAATGTGGCGAGAACCCCACGAAGTTATGAATTCATCTTGCCTCACTCGCACTGTGCAACTGTCTGGTGGGAATATCATGATATGGGGCATATTCTGCTGGCATGGAAGTGGAGTTCTGATCACGACTGATTCTAAAGTGTCGGTCACCTGAGTTTAAAGACCTAATGTGCCACCCCTCTGTAGAATTTTTCATATTTTGACTAATATACTCTTAACGTTGACGTTATAAACATATACCTCTATAAGAGTAAAACATAAGTAGAAATGCAAATAGACACAAAAATCATTTCTTTCCTCTATTTTGTTGTCCTGAATTATAGGGCTTTTATTAAATTGATGACTTTTAATCCCCAATGCATTTTGAATTCAAACACTACTATGCCTTAGGTAGTTTTGACCATATTATAAGTCTTCGTAAAACATCTTCGAAAAATTACTTGTAGAACGCCTTTTTTAAGCATCAATCCACAGTGCACCGATAGTGCTGAACTTTTATATTCGGGTATTGCCAGTTCAGTCTCGAATTTTGCTACTTAATGAAGGATGTGTGTAAAGAGTAGACATTAATCTACAATGTGAACCAACATACTGTGTATTAACATTCTATTTTTCTTAAACTGTACTATGCTATCGGGAAATCAGGATGTATTTTGATTTTTCAATTACTATTTAAAATCCAGAATATTTATTCGACTTGTTACAAGTTTATGATGGTCAAGGTGTAAAATGATCTTTCGGACCCATTGGAAATCAAAATGGCGCTCGACGGGGAAATGCACTGGCGTATCTTCTCTTTAATCTAGCTTTAGAAAAAGTGGCAAGAGATTCCAATATCAATATCAAAGGAAATATCTTTAATAAATCAATACAGTTGTTGGCTTTTGATGATGATATTGATATCATTACTCGAACACCCACCGCACTAAATCAAGCCTTCTTCTCTTTAGAGAAAGATGCCCTCAGAAGGGGACTGAAAATCAATGAGAATAAGATCAAATATATGCCTTGCACTAAATCTTTTTTTAACAATGCCCACTTAAAAATTGAAGAGTATCATTTAGACGTTGTTGAGAGAACAGTTTCACTTATTTGGATTCAGAAGTTAACAACAGAAACCATTGTGTAGTGCTGAAATCCAAAACAGAATTACTATGGCTAATAGATGTCTTAATGGAATACGAAAATATATGAAATCGAATTTAATCAAAAGAAAAACAAAGGTTCTATTGTGTAAAAGTCTTTTAAGATCAGTATTAACTTATGTATGTGAAGCTTGATCCTCGTTTCGAACAGGAGATGAGAACAGGATAAGTATCTACGCGCGAAAGGAAGATTTTAAGATTTATTTTTGGAAGAATTCAGGAAAATGGAACGTGGCGAAGAAGATCAAATTTCGAGCCTATCAACCATATAAAGAGTCTGACATTGTTAACTTCATCAAAATACAACGCATTAAATGGACAGGTCACGTTGTCAGAATGGATGAAGACCACACCACTAAAAAAGTGTTCAATATCCAACCAATTGGCACACGAAGAAAGGGCAGGCTAAATCTTAGATGGATTGATGGTCTAGAAAAAGTTCTTTTAGTTTTGAGAAGTAAGAATTGGAGAACACTAGCAGGAAGAAGGCTGGCTTGGAAAAAGCTTCTTGAGAAGACCAAGTTCCACCCTGCGCTGTTGAGCCATTGACGAAGGAAGGAAGGATTACAAGTTTTATTTTGAGAAATTAGTAAAAAAATATTGCTCGGTTGATGGAACTATATGCGATATGCGGCCGCCCGAGTGCGGTGCACCCGCTGCACACCTGCTAGGATCGGCCTTGATGTTCCTCGAGGGTAAGCAAACAGCCATGAGATACTGTCTGATCAATTGCACTCTGAAATGTTGTATTTTTACCCTGATGGTGAAGGATATTTTCAAACGATAATGCAGCTATACATCAATTCAGAAGTGTTCAAAATCGGTTCGCTGATCAGCAATGGGATTTCCAAAATCTTCCCTGGCCACCGCATAGCCCGGATATTAAGCCCATAGAAAATGTGTGAGACACATTCGACAGCATTATCCTCTCCCATCTAATTTACAAGATCTAAGAAGTTGCATGGAAAATGTATGGTATTGTCTGGACGTAAATGCACTCCAAAAGCAGGTAGAGTCGATGCAGAAACGAATCAGAGCAGCTATCCTCCGATTCAAGAGTAGGGTCCAATAAAATATTAATCTTGCATTTCTAATTCATTGGTTAGTGCATGTATATGTAAAATAAACGAAACCCTCTTAAGTTAAAATGATCTGGCTAACATGCGCAATTTTTAAAAAGTGATGTATGATAAAATCATGAAATACGTAATAATTAAAAGTGGCTGTCGGAAGAATCGATTTATTTTAAATTTTTAAAATTTATAATTTCTATCAATATTTATTTTTTAATATTTTTTATATTGATAATTTTAGTAAAAATTTAATAGACATTTCTAAAATATTTTCAGGATCAAACTCAAATATTTTAAAATTATTTTAACATGCTTAACTTTGGGCATTTGCGTTCTTCCTCTAACATAACCTCTATGTTCTTTGACGGCCACGATTAATGGGGAAAACTTTTTAACCCCAAAACCAAGAAGTGAAACCGAAGCATAGATGCAAATAAGATAACCCCAAAAAAGGGTAGAAATTTTATAAAAGGGAATTTTGAAAAGTTTAGTGTAAAAAGATAGAAAATGTTGGGTCGACGGCTTACTTTTGAATCAAGATGCCACCCCGCCAACTATAAACCCAAAGGGACATAACATTGTACAACCTTAGGGGAAAGATTTGAAATATTTGGGAAATTGAGTATTCAAACCGGAGGAAGATTTATTCTGAACGCTAGAGTATATTATTGAAGGGTCGAGATTAGGCGGATATAAATTTTATTTATATTTATAAGGATCCCAATTGCGCGGGTCTGAGTTAGTTAAACCCGCGACTTTGGAAATTCCCCACTTAATATGTTTGTGTTCGATATCTCTAAATAATCTGGTTTAAAATTTTTTAATAAAAGTCATATTAAGAATTCTAAAATGTCTCATCATTCCGAGAATCCCACACCTCTAACTTACGCTGAAACCCCACGACATGGCTATCGAACGATGGCTATGTCACAAACTTTTAAAAGCAGACCATATTATGTGGACAAACCAATTCTTTTTTGTGAAATTGAACTACACCCAACCTTTTTTTTTCGATAGATACGATCCTTAAAAAATGTGCAAAAGAAAAATCGCGTGTGAAAATAAATGCGACACATGGTAAATTTGAGGATATGTTCCACAATCTTAAAAAAATCATGTAAGATGAAAAATCTCTAAGCATTTTCCCCCCAAATCTTGGAAAAACATTCATAATAAAATCCATGCTAGATATTTATAAAACAAAAATAATTAATTGTTATTACAATAAACAAATAAATGAATAAATAAAACTAGTGTACAGTGAAAATTCAATCTATAAATACATACAACATATAAAAATTTATATTGAAATTAGGAATAAAACTACTAACCAACTATTTCTCGGTACTTGATAACAAGAGTGCACGTTTATTACGAACTGGGTAAAAAGTGCTTTCATCAGTAAATGTGTCAGATATGTCTATTTTGTTCAAGTGAAGAATTTCGTTTGTTATTAATGGCCTCGGTTTTATTTGTTTGCACAAGTACCTGAACTTTTGACTTCTTTATTATCCTAAGCTTTCATAAATTTTGGGAAATTTGTTTCTTTCCCAAGGGCATGAAAAACCAAATTTTTTTTTTTTAATTCGTGTTTAAAAAAAAAAATTTTTTGAAAAAAAAAATTTGAGTGGGGTTTATTGTACCGTATTTTTTAAAATCGTGAAAAAAAAAGACCCGGGGGAAAAAAGGGTTGTTTGTACAAACACTATGCTAGTTGTTGATACGTCAAGAAACATGTTTTGAAAACAATTTAATTGTAGAAGTTGATTAATTTAATCTTTTTGTCAGAAAATACCTAATATCTTTAGTTGAATTTTTAAATATAAAATAAAATAATGTGAGAAACAAAGCAATTTTTAAAAAAAAATTTTTTTTTTAGTTCCATATTCTCAAGATAAACACCTTACAAAAAAGAAAGAAAAGGAAAAGTGCATAAAATGTATTGTAATATGTGTAACTGTATTACAAAGTACAATTACCAATTGCACTTAACGGTACAGTTTCACCTTATATTTTTGTAAAAGTTCTAGCAACTTTAACGAAGACTTTCTTTACAGCAAATTTCTGAATATTTTTATTGCAGTTAATTGATTGTCCTGTTATGACATCAGGAGGTACATAGGCCGAGGCTGATACCATTGATAGGTGACTGGCGAGCTACTGATATTACGGTCACCTTTTTGAAATTATGATTGTGGACAGGACGCAGTGTGTGATGATGAAGACTTTTATCGTTCGAACGACCTTGAATACAGGGAGGTACCTTTAGGTGAGGTATCTGCTGTTCTGGCAGTCTTTGTAAATCAGGGAAAAAAGAAAAGGGTCCCACGCACAGCTGCTTTTTAAGAGGGTTTGGAAAAAAAAGGAACATGATCTTAAAATAGATACTTTTACCCTTTTAAAACTTTTTTTAATAATATACAACTTTATAAACTTAACTCTGGGGGCAATCAAATCCCAAACTTAATTTTTTAAAAATATAACATTATTGAAAATCCTTGGTTTCGGGCAAGCTCCTGAGTGACAATCCTTTCTCCCAACCCCGATGGGTCGGGCAGCTCCCAAAATTTTTTTTACTTCCACAACACCTGGTGAATTCTATGACGACTATTAATCTCAAGATGCGTGACCTCCCAGTCGCAGTTCACTTTCTCTTATTCTTAGATTTCACGATCAACGATTATACCATTCCCCTCATATACCCAACGTCAGGGTTTAAATAGTAGTTACATTTGCATAAAATCAAGTCATCTCTATGGAAAGCGGTTTTTAAATTAATTCACAGTTAAAGAATAGTTTCCCCAGAGGATTAGTAGAACTCGGGTAGTAGTAAACGGTACAACTTTTACTAATATATTTTTATTGCAGATTCTGCATTAGTGTAAAATTCACTTTCAAGTGTTTCTGTGATATTTCTATACACTTACCAGAATCTCCTCCTTCATCTGAAAAAAAAAATCAAGTTTTAATGGTAGTATAATAATTTAAAATTAAGAATACTTGTAGATATATTTTGTATTCAAGCATTTTATATAACCAAGAACAGGTAAATTAAAATTTTAAGCGGGGAAAAATAAACTATATAATAAGAATTTAAGAATTTTTTTTTCTAAATTTCGAATTTAGACCTTAATAAACTACTTAGGGATTTATAGAGAATAGATTATCTTTATATCAGAAATGTGCAATTCTATCGATTAAATTGTGAGAAAATATTCAGAGTGAGTGTAATAAATCTTTTAAAATAATGTTTTTAATCCTTTGGCACAAGAGGAAATGAGCGCGTTTTGAAATAGGGTATTCGGATTTATGACGAATATTATATGAATATATATATATATATATATATATATATTATACAATTATTATATATATATGTAATAATCCTCTCTAGTATCCTTTTAATTAACTCTTTTTTAATAAACCTTAAATAAGCTTTTAATTCTTCGGTTCGAAACTAATGTCCTAATCTTAATCGTAATCAAATAGTAATATTACATCAGAAATCTCTTTTGCGCTTGTTTTAACCAATCACAGCTCTTGTTACGAAGGAGTCACGCGATCTTCACTACCAGTATAAAAAGCGAAAGTCTTTTGTGATCATTCTCTTTTTTTGTCTCCGCCTCGTCAACGTGAATTCATATAAATAGCTGTAGCTCTTTTATCCTTTGTGTTTTATGTGCTCATATGGTTATTGTGATCGTCAATGCTTTTTTATGCTTTATCAGTGTGAGAGTGTTCTTCCCTGTTCAAATAGGAAATACTACTGTGATTATAAACTTTTGATGTGATTGCCAAAATAAAAATGCTGAACTTTCATTCAGAAGATGTTTCCTGAAGCCATGATTAAACCAACATCAAGACTCGGCCAACGCTATATATATATATATATATATATATATATATCACATATTTACTCGAATATAAGCCACCATCTATTTTAAGCTGCACCCCTTATTCCCTACACATTTTTGAGAAAAATGAAAAAATTGTGCAAAAGATTCATCGATATCCGATACTGAAGATACATAAAATAAGCTTAAGATAAATACAAAAAGCTTTACTTACTTCCATCTATAAAAGATAAAAATAAAATCATTGTAGTAAATTGTAAATATTGAGTTAATTTTACAAATTAAATTAAAAATACAATAACTTTTCAGATGCATTTTTTTCCCTTGAAAATTGTTACATTAATTTTGTTTCATTGAAAGGTTTAAAAAAACTTCTATTTTTATTAAAATATTTGCACAAAAATTTGATTTTAAGTAAAATAAAAAAAAATTCAGTAGTTTTTACTTTTAAAATTTGAATTAGATAGCGTAAGATGTGGCGATATTGCAACAAGATTCTGCTTTTTTAAAACATCAAATCAAATGCCTGCATATTCTAAACGTGACGAAATAAAATAATACTTAATAGAAACTCAGAAGTTTCTTTTATAATGAAATCTTTAAGTTATATTAACTGAAGGAAGTTGTGCAGTGGGGAAGAATGTTTTTAGTCAAATGAATCAGTAATTGCTTCCTTAATGATTCGATTTTGTAGGGAAATAAAAGTTTTATCTGTGCATATAAAAATAGCACATAAAATTGTATTTACAGATACATTAATTCAAGTGTCCAAATTTGGTACTGAAGCCTTTTATAGATGGTGCCACAATGAAACAACTCTCACGTTTGCGAATTTGCTGTGTCTGTAAAGTCTAAAATGCAGCCTCATTGGTAAAAAAAATATTTACAGATACACCAATAGATGCATTCCTTAGAAAACCGTGTAAAAATACATGTGACATATGATAAACTTGGGGATATATTCCACAATTTAAAAAAAATCTTGTAAGTTGAAAAATCTCTAAATATTTCCCCAAAAATCTGTTAAAAAAAGTACTAATAAAATACATGTTAGATATTTATAAGAAAAAAAGAACAATTCGTTTTTATTACTTGTTTTATTACTTTGAAACTTGTGAACACAGCAAATTTAGTCAATAAGAACATACATCATATAAAAATTCAGATTGAAACTACAGATTAGGAATAAAACTACTATAACTAACAACTATTCATCGGTACTTGATAAGAAGCGCGTGCACGTTTCTTACGAACTGGATCCAAATTGCTATCATCAGTAGATGTGTCAGATATGTCTAGCATAACTGTCGGCTTTGATTCGACTGAAGAATTTCGTTCGTTATTAAAAGCCTCTGGTGGTGTTTTTGTTGTTTCGATGTCTGTTATTAGAGGCTGATTTTTTTTGGATTCTCAAGTTTATAATATGATTCTTGATATCCTATTACACAAAACTTAAGATTAAGTATAAATTTTAATGCAAACTCTACGTCAGGATCGTGAGTTCTAATATGTTATTCCATACTTGTAGCATATTTCAAGCCCTCGCGAATTAACTCGGCTGTTAATAGCTAAACTTCACCTGCGACTTCGCCAGTATTGACTTTTTTATTATTATTAACTGTCATAAATTCAATCAAATCGTCATCATGATAAGGCACGAAACCCCCAATTTTCTAAAATTCATGCTGGAACAAAAATTTCGTGTAAAAAAAATGATTAAACTCATGTACCGTGTTATTTCAAATCGTGTAAAAAAAGCTGGGTGTACATTGAAAAAGAACACGTTGAACTTTAAGGAACAAAATTATTGACACGAGAAAAAGTTGTATGAATAGGAAAAGCAAAACAGCCTGTTTTCTTATAATTGTTAATTTCTTAAAATTGCGAATTATTGTTACAAATAAAATTTCAATTAATTATTTGATTTAAATTCCTAAAATCACGCATTATCTAAAACCACACACACAAAAATATTTTTTACTTACACACTGCTGATCCTAAATGATGAAAAAAAATTATAAATTTTGTTCGTTAAAAAAATGTTTCAATTTCAAAACAAATCATTATTTTTGAGTCCTTAAATAACGTCTCTTGATGGCTAAAAACGCACAAATTCTGGAGGAAAGGGTTAATCTTATTCTGCAGTTTAAAACAGAAGTATTTGAGTTCAGGAATATTTGAAAACTTATTCTCTTTATTGATAAAGGATCATAGAAAACGAGCGGTAAATGGTGCAATCTTTCATATATATGAGAAAATTGTATTTAAGTTGCTGTAATTCTTTCCGTATCTTTAATCTTCTTCATAAAACGTTTCATACAATGCGTAGTCGTTTAAATGTCAACCTATCTATCCTTCAGTCTTGTATTCTGCCAAACTCTTGTTTATTTTGTATTTTTAACTTAAGAAATTCAATCCGATTTCAAAAATTATTTTAAGTAATGACTTCGATTGCTCCACAGGTCAAATAGTGTATAATTTACAATCTGATTTTTTGAAAATTCCTTTCTTAGATTAATTACTCATTTAAATAACTGAAACTTCTTGCAACATCCTTCATAGTTTGGCAGTGTTACAAATTTTGATCAGAAAATTGTGACCCATTATATATTTTTAAGTATAAAAATAAATATTTTTTGAGGATAATACAAATCTTACATATCCATTATATAAACATATTTTTAGAGTACATTTACTTACATAATATAAAATTTTATAGCATGCTTTTAAAAATTACTGATATTTTTTAAAATATATACGTATTTAGAGTTCTCACGGCAGGAAAAGTTAATAATCAGGACGTTTGAACTCCTTATAAGTACAATGGGATCAATTCATGTGATGTCATTGTCACATGATAATGATAACCACGTGTTTTTAGCCAGTCAATTTAAAACATCATGTGACGTCATTGTCACACGATAAAAGCAATCCCGTGTTTCCAACTAATTAGTTTATGCACTTCGTAGTTGCCAACTTTTGATCTTTTCAGAAGCGTTATCTTAAAAAATACAAATTTGTCAACAACAATAATGCACATAGGTAGACAAAATGCACTTTATTTAAAAGTAAATGCATAAAAAAAGATTTTTTTTATCTTACAATCTCTTTTGAAGTAATTTATTTTTTATAACATGTGAACATTTTTACCCAATTATAAAATTTAAAATTTTACCCAAGTCTTACAAACAGAACAAATACAATTAGTTTGATGTCTGTTTTGAATTCAATGGAATTCGTCTTTATCATATGATCATCATGAATTGAGCCTATTGATAATAAAACAAATTATAAAACGTTCAATGTAGGACGAGATCTGCAAACAAAACTTGGATCTCACTGTATGACTTTTAACTCAAAATATTCAGCAGTTATACGAATAGTTAAAAAAAAAAAGTTTTAATCCCTAAGAACTACATTGTTAAAAACACTTAAAATAAATGTAACTTTAAAAAGAAATTTTTCATTGGTATGATATACTTTAAAAATTAAGTTCATTGCTGGTGAAAGCAGACGTGAAATCTAACCTTAATACTCAAAGCTGAAAATATAAACAATTTTCAATTTGATATAATTCTTTGAAATTAAAATTAAATAGTTCGATTCTTTTACACACTATTTATAAAGAAATGAGGCTTCAAAAAAAATTCAAAATGTTTATTATATAATCATAATTTAAAACATTATAAGTATATGAAATAAGAAATATTTCTGTAATAAATATTAAGTAAATTTTACGATGCGCATGCTATTTTCTAAACTAGTAGTCTTTGATATATAAAATTTTATAGAATTATAAAATGTATCATACTCTTTAAACCCTATCTAATTTTAATATTATGTACCTTTTGTATTTCGAAATATTTGAAAAATATTGAAATTTAAAAAGAAAAAATTTAAAAATGTGTATTTTTTATTTTTTAAAAATATAATTTATTATTCTATTTATATATAAATAGTCACAATGTAATAAAGATATATTCAACTTTATAAATCAATTTATTGTTTGTAATTAGAGCTACTATGTTAGAAAATGTGATGCCCAACGTAAAACTTAATTAATATTTCTTAGAGAAATATTTCTTATTTTAATATGCTTATAATTTTGGAGAAGTTATAATTATATATTAAATATTTTGCACTCTTTTTTGAAGCCTCATTCCCTTACAAATAATGAGTAAACGAATTGAATTATTTAATTTTAACTTCAAAGAATTGAATCTAATCAAAAATTATTTAGATTTTCTGCTCTCGAGACAAAGTAAACACAACTGAAAATTGGTAAGTGATTTTCTGAAAAACTGAATAACATAATAGCTTCTGTGGTGGATAAAAGTAAGAGTGTACAATGCTGCTTTTTCTGTAATAAGCATAAAAGCCTCTATTACGTCATGGGTGGTTTTCTGTAATTTAACAAGAAATTTAGTAATAATCCTTAAATGAGACTTAAAATTCGAATCCTTATCCAACTTACCAATATCAATATCATCTGAAATCAGAAAGATGTGATAAAATTTCTTGTAAAAATTAATTTAAGAAATTTAATTAAATTTAAGAATGAAGTTTATCTATTTCAAAAACAAGATGAAACATTACGGAAACAATAGAGTTACTTCAATATAGGTGATTTAGTATAGAGGGACTTTTTATTGGCTCTCTCTCTCTTTATTAATTACATTCTAACAGAACAATTACTAGATTATGCATTTCCTTATATTTCTCAAAAGGTATGAGTAAAATACTGAAAATTGTTAAAAATTAAAAAGTCAAAATGTAAATTGCAATAATTTCATTTAGAACTTGAAATTACTTAAAAAGATAATGTTTATCAAATTAAAGTATTTCGGCTATAACACTTGAGAAATGACAAGCATCGCATATTATTTACTCTCTGAAGTTCACTGAAATGTTATAAGCATAGCACTCTCAAGCCTTTTCATGCTTTGAGAGATGTTTTCGAAACTAAAATTGAGATATGTAAGTTTACTGAGCTTTGTGATATTGCACAAATAAAATATTGATTGAATACTAATCTTTAAACCAATTCATCCATGTTTAATTAGGAAAAATTATACACTGATGTTCAAAACTTAAGCAACAGGTTTTTTTTGCCATAACTCCACAAGAAATCCTCTGAGAGACAGCATTTTGTACTTAATTGATGACGAGAGGGTAGTTGTGCAGAAATGAATACAATGCATATATTATGGAACTAAACAAAAAAGGCTTTAATGAACTCATAGTATTGTTATACATGATTGTCTGTCCAAGAGAAAGAACAACAGGCAGATGTTCTTTAGTATGTGATATGCCCTCCCCTTAAGGTATCCGACTACGTTCGGAACCATGATTTAAAAAAGCGCATGAATGTATAATTTTCATGATATTTAGTGTCACTTAGATTAGACTACATGTATATAATTGTTTTAAGGACATTAAGACAAAAATTATTTAAATACAATATTTTGGCAAAAAATTAACTTAGAATAACCTTTTTTCCAAATGTTCTCCTTTAGTAAAAAATGCTTCTATTGTATTAATATTTTGCCTGTATATAGCTCAAACCTCTGTACAGAGGCTCAGCTATGATGTTTGAAAAATTCACATTATTTTCAGAGTTACAACCATTTGAAATAATTATCGGCGTGTTTTCTTAAAATTTCTCCCTTCTGTTTTCGTAAAACATGGATAAACCGACTTCCAAGTTATGCATTTCAAAAATTCTAGTTGAGCCTCTGTACAGAGGTCTGAGCTGAATGCAGGCAATATATTAATACAATAGAAGCATTTTTTACAAAAGGAGAACATGTGACATAGCCATCCTACGATAACTATGACGTGTTGGATCCACGTAAGCTAGAGGTGTGGGATTATCTAAAGGATGAGACATTTTATAATTCTTAATACAACTTTTATTAAGAATAACTTAAATTACTTATATCTAATGAACAACTTTCTTTAAGTGAGAATAAGCCACAAATTAGACCGAATACTTAAGTTAGATCGCACCACTAGATCATTTATCCTAAGTATAGTTAATTATCTGCCTAATCTAGCTTTTCTATACAAAAATATTACCGTTTATAAAAGTAACCCTCCTACCTTGGTTTGAAGACTCATCTATTCTGCTACTTGTAGATAGGTGTACTCAGATACTATTACTTTTCCCTTTAAAAATTTTTTATTATCGAAGGTGGGCGTTTCCTTCTTCCTTGTGAGTAGGCCGTCTAACACTTTTTCCCGAACTTTTTTCCCACTAAGCTTTCTCTAAGATTGCCATTCTCTCTCACTAAACCTTCTATCCTTTTAAAGTATATCTTATTTGCATTTTTGCTTTGTTTTTCTTCTTGGTATTGGGTTGGAAAAGTTTTGCCATTAATCGTGGCCGTCAAAGAACGTAGGAGTTATGTTAGAAGAAGAACGCGAGAGATGTCACAAACATTTTGAAAAAAGGTTATTCTAAGTTCATTTTTTGCCAAAATATTGTATTTAAATAATTTTTTTTGTCATAATGTCCTTAAAACAATTTTATACATGTATTCTAATCTAAGTGACACTAAATATCATAAATATTATCCATTTACACGCTTTTTTAAAATCACGGTTCCGAACGTAGTCGGATACCTTAATGCAATGGTTGCTTCGCACCGTCTCTCCATACTGAGCGCCAGATTGTCCAACAGCCATTCCTCAGTCAGCATCTGTTTCAGTAGTCGGGTGTTCCCCTGAGGATGCAATCGTACAGCAAGGCGTCTCACCAAAGAATCCACGCATTTTTCATGGGATTTGAATCAGAGAAGAAAGCTGTGTGTGTGACCAATCCATTTGAGAGATATCTTCACTTTCCAATATCTGATGAATATCAGCAGCCTGGTGTGATTGTGCATTGTCATCCATAAAAACGAAGTCTGCTTCAACAGCACCTCAGAACAGACATCCACGGGGGTAGGATCACCTCCTTACAAAAGCGATCTCTGGTTATAGAACCTCTGCCAAAAACGTGGAACTGAGTCTTCCCATTCAGCATAATGCATCCCCAGACGACAACTTAAGAACCATCGTAGAGGTCTCTTCCTATTATGCTATACGGAAACCGTGTCCGGCATTTCTCCAAATCAAATGGCCTTAAAAATCGCTTGTGGCACTGAAACAGCTCTCATCCGTAAAGAGGACACAACTCCATTAATAAGATGTTTAGTTTTTGTGCTCTTTAGACCACTCTAAGCAGTACCCCCAATGGCAAACTTTCAAGAGGATGCAGCGTTCAGAATGGCAGGTGAATAGGCCATCTTTGTGAAGGTGTCTGGCTACAGTAAGCCACGACACTTGTCGCCCTGTTGTACACAGTTGCTGAGAATGGTGCTTGCTGACTGGTAACGGGTTCTTTTTACCTTCAGGATGATATATCGGTCATGTACTGCAGCTGTTTTTCCTAGGGAAGCCACCCTTAATCTTTCTAACAACTGTACCTATGGTTTAGAATGTTTTTCTAGCTCGTGAAACAACACTTTGGTTGATTCTAAATGGCCCCTCTAGCTTTCGGATCAATTTTCCACGTGTGAAGTCATCCAGGTGATTTCCTCTATCCGTATTTCACGAAATAACTCAATTGCATTTGCAGAAAATGTCTTTAATTGCGACTCCGTTCTTCCTTGTATTGTAGTCTTGAACTGCGAGGTGCCGACCGCGCGCGTTTTATGTACACTTACGTCGCCTATGATGATTTGTTCCTGACATTTGGATATACATCACGTTCTACTGAATTGCGTGTTCATTATACTGATCACAGCAACTCCTTTTATGCAAATTCATGGCTATATGCTTTAAATTTGCATTGTTAAGTTTTGTACACCAGTGTATGAATATATATTTAATAGTTTGTAACATTGTCGTGAATCACATTTTAGATAAAATTTATTACTGGCTAGCAAAAACTCTATACTCTTTTGATTTCAGTTGATTTCTTATTGTATACTATACATAACGGAGTATTTTGAATTAAAACTGGAATACACAGAAACATATTTATAATAAACATATTTAAATAGTTTTTGAGTTATTTCTTTCATTAACACAAACTTTAGGTATGTTATTTCATCCTCAGTTCAGCATTTTAATGTAATTTAATATGTTATATTGTGAGTTTCCAATATGTAATTCAATTCCTTCACAAATGCATGTTGACAGTATTGAATAAAACATTAAATTTTTTTGAATACTGTTTCATTTAACTGTGAATTTAAATATTACATAATATATAAGACAAAGAATGATATAAAAATTACTATAAATTTCTAACCACATTCCAAAGAATGAATTTTTCTTTTAACTATACATTTAAATTTCTTATAATAAGGTAAATGACGAAAATATAAAATTAAATAAATAAATACATATTCAGAACAATTCGATGTTATATTTTATTTAATAAAAATAACATTATCGTAAAAACATAAAACTTTGTAATATTAAATAAATGTTTTTTTATTTCAAAAAAATAATGATTAAAACATAATATATATATATATATATATTTGAATGAACAATGCATTGAATTTTATATGCTGTCATAAATTTCGACTTTTCTTTTTTTTTTATTAATATTTTTAATTTTGCTTTACATGTGTTTTTAAAGCATTCATTTAAATGAAAATTAAATAAAATATTTTTATCAATTACACTGCTGGCCACCGTAAATGCAATACCCTGAAGGAAGCATGCAAATAACGTGAAATTAAATACATGCATTAGCGGAGTAAGATATGCAAATGATTAGAATTTCATCGCAGACACACATCACGCTTGCCTATGGCGTCACCTCAAAGCGCTATTAAAGGATTGGAGATTTCGACGATTTCAAGTTCGGCAATTGTGTTTTTCTTGTAATTTTTTCAAAAAACGATCAGTTATGTCTCGTAGAAAACAGCGATGAGCTTTTGATCAAGTATCCGAGTTCGACAAAGGAAGGATAGTGGCCTACCGAGATTGTGGATTATCTTTCAGGAAATAGGTAGTCGTGTTGGACGAAACCAAACAACTGTAATGTGGATATGTCACCGTTAGATGCAGGAGGGTACGAAGGACTGACGTGGTCAATCGCATCCACTTCAGTGCACCACTTCACGTGAGAACAGGCAAATTGTGCACATGGCATTGACGGATCGCTCAGTCATATTACGAACCATAGCACAGAACATTGAGTCTGTAACGCATCATTCAGTGTCTGCGCGTACCATTCGACGCCGTTTACAGCAGAGTGGTCTGTTCGCAAGACATCCATTGCTTGGTCTACCCTTGACGCAGAACCTCAGACTTCTCCGACGCCAATGGTGCGATGAAAGAAGAATGTGAGCGGCAGAATGGAATGAAGTTGTCTTTACTGACGAGGCACGCATCTATCTGCAACACCACGATGAGTCGGATTCAAGTCTGGAGACACCGTGGAGAGAGGATGCTGAACAGCTGCGTTATGCACCGTCACACTGGTCATGCACCGAGTATTATGGTATGGGTTGGTATTGGATATCACTCTCGCACTCCTCTAGTACGCATTGCCGGTACTTTAAACAGCCAGCGCTACATCTCCGAGGTGTTGGAGCCAGTTGTCCTTCCTTACCGTCAGGGCTTGGCCACAGCCAAATTTCAGCAGGATAATGTGCGACCACACATGGCACGCATTGTCCAAAGGTTCTTCGTCAATCACCAGATTGAATTGCTTCCCTGGCCGACTCGCTCTCCGGATCTTTTACCGATAGAAAACATGTGGTCCAGGGTTGCTCAACGATTACCCAGATTACACCCCCAGCTGCCACACCAGATCAACTTTGGCAACGTGTGGAAGCTGCTTGGTCTGCTGTTCCCCTAGAACACATCCAAAGTCTCTTTGAATCAATACCGAGACGTGTGGCAGCGGTGATCTCCAACAATGGCGGCTACTCTGGCTACTGATTCTGGCAAGAACCACACTTCACTGAAGTCTATAAATTTAATCATTTGATACTTGTTCAACATGTTATCTACAAAATAAATTTTGTTGTGCTATCTCTTGTCTTTCTTGGTGTTGCATTTACGGTGGCCAGCAGTGTATATGTATTATTCTTGTTGGTGTGTCATTATAATGAACAACGCTTTCAAAAATCAATAAGAAATACCACTTTATTTGTTTATTTGCTTGTGCTTTTTGATAAATATTGAAATTCGGATTTTTACATGAAGCTATATATCTATTTTTGCAGAGTTTTAAATTTGTAGGTTCTTAGTGGATTAAAAAAAATAGGACTTCTTTTTATATAAAAATTCTTGTCTCTAAAATACTTATTATTCCATTTTATTAAAAATTAATTTCCTTATTTAATTCGCTTCATATAGATTTTAAGTATTTTTCAAGAGTTAGTCTAATTATTTGCAGTTCAAGACACAAATCGACAAGGTGTACACTTTTAATATCTTATTATGAAACTGACATTAAGACATTTCCTTCAAAAACATCTCAGCTGAATCATATCTTCTTTCCGCAAATGTATCTTTGAGAAAACATTTTATTGTGATTAATATTTTACGTCAGATATTATTTTATTGTGATTCATTATTTTTTTATGATTTATATTTTATGCCATCATAATACTTGAATAAATTGCACAAAAATAAAATGTTTCGAAATGCTCCAAATCATATTTCATGACTTTCTAATATTTGTCCCAATCAATTTGATCATTTTATCTTTGTGTTATATCGTCACCCTAGATCGACACTGCTTTCTTTAGACGTTGATTGTCCTCTTTTAAAGGATTTATCTGTCGTTACTTTTTGCAAATTCAGCTGAGGGGCATTGATACAATTTACACGAATCAACGAATTATATTCTAATGGAAGTTATGTCAGCTCTTTAGAACAGGGGTGGGAGGACGTTTCCAAGGTACGAATTACTTCTAATTATTTTAAGGTGTTGAGGTTCACCCAGTGGTGTAGGTGTGGCTATTCTGTATTAAAATTGTATGTTTTCTTTTTTGAACACTTGTTTTTGACATTGAACCTATCTTTTAAAATATGACATATTATTATTTTTACTACAAAAACACAAGTACTACAAAATTGTCAAATTGAATGCTTGAACAACTATGAGTGATTGCTAGATTTTGGAACATGGATGTATTCAACGCAGTGAGTAAAGAACATACTTGAATAGATGAATATGAAACCGAGATATGTACTTATACTTGTTCACTGCCGATTCCCGCGCTATCGCGAGACTTCAGCTCGATCAACTCAACCAAGGATGTCTTAAGGCATGGGCCAACTGGGCCCGGGTGCAGGGCTTCGCTCTCAGTGGGGGCCTGATTTCGTTCTCGACACTTTCTTAATAAGATCATGTTCCGGATAATTTTGATGACCAAATATTGTTCCTGTATATATTCTCCAAAAAACAGGGATTTTCAAACTGCATGTCAAGTGGCAAAAGTGGTAAGACTGCATTATAATGTGATAACCGTTATCCATGTCTAGGTCTAGGCCAGTGGCGCACATTAAAGGGGATCCATGGGTCCGGATCTTCCCTTCATAGTCGTTGATGTTTTTTCGATTGATGATAATCCTATGTATATAGTACACAAAATTTAATTAAGTATTAGTTATTACCAATTTATTTTATTTATTAATGCTGATTATTAATTCTTTTTACTGCTTTTGTTCCCAAAATCGACAAAACCAAGCGAATGTGTTTGATGACGTATTGAGTTATGATGCGAGAATGGGGTGGGCTTTCGACCCTGGACTCCCCTCCTCCTTGAAAAATTTTTGTGTGTGCCACTGACCTAAGCCTAATTCAACTCATTTTGTAGAAATGTGATCATCGGTAGAACCAGTTTGTGTCTAGGTTTGTGAGATTGTGAGTCGTGCACATTTATTTGTTTCAAATTACCGTTTGAACGAGTATTTCGACAATGAATTCTACATACTATCTATTTTTAAAGATTCCAGGTAGGGCCTACTTTTTCCTAGGGGCCTAGGGCCTAAAGAGTCTTAAGAAGTTCCTGAACTCAACCCAACAATCAACTCAAGAACCCAATTTCGGGGAAGCGTGGGGTATGGGATGTCTCAACAGCCAATCCCGTGCTATCTCGGAAAGAGCTGATCTACATATTTTCTCCTCTTCAGGTAACATGTGGGGAAAAATTCATTTCTACGGCTGGCATCACTGTGAACGCTTCCCCACAGCGACATATTGCTAAATGTCATAGTACGCTTCCAATGAAGGTACATGCGTCATCTACACATTTATTGAACCTTTGCTTAATTAAACACAGTCGCATCGATTGTGAAAAGTTGATTCTCCAGTCTAGCTGGCGTCGGTGTTCCATAAATATGCTTCTTTTAGTACGTGTACCTTATGTCTTAGTAAAGGTGGTCACCCTAAAATGTCTTTGGTCCACCAGTCGATCGCGATCGACTTAATGCCCATCCATGCTTTAGAATGTTCTTTGTGTTATATATCATCCAGATACTCCGTTGCAATGCACTGGAGCTCCAACTAGTCAGTCATTGCCTGCCAAAAGTTAAATATTTGCATATTCCATAGTAAAGTTTGGTGCGAAGTTTTTTATGTTATTCTTGTGGAGTATATGGGTATACATTTAAAGAGATAAATGGAATAGATAAAAAGAGCTAGAGAAAGAAAAGCGAGAGAGGGCTGTGAGAGAGGGGAGAGAATAAGAGAGAGAAAGAGGGAGAGGGGAAGATATAGAAATCGAGAGAAAAAACGGAGAGAAAGAAGATGGATTAGAGAGAGAAGATAGAGAGTAGAAAGAGAAAGGAGAGATAGAATTAGAGCGAAAGGGTGAAAGAGAAAGAAAAAGAAAGACAGAGAGAGAGAAAAGGAAGAGAGAGAAAAAGAGGGAGTGAAAGAAGGAAAGAAAGAAAAGAATGAGAACAAAGAGACAGAAAGAGAGAAAGGGAGAGGAAGGAGAAAATATAGAAAGAGAGAAAAAGGAAAAGAGAGATAGACAAGGAGAGAGGGGAGAAGACAAAGAGAAAGACAAGGAGAGAGAGGGAGAAGATAAAGAGAAAGAGAGAGGGAGGAGAAAGAAAAAGGGGAGAAGGTAAAAAAAGAGAGGAGAGAGAAAGAGAGAGAGCGAGAAAAAGATAGGAAGAGAGAAAAAGGATACGAGAGAGACAGACAAGGAAAAATGGAGAGAAGATAGAAACAGATAGAGAAAAAGAGAAAGATTGATAGACAGAGAAAGAGAGAGAGAGGGAGAAGGAGAGAGAAAAGTGAGAGAAGATAGAAAAAAGAAGTTAGAGAGAGAGATGGAGAAAATGGGGAAAAGATAGAGAAAAAGAATAAGAGAGATAGACAAGGAAAGATGGAGAGAAGATAGAAAGAGAGATATAGACACGCAAGATAAATAATGATAAAAAGTGTAAGAAAGATAGAGATAAAATAAGAACGAGAAGGAGAGAGCTCACACAATTGTGAGTTGTATATATCGTTACAAATGTTGTATGTATAATTACAGAAACGATTATGTTTCATAAATTTGAAGTATTTTCTACTTATAAAAGGTAATTATATTTTTTGTAGCAGTGACATAATTTTCGATGCGAATTTCAGTCTTTCGGAATTTTTTTGTTAATTTTTTATTATCTTTAAAACTTCTCTTTCAGTGTATTCAAATCATTAAAATCTTTTGTTAAAATTCAACATCTGAAAATCGTCACTGAATGAAAAAGATAAATTATTTGAAATGAAATTGTGCTAAAACTTTTTAACTTTTTACTTTTTAAGCATAAATTGCAGTTAAAAGATAAAATACAGTAAGTGAGGAGAAAAAAATGGAGCAAACAGAATTGTCTAGTTTTTTGAAATTTAATCTTGCTTTTCTTTAAAAAATAATGCTACATTCTAATAGCGTTATATTTTAGTTAAGATAGCAAATATCATTAAAAATAATTAGAATTCGTTAAAAGTTGCTCCTTTATATAATATTAATCTTCAAAAATAGCAGAAAAACTCTTCTTACCTTGACTTTTAACTGAAAAAAAAAGATTAATTATGTTTTAAGTAAAATATACAGCACATAATAATAAAATAACTTATCTGTGTACTAAAAATTACTATGAATAATTACAATCGAACCACAGTTGAAATACTGCTATCACTATAGATCTGTCTTACAGAACGACTCATGCAAGTTAAATATAGTATAAAAGTATTGACTGTGAGTGACTGTGGAGTGTAAGGTGCCAACTAGGTATAGTCCTCGTCATTTGATTGTAATCCAAATGTAAGTTGAAGATAAGGAATGAGTCAGATTTCTGCTCTGGATTTAATCTTCCGACCAACAGAAGTTGATGAAAAGTGGAAAAAATGTTTGAAATACATTTTCTTTATTTTTGATAATTAAACAAAATTTCAAAATTTTATTCATTTCGAAGAAATAATTTGCCATTCTTAATATACAAACTCTGAAAACAAAGTTCGGTGAATGAAGTCAGAACGGCCGATCTGGCATCACTGGTGAAGCAAAACGCCGCACATGCGTAGCAGTAGGTGTTCACCATCTGCGCCACGGTTGTTCAGTTGAGAGTCGTTTGTGTTCCGTGTAAGACTTATTTTACAAAGTTCTTGCTCAGTATGTTGGTTCTCGACCGAGAACAGGATAATGAACGAACAAAAAAAAGCAATTTAAAGTTTTGTTTTAAGATTGACAAGACACTGACAGAAACTATTCTATGCTGGTACATGTTTATGAAGATCAAGCGCTGTCCATGAAGGGGGTGTGTAATGGTTCCCCCCCTTTCGAAACCGGGAAAAAATTTCTGCAATCCGTAGCGAAAAGGCCCCGCCTCCCTCAGCGCAAAAAACATTGAAAGTGGTAAATTAATCACGAAAAAATGGTCGATTAACTGCGCGCATGATGCTGGACGATGAATGCTGCAAGGTACATTGGAATTTTGCTCTTTTCTGAAACGTCTCGCAGGGGTTTGACCCATACGCATAAAAGGTTTTGGTTTTATTCGACAATGCTCGCCCTCCAAAAGCCAATATCGTCAACAGTTCCTGGCAAAAAATGGGTATGCAAATTGAACCCACCTTCCGAAACCAATCCTCAGACTTTTCCCATTGTGTGGCCGTGGTAGCCAGGTGGTATGAAAACGGATCTCGCCTTGTCCGGGTTTGAGCCAGTACCACTAAAGACCCTCCCGTAGGGCAGCGTCCCCTTAAATCTGTCGAGCAAACGTCCTCCCGTTGGCGTGGTGGGCGTTAGGGAGGTGTGTCAAAAATTTACAATGGTTCAAAATTACGTGGTCCGTCGCCAAAAGCCCTCGTGTAGCTGAACAATGCGGCGTAAATATTCAATCAATCAATCAATCATTTTCCTATTGTCCCTGGAAACTTTGCAAGAAGACTTCTTGCAAAGTTTCCAGGATATGTATAGCAGACCTCAGAGGTCCATGGTTATGGAAGGTGACTATTTCGAAGTCAGTAAGGTAACTTTCATAAATATTTCTTCTACTTTAATGTTACAGGACTATTCACCGAACTTTATTGTCAGAGGTTGTATGTTAACTAATTTTGAATGAAAAATATTTGCGCAATGAATCTTCTATATTAAAATACAACGAAAAAATTTGAATAAAAGTATTCATAAAGCATTGTGTTAAATATTAATCATTGTTTATAACATAAACAATATTTTTATTTTATTGTATAAGATACAATTCCTTTAGTATATGAAGAATAAATATAAATGCTCAAGTAATGAATAACAATACTTTATCAATACTTTGTGTAATACTTAAGATTTACCGTTTTTTTTTATCAGTATTTAAAAATACACATTAATTAAAAATCTCTTTAAACATTACAAGTAAAGTTGCATGAATTCGATAATTCTTTAAAAATTTTTTGTTTTAGAAAGTGCATAAAAATAGCTTTGTTAAATTCTGGTACTCTATTTCTTTTAAAAAACTTGTATGAAAAAATTCGTAATTCTAAATACTTTAATGCATAATACTAATGCATAAAATTCTTTGTAGCTTAAATGTAAATAATGTATTAAAATCAAATTTATATTTTCTAAAAAGTTTACCAAAATAAAGAAGAAAATTAATATATCCTGCTAAGCTGGTAAAGGGCTTTTTAAAGTTAAAAGTTAATTAAGTTAAGATCAAATTAAAATATAAGAATTATAAAACATCTTCAATAAAAACAAAACATTCCTTACTTTTTTTTGAATTATAAGCACATATGTTTGATTTTGTATTGAGCAAAAGCTCGTAGTCTTGTACAGATGGATTTTAATTTTGGTTGCAAGACTAAATCTTAGGATATGCCTAACGAACACCACAATAAATAATGCAACCAATTGCAAAATTGTTTTGGTTTAAAAACAACGGTTTGAAACACGCGAATACAAATGTATGTAGATACTTATATATGTTACCGTTTAAAGTGTATAATTCAGTTATTTCATAGAATAACTAGGCATTTCATGAAATAACTAGACAAGTCAGTTAAAGTATATAATAGGTGAAAAATTTCATACTTTACCTAGTTATTCTATGAAATAACTAAGTATTCTATGAAATAACTAAGGATAGACCGTTAAATTAAAAAATAAACAATTTCAAAGATATTTTATAAATTAATTGACCATAATTAGTTAAAATCTCTCGAAAAATACATTTTATCCCTTTTGCGGATGAATAATTGATAAATAATAAAGGAAAGCAGATGATATAATTTATTATTACTCATAATTGTTAACATTGGGTAAACTGAAAGGGGGAAAAGAATGTATGGCAAAAGTAGATTATATTTAAATATAATTAACAAAGATACACATGCTGGGAAGAAAAACTGTTGCTTCATAAAAAACATAGTGTAAACATTTTAAGACTACACAGTACCCTAAAAATTACATTTTTACGGAAACATTTTTTTTTTTTTCATTTTCTAGTGGCCCATATCATTGAAAAGCTTGCCACGAAATTTCAGATCTATTAGCAAATTAGTTTTTAAGATATTTGAAGTTTTATGAGCTATGGTTTCGGTTTCATTTTAAAGCATTTTTCCACTCTTAAATTGAATTAATTATAAATATTTTTGAGCTTTTAGTTTGAAATGGTTATTAATTCCAATTTTCATTACTGAAATTATTTCTGATTGATTGTGTTTTGCGTTTTTTTTATTTCTCATAGTTAATTAACTAAGATTAATTTCATGGCCAATTTTTGCTTTAAAAATAGTTTGTATAACTTATAAGCTTTATCATTAATTTTTCCTGTAGAGAAAATGCCTTGGCAAATGCGTTCTCAGGTTGCTGTGAGAAACAATATTTCGAAGAGATGGAATACTACTGAAAATGATATATCAAAAAATCAGTCCTCTGATTATTCAAAAATTTTTCCTAATAAAAGTATTCTGAATTCAAATGTTGCGATGTAACGAATATTTCTTTGATGTACCAAACTCAAACAAACATATTTTGTACTATATTTTAGTTTTTTAAAGTCGTACCCCAAAGGCTAAAATTTTCTAAACCGCCCCAATTTAAAACTAAAAAAAAATTAAAATTTTTTATGTGCAAACCTGACTATTTTTAGCTTGTTAGTATCATTTTATTTTGTACATAAATGATTTGTGTTTCAAACTTTTGGAAAATATTGGTTAAGATAAAACTGAATAAACTGACGTCTTAACAAAAAAATCAAATTTTTGCAAAATATTTTTGAATTAAAAATATTATTTTCAGTCATATTTAATTAAATATATATTAATGCAGAACATACATTGAAAATAAATATTAAAAATTAGAGCTTTACGGGCATTATAAGTTTTTTTTTTATGATTTCAAATTTTAAACCGTTTTTCAGACTTAAATTTTGAAAAGGTATAAGTGTTTTCTAACCCCTGGTTTTTTTTCCTGTTCAAGATGAGCATTGAATTTTTTTTGTATATCCCCAAACAAAGTTTTTAAAAAATTAAGTATGGATTTAGGACGATTTTCCAGTTTTTTTTTCAAAAAGTAAAGTTAATATTGTAAAAAAATTCGTTTTTTTCCCTTTTTTTCTAGAAAATAATTTTTAAAATCAAAAAGGGAAGAACAAATCCATACTAATTTTTGTTTTCGTTAACCTAAGAAACATAAATAACTTAAAAATGACTAAGAAATTTTAAAAATTGAGTATTTTATAAGAGTTTGTGTGTGTAAAAAAAACTTCAAAACCCCTAATTTTTAAAATTGTAAGATAATGGCTGGTCAAATGTTTTATTTCCCAGAATCCAATAATATAATCTAAATATAAAACATAAATTATTTTACTGTAACTGTCCCCAAAATTTTTTTTTTTTTAAAAAAGGGTCCTTTACCCAAAACAAAAATTAAAGAATATTAATTTAAATTTTAAAAGATCCCTTTGTTTTACTTTTCATTATTTATTAGATCAAGGATTATTTGGGAACACTTTGGTTTGGGACTGTTATTTTTTTAAAAAAAAAAACCCCACTTTTTTTTTTTTTACACGAGCATTTTTAAAACTTGCCCAGTCCCCGCCATTAGAGCTATTGAAACAGATCAAAGCGTTGTGTCAATATTTGGAACTTCTTCAATGGAAATTGCTTGGTATTAACTGTTTGGGATCTAGAGTACAATTGTTTTTTTTCGGCTATTTCTAGTACCTAATCGGAAAAAACCTTTCTAAACATAGAACCGGTTCAAAAAACTTTGAATGCGGGATTTTTTAAATTTAGCGATCAAGTAAAAGTTTTTCTATACAATCCTAGTTAAATCGTAGAATTCAATATTTTTTATATATTTTAACTGACTTGTCAATTTATTTCATGAAATACCTAGCTATTCTACGAAATAACGGATTTCGCACTTTAACGGTAACATATACACACACATTTGTAGTAGATATACTATAGCAAAAAGTATACCTGTTTAATGATTGTGAATGCAAAAGTGATTATTGTGTGTGTGTGTTTATATTTTCCGCAAGTAACATCTTGGAGAAATACTTACGAAATCAAACAAGTGATTTGTTTATTTTCTCACAAATTTTAAATACTATAGACACAACAATTCTTTATAAATGTCTTATATAATTACTATAATCATAATTCTGGAACCAACTAATAATTATTTTAATGAATAAGGAACACAGTTTTAAAATATCTTACTATTATTTATTTTCAAAAAAATAATTCAGCATGTTTTATAAATAAAATCATATTTCAAAGCACTTGTAATTATTACTAATCATTTTTATCACGACGGTGGTATTTTCATAAAAGATTTAGAGCTCAAATGGAACTTTGTGATTGTACTCTTACGTTGATCAATAGTTTTAAATTGCCTGATAAGAGATAAAATTTAATTATTTACGATTTGGGCTCTTGTGTTTTTGATTCTCGACATATTGTTGTTATATAATTCACAATATTTTAAAGTTAAGCTTTAAAATGAAACAGAAACAAAAGAAAATATATATATATACTTACTTTCAGCAATAAATATGGAAAATGCTAAAATTGCCATAAGAAAGAAAGCGGTGAAAAGTTGCATCATTTTGGTAGAGATTTTCTATAGTTGGTGTTTTGTGCAATAGTGAAGACAGATACTATATAGCGCGTAAAAAAGGCCCCAATAACTATTTATGAGTATGTGTAAGCTGTACATGAATCTCGCAGCTGTATTAGTTCATCTGTGCAGTCAGGTTTGATACTTTTGTATAGTTTATTGAAAAAAAAAATTGCCACATTATGTTTGTTATATTTTTCAAATCATTTAGGTTTATCAATATGTTATTAGAAAAGACTCTAATTGCCATAAAAAGATGTTTATTCACAAACAGACATAAAAAAGGCTACACAACTAAAAGGCTAACTATAGAAAAGACAATATTAATTAAATTGTACAATAACAATTCTTAAAAAATCCAATGTAGCAAACAAACAATTATGGAAAAGCATTTTAATTCTTTAAGATATATAAATGGTTCAAAGAAATGTCCATATTTCCTTACTTAGTTTTAAAATTACTTTTTAAAATTCTTTTAAATATTTGATTATTGATTCATTAGCTTATTAATGCTTCACTGTCGACTGGGTGGCGCTGTTGGCTGTACGCCTAAAGTTGCGGGTTCAACCCCGACCAAAGTCGGTGGATTTTCATGATGCGGAGAATAGACAGTGCCCATATTGTATGCATCCAAAAAAATTATATATATAGATGTATTTAGGTATATTTAGATTTTCTAATTTGTGTGGATTATTGTATGTCAGATTTTCAATTTAAATGCTGTCTATAACCTTCAGTTTGATTTTTATAGTTCCAAAGTTGAGGAAATGACAACAGATGTATATGAAAGTATGTAGTATTTGAAATAAAGTAAAAGTGTATAAACAAAATATGAAATAAAGTGTATAATTTTACTCACATTTTGTTTATTGAAAAAGAAAAGTGACAAACCAAAGCAAATAATAATACTTAAAGCACTTTCATGGAATAAAAAGTTCTTTTGTAAAGTTATGTTCAATTATGTTTGTAGAAAGATACTTCCATACCGCTTGTATCGTCCTCTCTCTCTTTTAGTCTTATGGTACGCGAATATAGGCGCCATTACGCGATATCTGTTATTCTGGATACTAGCAATTTTTGGCTCACAATTTAATGCGCGCTTGTACCAGTTAGTACCAGTGTTGAATTTTTAATGTGAGCATTATGTGCAAATGTGAGCATTAGTGATCCACGAGCTAGCACTAAAAAAATATGAACAAAATTTCACCCACGTCTCAAAAAGGTTCGCCATCCCTGGTCCAGGATGGGGTTGTACAGTTAAACAGAGCTGATCTCACAATATGTTTGTCCTCTTGGATGTTAGTCATGGGAAGACGTTTCCTGAATTCCACCAAAAATAAATCTTAAAATCTTCCTTTCGCGTAGATACTTATCATGATCTCATCTGAATTTTAAGTTTTTAAACTTTTATTTTTTCTTGGATTTTTGCTGATAGAATTTAAGCTCGCCATGATTAAGTTTAATTATGTTAAATACCTTACCTGTTTGCTGGTGTAGTTGATTTGGCGCTAGCCGTGTATACTCTCAAGTTTGCGCTTTCGAATCAAGCCCAAGTCGGTAGATTTTCATGATACAAGAAAAATCAACAGCGTCTATGTCTATGATTATGCGGCATGTTAAAGATCTCTAAGTGCCTGTTTGTCTTGGGTGCTCTCGGCAAATTAAATTCCAGTACCATTTCACATCGTCAGTGTTCAGGTGTCTCCCTCTGGGGATGAAACTGGGTGGCAAAATTACATTGCGGCGATTAGTATTCCACCTATATGGTGCTGCACTAAAAAGTAATACTAACTCCCAGGGAATGTACTAGGTCTACAACTGTAAAATACCAATACGGATCTCCACTGGGAAAAAAAATAATAATAAAGAAAAATGTTTCACTTTGTAATGAACTACCTCGCAAAGCTTCCCTCTTAAATTGTGACCTCGTTATTCAAGTGGTCATGGATACGAGCTCGTAGTTGGCTTTGGTGAGTCACGAGTTCGAAATCTAGTGCCAGTGTAGCCCTTCGTTCAGAGGGGCTGATACGAGTTAAATCTATAGAGGTTTGAAGTCTTCCCGTTGGTGTGGAAAACAATCAGAGGCATAGTTGGGAGGGTGTAAGGGGAGACATCTGCCACTGGGAAATCATCTAGGGCAGTGTTTCCCAAAGTGGTACGCGTACTTCCAGGGGTATGGGAAGAGTTTGGGGGGATACACATTGCACCAGAGTTTGGTAGGGATATGCACTGCACTCCATGCTTAGCTGCGCCTAATTCTAAGAAAATTGAATGGATAAGATATACGTTTAAGGTATCCGACTATGTTCGGAACCGTGATTATAAAAAAGCGCATAAATGCATAATTTTCATGATATTTAGTGTCACTTAGATTAGAATACATGTATAAAATTGTTTTAAGGACATTTTGACAAAAAAAAATTATTTAAATACAATATTTTTGGCAAAAAACGAACTCAGAATAACCTTTATTCAAAATGTTCTCCTTTTGTGAAAAATTCTTCTATTATAATAATATTTTGCTTGTATATAGCTCAGACCTTTGTACAGAGGCTCAATTACGATTTATGAAAAATTCACATTAATTTCAGAGTTACAACCCATTGAAATAATTATCGGCGTTTTTTTTCTTAAAATTTCTCCCCTCTGTTTACGTAAAACATGGATAAAACTACTTCTAAGTTATATATTTCAAAAATTCTAGTTGAGCCTCTGCACAGAGGTCTAAGCTTTATACAGGCAAAATATTATTATAATAGAATCATTTTTCACAAAAAGAAAATAATTTAAAAATGGGTCATTCTATGTTCATTTTTTGTCAAAATAGTGTACTTAAATAATTTTTTATTCTAATACAATTCTTAAAACAATTTTATATACATTTTCTAATCTAAGTGACACTAAATATCCTAAATATTATCTATTTATACGCTTTTGTAAATTCTCGGTTCCGAACGTAGTCGGATACCTTAAAGGGTATATTTGAAGGGGAAAAACCCACATGTATTTAGCAAAACGAGGTTTATTTGAGTACAGATGTTTGATATGATGTATACATATGTATTGAGTACATATATGTGTTTACATAGGTATGTATTTATGCGCGTACTTAATAAAACTCCATGAAACAGAAACATTCACAACAGCTTAATGAAATTTAATACAAAGCCTTAGAGTTTTTTTTAAAAAACAAACAAACATTTATTGAGTTTTTAAAAAAATAATCTTATACTTTTTTGCATTGTCTTTTTTAGCATCAAATTGTAAGCAAATTGTTCGATGTCGTCCATTTGTTGTCATTCATTTCACCATTGGAAAGTGCTCCTAAAAAACTGCGCATACTTTTCATGATGTTCCTCTTTTCGGATGACGTGGGGACAAGAGCTGAATTTTTCATTTGATTTTCGTAGTAGAAATCTGCATCAACGATATTTTTTGAGCTTTGAACAAACCCCAAAATGTCATCGTCTGGCATAATTAGGGCTGCAGGCACATTATCATCATTTACTGCAACTGATTCTTCCGATGATGAGTAGGACAATCTACACAATAATACAGAAACTTTCTCAAACTTCATCTGGTATTTTCCACATTTTGTTCATTCGCAGAAGATAAATATGTTCGTGTTAAGAGGAAAAAGGAAATGCAAGAAAATACGCACTTGTTTGTGAGGACCGTTGTATTATTTCGTGTTAACCAATATTTCGTCTTAAGCGTTAAACGTATTTAACCGTACATCTTTAAAATGTCACACTGTAGTCTTAATTATTTTATTTTTTACTTTTTTCATCAAATATAATTTACTACAGAATGCAGATAGAATATGAAGGAGGGAAGATTCGTTCTGGGTACCTTCTGTTCCGAACGCAAGTACGTAACCAATCACGCCCAAACGATCGTCAAAGCGTGATGTTGGTACTATAGTTCATATAGATATCACACCGACACATACTCCCCCGCCAGTGTTTCGGCGAATAGGCGAACAACGATACCATATTCGTGGCGAGTATGTAAGCAGTTGCGTCACTTGGTGGGTTGCGTCATTCGTACGAGAAAGGCTTTGAGAATTGCGTCAATGTTTGACGGCTTAGTTGCTTGTGCGGTGGATAGATGGCGCCACGACTTCGGAGCGTGAAGGGTGCGGTTCCTTTGCACGGCCAGGGTCACCAATGAAGGAAGGAGATTCGTTCTGGGTACCTTCCGTTCCGAACGCAAGTACGTAACCAATCACGCCAAAACGATCGTCAATGCGTGGTGTTGGTACTAGTTCATATAGATATCACACCGCCACAAATACATTTCTGAACAAAATGATGGAGCCTCTTATGGTTTGCATCTTCTTGAGGTAGTACCATAAAATCGTGAAATTTTTCAAAAATTGACAAATTTCTTCTATGTTTTTATTTTATAGGTCATCTTATTAGCTTTATAAAAATACCAAGTTTTTTATTTTCCATTCACTAAGTGTTTTATTAAAAGCAGATACCAAAACTTTAAACAAGATGTCAAAAGGTTTTAAAAATAATTAACTGAAATTTTTTGTGTAAGTTCTGTTTAATATTAGAAGTGTTTTAGCCTTCAAATTTATGAATCACTGTTTTATTACAAAATTAACAGTCCCTTATGTGAAAATAATCAAGATAAAGTCTCTAGTTTTGCAAAAATTAAAATATCTCTTATTCTGAAGGTCATCTCAAAAAGGAATGGCAAGGTAACGCATCAAAATTGAAAAATTGAGAATTTGTTTTATAAACATTTTGTACAGAGTGGAAGCCCCATTTATGTGTAATTTTTTGTAACTTTTTAACAATTTTTTCGCATTTTAGTCATAATAATTTCTTTTTCTCTTCTTAATTTTAGCATTTTTTCTTAAAATGTAGTAAATAAATCTAAAAAACAGAAAAAAATCTCCATATTTCCATTTTTTTAAGAAAAAAGGTTGTCGCCAGTAGTCAGATACCTTAAGAAGAGGCCCAAAACTGATTTAGTCTTTGGGAGAAGGGAAGAGGCAGAAAAACTTAGATAAGGCTCTGTAAACAAGTCGCAATTTTTGATACAATTGCTATTTTCACTTGTGTAAGTTCCATAATAATAATAGCAAATAGCAAAATCGTAAAAGCGCCATTTACCAGAGCGCAAAAAACTATAGGAAAAAAAAAAGACAGTTTTTTTTTTAATTTCGAAACCATTCTAAAATACATTTAACCTGCATTCAACTTATTGACAGAAAATATCCTTAAAATTTTTATTGACAACACTGTTAAATGATGTTATAAAAATCAGAACAAAACAAACACATGTCTTATAACCTATTAGGCTTAGTAATAGATGTGAAAAACAAGCCATCTAGAACAACGGTCGCCAACCTTTAGAGCTTCATGGAGCACTAAATGTGTGTAGTTTTATATTTAGCGGACCACTAATATGAATTCAGAAAAAAAGTAAATACATTTATGCAATAATAATCAGAAAAAACTTTTATTTTATAAATGTAAAATGCATGCCTTAAAGATAACAAAGTTCGTAGCGGATTTTTATGTGTGTGTTTTTTTGCTGTTTTAAAACATATATATTTTTTGAGATTCATTACTTTATTGTTTTTTTTCTTCTTTAAAATAATAAATATGTGAATACAACCTCTGACAATAAAGTTCGGTGAATGAAGTCTGAACGGCCGATCTGCCAACGCTAGTGAAACTAAACGCTACACATGTATAGCAACAGATGTTGACCATCTGTCCCCGTTGTTCAGTTGAGCGTCGTTTGTTTTCCGTGTAAGACTTCTTTTACAAAGCTTCTTTTTAAAGTTTGGTTCTTAACTGAGATCAACAAAAGATCAATTTAAAGTTTTGTTTTAAGCTTGGCACCGAAGAAACAGAAAGAAACTTATGCGATGCTGGTACGCGTTTAGAAAGATCAAGCACTGTTCATGAAACATGTGTACGAGTAGTTCACCCGTTTTCGAAAGCCGGAAAGTGTTTTTGACAATCCCGAGCGAAAGGCGACGAAAGTGACGAAACATTGAGAAAGTGAGTAAATTAATCACGAAAGATGGTCGATTAACTGCGCATGATAGCTGGACGATGAATGCTGCAAGGTACATTGAAATTTTGACTCTTTTCATGAAACGTCTACGCAGGGTACGACCCCAGTACGCATAGTAAGGTTTATGGTTTTTTATTCACGACAATACTCGCCCTCACACAGCCAATAACGTCAAGCAATTCCTGGCAAAAAAGTGGGTGATGCAAATTGAACATCCACCATTGTCTCGAGATCTCAATCCTCCAGACGTTTTCCTATTGTCCCTGGAAACTTTTGAACAATTTAAAGTTTTGTTTTAAGCTTGGCAAGATACCAAAAGAAATTTATGCGATGCTGGTACGCGTTTAGGAAGATCAAACACTGTCCATGAAACATGTGTACGAGTGGTCAGTTCGTTTTCGAGAAGGCTTCGCTTTGAAAGGGAAGATATTTGACTATATTCCCGACATCCGACGGAAAGTGATGAGGTTTTTGAACAGTATCCCAAAAGAAGACTTCTTGTAAAGTTTCTACGACATGCATAAGCAGATCTCAGCGGTGCATAGTTATGGGAGATGACTATTTTGAAGGACAGTAAGGTAACTTCTGTTAATATTTTCACATCTACGTTAATGTTACAAAACTATTCACTAACTTAATTGTCAGAGGTTGCATTACAAAAAGATTGCTACTGAAAAGTAATGAACAAAACTTTATCGTATTCTTGAAAGAAAAAAAAAAATTCACAAACATTATTTTTAAAAGAGGAATAATTGTTGATAATCTAGATCAGTTATTCTCTACCACCAGGCCCCAACACTTTTGCGTTCCGCCAAATTTTTTAACATTCTTACTTATATTCTAATTTAACATTATTTCCCAAATTTAGATGTAAAAAAATTTGATTGGGTTCGTAATCCATTTGTGATAACGGATACATTTGTACATGGATTTACTTTGAATGAAAAGGAAGAACCAATTTAGCTCTGTAATAATCGAGTTTTAATTTCAAAACATTCGGAAGATTCAACTAATTCTTTTTGGGTTAAAATTAGAGGCGATTATGCCATATAGCCCAGAAAGTTTTAAAAATATTGTTACAATTTTCTGTATCTTATCTGTGTGAATTCTTGGATTTTCAGCATCAACAAAAATATACTTGGGAAAAAAAAGATGGTGCATCCTCTTTTTTCACCTGATGACTTTTTTTTTATTTCCTACAATTAAATCTTGCTTAAAATGAACACATTTTACCTCAATTGAAGAGGTTCAGGCAAAAACGGAAAATCTCTTAAAGGGTCTTTCAAAACCCTCGTTTCAGAACTGTTACCAGCAATAGCAGCACAGAATGCAGAAGTGTGTGAATGCTGAAGGGAACTACTTTGAAGGTGATAATGTAACGGAGAATTGATTCTTTAAAATTTTCAATTTTTTTTGGAAAAAATTTTTTTTGGTTAACATTTCTTGTTTTATTGGGCTCCTTATAAAGGAATTAGGTATTTACGCAAAAGTTTTTTTTTGTTGGAGTTCTTAGGGGTTTTAAAATTTTAAAAGTGTTGGGGGTTTTTAAAAAAAAAAATTTTAAAACTTTTTAAAAAAGGCTTGTACAATTACAACTTTCGAATGAAAAAAAATGAAGGGGTATAATTTTAATGACCAAAACTTTAGGAATTCAAACGTTATAAAAAAAAAATTTAATAAACAGAAATTTAAAAAATCACTGTTTTAATTTTTTATTTCCTTTTTTATTTGGGGTTTTTTTTTTCTTGAAAAGAATTGAGTTTTAAAAAAAAAATTTAAAATTTTTCTTTTAAGGGATTTGAAAAAAATTTTTTTTTTAAAAACTAAAAAAAGATGTTTAATTTTGGGTTTTTTTTTTTTAAGGTAAAAAAATTTTGTATAAAAACCAAAAAAGTTTTTTTTAATTCAAAATTTTTTTTTAATTTTTTAAAAATTAATTATTTTTTCCCTTTTTTTTAAAAATAGTTTTTAACAATTTTAAAAATTAAACACTTTTATAAATTAATTAAATTAAAAGGGTAAAATCAATGCATCTTCACATTTGTGCCCCCTAAGGATCCCCAGTATGTTTTTTTTAGCTAACTTCTTTTTAATGTATTTTTGAATAAAATTTTTTTAAGAGCTGTATATGTAAATATTAAACTTTAAAACTATCCTTGTGTTTTTAAGCATTTTTTTCTTCATTTGAATTACCCCAAATTTTTAAAGGCCAAAACTTTCAGAAGGCCCTTTATTTTAATTAAGTAAAAATTGCTGTCATATTATGTTTTTTAGTATAATTTGGAATTCTAAAACACAATATTTTTCTAACTGTAAAAGTATTTTTACATTCAATTCTCGGTTTTATTTCCAAAGTACTGTGAAATTGGGGATATCTGATAGTGCAATTAAATTATAACTAAAATAATTACTAAGACTTTTTTAAATTTCCCTACTATTAGTTCACACCCCCTTTTTCCCTATCTATCTTTTTTTTATATATATATCTTGTTCAAATATTCAATCCCTTAATAAGTACTTTTTTTATCCCCCTCAAGTTCAAATACATTTTTAAACTTGTAGTAGATAACAATTTTATTTTAAAACTAGTTTTTCAAATATTAATTCATTAACTACATTAAATTAATGAATAAAAAGAAAGAAAATTAATAGTCCAGCACCCTATACAGAAAGGAAAATGGAAAATCGATTTCTATTTTGCTGCTTGATTGTGTGATCTTGTCATATGTATATACATATTTATATTAATTGTAATTATTTAATAAAAGTAGCTAAAATAAAATTTTTCTTTGTTGATCTAAGTAGAAATAGACTTAATTTTTTTTTTTTATATATTACTTGTTGTATCTGAACTTAATGCAGTCAAAAAAGACCTATGATATATTGACACATTTACAGAACGTAACTTCAGGGACATTCAGATTTTACAGACAATCATGCAAGTTTTTTATTATAAGAGTCTAGGGGTTAGTACAAACCAGAATATTTTGGATTCTGAATATGGCTTTCTTCAAGGTATCCTATACACTTTCAATGGGTCCCCTTCTCATGTAGGATTAAATAATGATGAGATAACTGATACCCCTGCAAAGATTTCCTCTGCTTACAATTTGCTTGAAGACATAACGCTAACCTGTAATAAAATTTCTTCAATTAACAATAAGAAAAAAAATTATGTCAATTCTTACTTAGATCAACAAAGAAAAATGCTATTTTAGCTACTTTTTATTAAATAGTTAAAATTAATATAAATATGTATATACATAGGACAGAATCATAACATTAAGTGGCCATTAATTTTTATTCATTACCATTAAAGTATCGTATTGTCATCCAAAACAATCGTGTATATAAATTTCAGTTCAACTGAATACTTTAACACGTGAGAAAAAAAACCTTTTCAAGTTTTGACAGAAGTCGCCAAAAATGATGCCAACGAGGTTGTATTTGTAATTCTTTAAATAATTAGTTTTAATCAATTAAAATTTTTATTAATTACCGTAAGATCCGGCGTATAACGCGCACTTTGAACACAAAAAATAAGATCGAAATACCAGGGCGCGCGTTATACGCCGGGTATAAAAATGATAGCTTTAAAAATAATAAAAGAGATGAGCATAAATTTTTTTTTACTTCCACACATATCGAAATACTGTTGTTAAAATAAATGACATACCTTATGAACTAAAAGAGTTCTAGTTCTAGAAATATATTATTATTTCAAAAGTCTGGAATAATGTCTAGAATAAATGACTTCAAAACGTAAGAATATTGTATACTATTATTTCAGATTTCTTCATTAAAAACGGGGTGCGCGCGTTATACGGCGAACATACCTAAAAATTAAAAAATGCAACTTGAAAGCATAGGTGCGTGTTATACGCCGTATTTTCCGGTATTATTATATTATTGTATTGTCATCCAAAATAAATTCAATTCAACTGAATACCTTAACGCGTGAGAAAAAACCTTTTCAAGTTTTGACACAAGTCGCCAAATTAAGTCAATTAAAAAAAATTTTTCTTACTTATTATTATATTATTGCATTGTTATCCAAAATAATCCTGTATATAAAATTTCAGCTCAATGGTGCGCTTTAAAATGTATTTTATTAACGATTGAAAATTCCACCAAGATAAATAAATAAATATATAAGAGTAAGTAAATATATAAATGAGTAAATATATAGAGATTGTGAGCTAATAGTAGGAATTGAAAAAGATGGAATTAAATGCACTTTGGAGTGTACAACCTAACCACTCATGGCACTTTGGAACAAGACTGCATTGATCCTATCAACTCAATATTACTAGAAAACAGCAGACAGTTTCTCAAGCTTTTTAAGCAATCCAGAGGAAAATATGGATAATCTTACAGATAAAATTTCGAAAACTATTCATAGTAATATTACAGAAGTTAAAATCTCTAACAAATCTTTCTCTCCTTGGTAGAATGGTACTTGCCCTAATTCCTTTGCGTAAATAAACAGTTCATGTTCTAACTCGTTCGTGTGTGGTCGTCCTTTGCTTTCAAGATACTATTTCTTTTCAGACCAATTCAATTATTAAGAAATTAGTAATTTATTCTAGGTGCAACAAGAGATGGCGTTTCCAAATCGAGTTAAGTAACAACAAGTCAGGTATATAAGACAATATCGAACCATTTCTTATTCCACCATCTGTCATGACAGAAAAAAAATTTTTTTTAACATTTTTCTTTAGTTTTCTTTTGCAATTAATACTCTCTAAAAATTGATCATTTATAAAAATGTATGGGTTGGAAAAATATGAAAATGCAATTGTTTTAAAGAAAAATGTAGAACTAATATCTTAAAGTGGTATTTTGAGTTTATTTAAGCTTATTATAATTATTTTTTCAGACTTATAAGCTTTCAAGTGGTTTTCCTCAGTTTGTGTTTTTTGAAACATTAGTGCATTCAAAATGCTACTCTTCCCAATTATTTACCAATCACTTCCATTTTTTTCCTACGTGTTACATATGAAGCATGTAATAAAATTAGGGATCCATTTTTGCTGTAAACTCAAAACTATTTTTAAAAAATTAAAGTGTAAGAGATACTGGCCTTTTCGCTGACTTTTAGCATGCATATCAACATTTTTTTTTCGAAAAAGAAACGAGTTATTGTAAAATTGATCCCTAAAGTAGTTTAGAATATCCATAAGAATATTACAAAAAAATTTCAGATCAAAAAATTAATATTTACAAAAGGAGTAGAATTTTAAAATTTTCCAAATTTTCTTCAAAAAATTTAAATTTATAAAATTGTGTGAATAATATGTGAAAATTTTCTTTCGTATCGTTTTCTTGATTAGAAACATTATATAAAATGCTAAAATATGATTTTTAAGTATATAAACAAAGAAAGTTGTTCAAAGGGTACCAAGTCCTCTTAAATAAACTAATTTTCTGCATGTTATTGTTTCATTGAAAATTGTTTTCATAAAGGGATTTATAAAATACAAAGTGTGAAAAATAATACTTTCACAGATTTCGTCGCGAATTGAGTGTTTATTAACGCCAAACTATGCAACTATACAACGACTGTTAGCGGCAGACCTCGTCATTTTGAACCTCAATCAAGTGACGATGATACCTGAGCTGGAACCCTGCTTTCCTAATCTCCACATCAGTTCAAAGGAAGAACTTTGAGCCTCGACAGATTTAGCATGCATCAGCCCCTGTAAACGGTGGGTCTTCAGTGGCATCAGAGCTCGAACTCATTACATGCCGAACAGAAATTCGATAGCAAAACCACTTTGCTACAGATTTAGCCCCTCTACATGGTGATTCTTTAGGAGCACTAGGTTTTGAACCCCCGACTCGACATGAGCTCACAGCCATGACCTCTTGGCTACTGCGGGCACTCATCCATTTATACTCCAATTTGGCACATTTGGCTTACTTTTTTACAACATCCACTTTAACTCAATATAGGATATTTTTTTCCCCTTTACTTTCTGAAGTATATTTTTCTCTTTTTCTTACTAAATTTATTTTGCGATAGATTTTAATTATTGAGAAATCATCTCTATGAGACACACTTTCAAAATAAATACATTCTCTTTTCCTTTTTACAACAAAATCGTATGCAATCTACAACTCAATTTTGGAAAAAACGTAGTGTGCATCATTATTATAACCAACGTTCTTAAACAGGTTTTTGAAGACATAACTTCTTTTGGCGCGTTTTGCTGGAAAGTGAACTTGAATGATGCGTTTTAAAAAGCCAAGCATTGTTACGCTCGGGTTTGTAACGCTCGTAACAATGGTAACAGTACTACCGAATGATAACAATACTGCTCGTAACAATACTACTGAATCCATTGGGTTTAATGAGTCATGTATCGGAGAAATTTGTGCAGCGAAATGTAGAACAGAAAGTGAACAAATATTTCTAATGGTTAATATTTATATTTCACCCAATCACAAAGTGTAGAGAAAATTACTGAATTCATTCACAAAAATTTAGTTGCCTCCACTGAAGCCGGTTGATTGATTGAATATTAACGTAGCACTGTTTAGCTACACGAGGGCTTCTGGCGACGGACCACGTAATTTTGAACCATGGTCAAGTGACGTGGATGACACCTTAAGCTGGTACCCCCCCTCTCCTTACTACCACACCACACTACGGGAGGACGTTTCAGCTCTCGACAGATTTAGCGTGCATCGTTGCCCTACAAGGCGGGTCTTAAGTGGTACTGGGGTCGAACTCGTGACAAGACAAGCCACGATCCGATTCCTATACCACCTGGCTACCACGCCACTACAATGAAGCCGGATCAACTCTTCTGATCAAATTGCCAATTATTTTAAGCGGGGTTTTTTTTTAATGCAGATTTTTCAAAAGACAAATCAAAGTCTGTAATAGATTTTTTAAAATCAAAATTCAATTTAATTATGTCAAATGATCCAAAAAAAATGAAAGTACGACAAAGTATGGAACGACGCTTGACGGTTTTTTTTAGAAATTTAAATAATTCTGAATCTAAAGTATTTATAACCTATTTCAGCTGCCATACACCTATTGTTTCCTTCTTAGAATACAATGAATTCACAAATACTGATTGTATATTTCGTAAAAAAATATTACTTTATGAGTACAGACATACAGTGGACCATAAAAGTGTTCGTACACTTGCAATTTTTTTATAAAATTTAATGTTTTCTGCTAATAAAAATTAATATTTCGGAATTGTAATTTTTTTATGATATCCTCAACTTGTTCTTAATGAAAGAACGAAATCAATTTTTTAAAAATAGTATATTTATTATTTTTAAAAATTAATAATCAAAAAGCTACTAAAAAATTACGCCACAAAAGTTTTCGTACACTTTACAAAAATCTCAACATAGCTTTAAATATTGTATTTCTTTCTTAATTTAGTACTAAATAGGATATCTGTTAGTGTCTACAACAACTTTTAAACGTCTTGGTACAGATTTAATCAGTTTTTTGTAACTTCTGCATTGATTTTCCTCCAGGCTTCTGTGACTATTGTTTTTACTTAACATTATGTGTTTATATCTCATGATTTCTTTTTATTTTAATCAAATTCTCACACACACCAAATACGTTCTATAGCAGCGGTCGCCAAACTTTTTGACCTCACGGACCAGTAAATTCATAGTTTAAATCCCGCGGACCACTAAAAGGGTTTTTTAGTGTTAAATACATTTATAAAAAAAAATTGTGATCGAAGAACACATAAAAAGTACTTAGTTAATAAAATGAAACATTAATTGTAACCTAGATTATGAAAGCTTCAATAATAAGCCATAATAAAATAAACAAAAACTGAAAAAAAATCGAGTAAAATATGGTTTAAGTATATCAAACTTTGTGATACCGCCCCCCTTTGGTGACCGTATCTTTGATTATCAGCGTGAGCTAGAGGTGTAGAGTTTGCAAAAGGAATAGACATTTTTGATTCTTAATATGTCTTTATTAAGAATAGAACTTAAAATTCTAACAATTTAGATAAATTTAAATAAGCGAGAATCTATAATGAACAAACACACAGTGATAGTTAAGCCGAATCGCGTAATTTAGACCACTTTCTCTAAGTTATAATTATTTAATCCGCCTACTCTCACTTCTAATAATATTACAAGTCCTAATATCAAATAATCATTTCTACCTTAAACCAAACTTAAATTCAATCTTTATGTGGAAACGCCTGGGCGCTCGTGCAATGGTATGCACCTTGTATTAATGGCTGGTTTTCCAGGTAACTTCACGATTGGCTGTTAATTCACACTTATTCTCTATCACACATAACATTCCCCAAATTGCCATCTCACTTACTGAAACTTCCGTTAATTAAAAGCTATCTTATTTGCATTTCTTTTTCACATTTCGTTTCTTGGATTTTGGTTGGAAAAGAGTTGCCATTAATCTTGGCCACCAAAGAACCTAGAGGTTATGTTAAAGAAAAGACGCGTGAGCCCGTCACAACTTTTAGCATTATACATTCCTTATTTATCGGGGTGTTATTTTACGAAGTAGGTTTTTATAACTTTCACGTATTGTCATGAATTAAATTATGTTTCAATATCTTAAAACGTAACTTAACGTGATGAGTAAGTATATTCCCCACTTTTTCTGGGTACCAGTGAAATTTTCTCGCGGAACACCACTTTGGGGACCGCTGTTCTACAGGGCTTAAATAAAGTGATTGAGGAGGTGTTTTCAGAATTTGGGGACAGTTATAGAGACACCAGCGGCCTACTTTGAGAACAGTGCGCTTAGCGTCATTATCCTGTTAAAAAATGAAGTCAGTCTCCAATATCCAAATTTGGGCAGATTATTTAAAATTTATCTTTAAAATATTTAAATAGAGCACATGATTCACAATATTATTAAAAAATACCAAATTATCTATGTGACTGATTTTACGCGATCTTCTCACTAATCCTCTTGGGAAATCTTTGGGCTAGTATTCGTGTTTAATTCACAGCCATCCCTCTAAGAAGAGACTTTGATATGTAGATTAGTTTAACTATATAAAGTCAGAGTTTTGTAATTGTAAGAAGAAGGAGCTGAGAAGCTGTTGCATTCACCACGAAGGTGAGAGAGTGTTAAATTGATTTTCGTAGCTTAAGATTAAGAGCGGTGTTTGCCACTATATTAAATTAGTGGATTGAGGGTTTGTTGTCAACGATAAATTAGGTTAAATTAAATTGGTTACTTCTGCTTGTTTGCTTTAAGTTTATTGTTCTCTCCCTATTACTCCTAGGACATTCACTTATAGGTTAAACTGCTATTGATTAGTGTGCTTGAGTAAAATAAATATTTGTTATAATGGAAGTTTCTGGTTCTGATTTTACTTCTTCCACACTCTTGGGTAGGAAAGGTGTGAAGGAGCGACTTCAAGAGAAATCGCTCGCAACTAATCCCGAACCCGACTTACAACCAGAGGTATATATTACTGAAATGTTAAAACCAATACTAAATGAAAATTTTAATGAAATAATTATGCAACCTATTATATCAAATCTAAAAAAATTTTTTTAATGTACTGTCATTGTAAAAGGTTAAAAACTATTCTCCACTCTAAGAAAGTTGGAGCAGTTAAACCAAAATTGACTCTGTACCGTAAAAATATGTCTCTCACACTAAATGAATTTAAGGTATCCGACTACTTTCAGAACTGTTCTTTTGAAAAAGTGTGTAAATGAGTAATTTTTATGAAATTTAGTGTCACTTAGGTTAGAATACATGTATAAAATTTTTTTAAGAATATTATTACAGTAAAAAATTATTTAAATACAATATTTTGGCAAAAAATGAACATTGAATTACCTATATTCAAAACATTCTCATTTTATGGAGAATGCTTCGATAATAATTATAAATTGCCTATATATAGCTCAGATCTCTGTATAGAGTCTGAACTAGGATCTTTAAAATATATAACTTAGAAGTTGATTTATCCATGTTTTAATACAACACAGTGAAGAAATTATAAGAAAAAAAACACCAATAATTATTTCAATTTTCAACCTAAACAACATCTGTGTAAATACTGTATAATTTAAATAGAGTTAATTGAAAATTAGATTAAATTAAAAAGAAAAGAATTTGCAGTATTGATTGTTTGTTCTGCAGCAGTATTTGCAATTTGAAGAATATTGAAGGATCGAATGAGAATGATGTGAATTTCCTTCGCAAAACTTTATTGATGTAGAACAGTAACTAATATATGCAGTACTCTATGTATGCATCGAAGACACTTGACACTTTAAAAACAATGAGGGGAAAAATCTTTCAGAGAGAGTAGGATTGACCACAGAGATAAGAGTTTTCTTTTTCGAAAGTTATGCTTTGTTTGCTTTAATTCTTCTTTTTATCCAAGCAATTCTAAATAGTGCAAACAATTTTTTAAAAAAGTAAAAATTCCGAAAACTGTTGCTAAAAACAGGATTTGGGTGTGAATCAGATTGAAAATATTAAGTTATTTAAAATTTTCTGCAAAATCTTTGAAAGACATGTGCAACTAATCCAGAAATTTCATACAGCACAGATGCAGTTATCCAACTTTAAAATAAAAACTAAACATTTTTTACAATTCCTACTATTTATTCACTCTCCCCCTATCTATCTATCTATATATATATACAGTGCTGGCCACCGTAAATGCAACACCAAGAAAGACTAGAGATAGCACAACAAAATTTATTTTGAAGATAACATGTTGACCAAGTATCAAATGATTAAATCTATAAACTTCTGTGAAGTGTGGTTCCTGCCAGAATCAGTAGCCAGAGTAGCCACCATTGTTGAAGATCACTGCTGCCACACGCCTCGGCATTGATTCAAAGAGACTTTGGATGTGTTCTTGGGGTACAGCAGACCAAGCAGCTTCCACACGTTGTGAAAGTTGATCTGGTGTGGCAGCTGGGAGTGCAATCTGGGTTAATCGATGAGCAACCATGGACCACATGTTTAATATCGGCGAAAGATCCGGAGAGCGAGCCGGCCATGGAAGCAATTCAATCTGGTGATCGACGAAGAACCTTTGGACAATGCGTGTCACGTGTGGTCGCGCATTATCCTGTGGAAATATGGCTATGGCCAAGCCCTGAAGGTAAGGAAGGACAACCAGCTCCAACACCTCGGAAATATAGCGCTGGCTGTTTAAAGTACCTTCAGTGCGTACTAGAGGAGTGCGAGTGTGATATAAAATACCACCCCATATCATAATACCCGGTGCAGGACCAGTGTAGCGGTATATAACGCAGCTGTTCAGCATCCTCTCTCCACGGTGTCTCCAGACTCGAATCCGACCATCATGGTGTTGCAGACAGATGCGTGAATCGTCAATAAAGACAACTTCATTCCATTATGCCTCCCATATCCTTCTTTCATTGCACCATTGGCGGCGGTGACGTCTGTGGTTCTGCGTCAAGGGTAGACCAAGCAATGGACGACTTGCGGACAGACCGCTCTGCTGTAAACGGCGTCGAATGGTACTCTCAGACACTGAATGATGCTTACAGACTCAATGTGATGTGCTATAGTTCGTGATGTGACTGGCGATCCGTCACTGCAATGCTCACAATTTGCCTGTCCTCACGTGAAGTGGTGCACTTATGTGAATGCGATCGACCACGTCGGTCTGTCGTACCCTCCTGCATCCAACGGTCACATATCCGCATTACAGTTGTTTGGTTTCGTTCAACACGACTACCGATTTCCCTGAAAGATAATCCACAATCTCGGTAGGCCACTATCCTTCCTCTGTCGAACTCGGATACTTGATCAAAAGCTCATCGCTGTTTTCTACGAGACATAACTGATCGTTTTTTGAAAAAACCATAAGAAAAACACAATTGCCGAACTTGAAATCGTCGAAATCTCCAAGCCTTAAATAGCGCTTTGAGGTGGCGCCAGAGGCGCGCTTGACGTGTGTTTCCGCTGAAATTCTAATTATTTGTATGTCTCACCTCCGCTAATGCATGTTGTAAATTTCATGTTATTTGCATGCTTCCTTCAGGGTGTTGCATTTACGGTGGCCAGCAGTGTATATATATATATATATATATATATATATATATATATATATATATATATATATATATATATATATATATATATATATATATATATACGAGGGTTGGGGCAAAAGTCATGGGAACTATTTTTTTGAAGATACCAGTCCGGTTGGAAAAGTTCAAGATGCTAACTACATGTGTGGACAATGAATAACTCTGAAATATCGTAACAGCCTAATTTATTACAGTAGTATATATATATATATATATAATTCTAAAAAAGATTATTTGCATTGCAATAAAATTACAAATAACTCTAATGCCTACAATTGTAATAGTTTCTTAGATAATCTTCAAAATTGTAAATCTGGCAATAATAAAATTCCTTTTTACAAAAGATGTGGTGACAAAAGATGTAAAACTTGTAAAATGATCCATAATGATCAAATCAAAGAGGATTCTAAATTTACCTTCTGTAAGACATATAACTGTATTTACTTATTGACATGCAATAAATGCCAATTTAAATATATAGGACAGACATCAAATAAAATTAATATTAGAATTAATCAACATAGATCAGATACTAAATATTTTAATAGTATTAAAAATTCAAATAAAATAGAAATAAGACACTTTAGTACACATGGTTTTGATCATGTATCACTCAATATTATTAAAGTTGTTCCTAATATTAAAGATAGATTATGGTGGGAAAATTACTTTATTAAATATTATAATGCAATTTATCCTTATGGACTTAATGTATTATACCAAGGAAAAAATATTCTAAATGCAATCAAACTAAATTCTCAAGAGTTTTACTACAATAATAAGGTTAATATAATATCTAATAAAAGAAAAAATAGAGGGGCTAGAACTAAAAGATTAAGTAGAGACCAAAAAGTCCTTTCAGATAGTATTATAGATATTTGTAATAGCTTTGATAACAATTTTAACATAAAACACATTAAATCTTTATGTTTGGACTCAGTAAGACAGAATTATGTATTACAGAAGATGTACTAATTTCAACAATATTAAAGATTGTCACAAGTTTTGCACATTATTAAGGACATTCATAAATTTTGAAACATAAACATAACATAAATGTTAAATAAGGGATTATCAAATAGAATACTGTACACTTTTATATATGAATAAATCATATGATAATGTTAACTTTTCTTGACATATTTAAAAACACATGTCTTCTTTCTCCCAATACAAAATATCACTATTAAAAAAGCTTTTAAATACAATAAAAATAGGTAGATCAATTTTAACTATAATGTGCCTATAAAGCAAGATAACTTCTTAATATGTAACTGTAGTGAATTTAAAGATTTCTTACGGATCAACATCACAAGCATGTTATTACTGGTGATCTCAATATTGTAAAGACAATAATCTTAGAAATATTATGAATAAAGGTACTGGTTTTAGATTAATGATTTTGAATAATAATAAAATTATCAAAATCAGTTATATAATGATATTGAGCATTTTATATACAAAATAGCTATTAAATATAGTATGCCTATAGAGGCATTCACAGAATTCAAAGATAAAATTACAAAGCAGTTTCTACTAAATATAACTATGGTATAGATAATAAAAATCTTTTTATCAATATTAAAAGTCAGATTAAAAATTTACAAAATAAATTTATTATAGTTTATGTTGATAAAGTGCCAGGAAATTTTGCAATCATATGTGTAAATACTATTATAATTTATTGATCAACAAATTATTTCGATAATAATACAGCTTTTTATTAAGTCTTCTGTTTCTGATAGAGAAATAAATAAACGTATCTTTGGCTTTTTCATAAAAGTTAAAAAATTCAAATTAATAATAATTTTAAATTTCCATATATATTTCTTTAACTCCCCAAATTTCATAAAGACTCAGTTAAATTTAGGACAGTTACAAATGGTTTTAATACATATATCAGCAAAACAGGCAAAATTCCTCCATGAAATATTGCATGAAAACAATAAATAACCTTATATCCTCAGCCATTCTTAAAAAGCCAATAGTAAATCACTTGTTGAGAAAATGAAAAAAAAAAAAAAATTTTATTCAGTCTATAGTTTAGATTTTGAAGATCTCTTTAACCTATTAATATTGATGATTTGATTAATATCTTGTAAATTTACATAAAGACAATTTATTTAATAATGTTAATTATGATAGATTTGGTCCCCACTTTACTACTTAGGTTTGTACTTTAAAAGAGAAACCAGAGTATATCATAAAGGTAACTTATTATCAGCAGATTAAAAGGATTGCCACAAGGTGGGCTCCTTGCGAGCAACTGTCTTGCCAATTTATACTTACATTATTTTGAAAGTAGTTACATTATCAATTCTAAATTTTATATTTATCGTTATATAGATGATATAATCATCTTTGGCAAACAAGCCAATTTATACCTAACATTAATTTTTATCCACAATATCTTAATTTAATACAGACAAATAATAACAAATAATGAAGCAAATTTTCTTGACATGAAGCATGTCAAATTATATGAAATGTATAGTTTCTAATATTTATGATAAAAGCAGAGAAGAATTTAATTTCAATATTATAAAGTTCCTCATTGGGAGTAATGTACATGTTTCTATATTCAGAATATTGTTATTAATTATATACAACGTAATAAATTTCTTTTGTGTCAAAAATCAGACATTATAAATAACTATACACATTTTACTAAATATTGCTTAAATCAGAAATACCCAATTTATTTTATTAATAGTTATATAAAATAAAGTAAAGCTATTCAAAATAGTTAGAATTAAAATTATGAGATTGATAATAGCTATTAATATAAACAAATAATTTGATATAGTTATTCCATAGTCTAATATTAGATTAGAAATTACTACTATTATTTTATTCATATTTACTCTGGTGTTATTATAGTTATGCTATAATATGCAACTATTTTTAATTTTTATTTCCATTTGTAATCTTTTGTTAAGTGCTACATTTCAGCCACAATTTTGATTTAAATCTGTATTAGTATAGAATCTGGCAAACAAATTGAATGTTTCCACTCAGATTTAGTAGGGCTTTGCATTTGTTAGTGCAATTTTAGGTAAGTTACCTCTATCTTGTAATGGATTTAGATATTTCTATCCATTATTTCCTATTGGTTTTTGCTCAGTGTTATTTACAAATAAAGGGGGAAGGTTGGCTGGCCAAAAAAACATGTTCAACCCCACTTTTATATAAATTAATTTTTATATACTAACTGTCCTAAGTCAGTATTGTTCATGGCACTGCAGCATCCATTTTATATTTATTTTATTATCTCGATTACTTTCATTGTATGATTTTCCCAAGCGTCTGCGTGTTTGTCGAGTTTATTGTTTGGATGTGATCTCTTGTTAGAAGAGAATTGACCTATATATATATATATATATATATATATATATATATATATATATATATATATATATATATATATATATATATATATATATATACACAGGGCAATATGGCCTTCACGGTACAAAAGAATGACAACACAGTACACATAAAGTTAACATGACAAACCTGGGGCTATAGACCCTTAATCAAATTCATGAGCTGCTCGATGACGGCACGTGCCAAGCCGGTGCGCACACTGACCGGTCGTCCCAAACGTTGCTCATCACTGGTTAACACACGTCCTTGCTGAAACTTTTCTATCCACCATGCTACTGTACGGTATGGTAGGGCATTATTTCCAAGGGCTTCCACTAATTCACTGTGACATTCTATCATATTTCTCTCTTGGAGAACGGCTATTTTGATGTAAGCGCGCTGCTCAACACGAGTTATTTCCATCTGATACGATAGTCACCAACTGATTGATTTCACAGCCCTCGCTAAGCTACTACCAGCTATCACAGAACCATTTGATGGCATACACACTATGCCTGCAGAACTTCCACACGACACATATACGTTTGCGATCCGTTCACATATCTACAAGAAAAAAAATAGTTGCCATGACTTATGCCCCACCCCTCGTATATATATATATATATATATATACACGAATTCCAATACATTTTTTTAAAGCTTGTAATGCATGACACTTGATATTAATACAGCTTTTTCCAAATATTAATTAATTAATTCAATAAAAATGATACATAGTAACAAACAAAAATAATAGTCCAACAACATACATAGAAAGGAAAATAGTTATATAAGTGTCCGTGTAGCGCAATAGATAGCGCGCTGGACTTCTAACCCTAAAGTCCTGCGGTCGAATCCATCTAAGATGGCCAAGTTTCTGAGAATGTCTTTCTTACGGTACTATTTTATTAGAATATTTAAATTTGATGACTTAATATTGTGATTCTGTCATATGTATATACATATTTATATTAATTGTAACTATTCAATAAAAAGTAACTAAAATAAAAATAAAAAAAAATTGTAGACATAAGATGGAATTGACCTAAAAATTTTTTTCATTACTTGTTTAAAACAAAATTGCTGAGATCATTTGTAAATTTAATAATTACATACATAATAGTTGTATAAATTAAAGAAAGTTAATTTACATACATAATAGTAGAATATCGTGTGATGTATCGTAAGTATATATTACTGAAATGTTAAAACCAATACTAAAAATGGAAAAATTTAACAAAATAATTTATGCAAAATCTATTATATCAAATCTAAAAAATTTCTTTTTTTTTTAATGTACTGTCATTGTAAAAGGTTAAAAACTATTCTCCACCTCTGCAAGAAAGTTGGAGAAAGTTAAACCAAAATTGACTGTACTGCAAAAAATATAAGTCCTCACACTAAATGAATTTAAGGTATCCGACTATTTCAAAACTGTTCTTTGAAAAAGTAAATGAGTATTTTATGAAATTTAGTGTCATTTTGTAGATTACATGTATAGGCTTTTTAAGAATATTATTACAGTAAAATTATTTAAATACATTATTTATGTGGCCGAACATTGAATACTTCCATATAATCTCAAAACATTCATTTTTATGCGGGAGAATGCTGGATAATAATTATAAATTGCCTATATATAGCCTGTGATCTCTGCATAGAAAGTCTGAACTAGGATCTTTAAAATATATAACTTAGAAGTTGATTTATCCATGTTTTAATACAACACAGTGAAGAAATTTTAAGAAAAAAAATACCAATAATTATTTCAATTGGTAGTAACTTTGAAAATAATGTGAATTTTTTCAAAATCCTAGTTCAAGCCCTCTGGAGAAACCTTTGCTTTATATATAAGCAAAATATTATTATAGAAGCATTTTTCATCAAAATAGAACGTTCTGAAAATAGATAATTCTAAGTTCATTTTTTGCCCAAATATTGCATTTAAATAATTTTCCATCCTAATAATATTCTTAAAACAATTTTATACATATATTCTAATCCAAATGACACTAAATATCGTAAAAATTATTTATTTATACGCTTTTTTTAAAATCACAGTTCCGAACGTTGTCTCGGATACCCCTTAACTTCTATCAAGCACATCCTACTACAGTTGTAACAACAAAAATATCACAGATACCCCATGATAACAAGTCATCAAATTACATCTACAGTAGAGGTCTACATTAGAGGTTCCCAAACTTTTTTTTCTCATAGACCCCTTGCCATGTTTTTCGGTTTAGGGTAGACTCCTACTTACCTAATATTGAATTTTAGTAAATTTATCAAATTAAATACCTTTTTGACAGCTGGTGTAGAGCTATTTATTTTTAAAGGTTTGAATTTTTCACTCTTATAAAGTATTGTGTATAAAACTTAAGAAACACTGCTAATTAAACTAAAATTGAATTAATATGTAAAATAACTGATCAATAAGCAAATGTTTATAATGGAAGGGATGAATCTGGTGCTTTAATAACAAATTTTCAACATCTGGCAACAATCTTGTCAGTTTTAATATCCTCGGTTTGTAGAGTCCAGTCTGTTTTTTTCAAATAGAGTTTCAAAGAGACTTATATGGTGTATGGATGCAAATAGTAAGTCTGAGGTTTGGTTTAGTACTGTGACTGACTCTAGAGGCATTAAGCTGTGCGAATTTTCAGTACGGCAATTGTTTACAATACAAATGAGGATTATGGGCCTACGTTTTATGCAGACCAGGGTACGAGCTATACTGATATTACAGCTGTTAGCACAATGTGCTTGGTTTATTGAAAGGTGGTTTATACCAGATTATGATTCCCTCTGATCATAGAATGATTTCTTTTGAGATGAAAATTCCTAAATCAGACAGGGCTTGCGATTGCTCTGTAAAACAAATCTCTTCAATATTAAAAAAAGAGCTAATTGAATATGTTTATTCTCAATACCCTGCCGAGAATGCCACATTAGACTTTTTGGCCAGCTGTATGCAGCCTGATAGTCCTTTCGAATTATGCTCCAAGATGTGCAAGAATTCAATTACAACGGCCTTGAAAAATCAAATGCCTTTGAAAAAGAGAGTGGTTATCATAAAAGTACCCTGGTGGTCTGTTGAATTATTTTGCATGCGTAAACAATTGAATGCAACAAGAAGGCGATATCAAAGAACGAAAAATTCCGTTCTGAGGGTCTATAGAGAAATTTACTTTCAAATTAGGATAAAATATAAGTTCAAATTTCATGAAAGCAAATGAACTCTTGGAAATCTTTTCGCTGATATTACTGTACAGAATGTTTGGAAGAAAATTTATACTTATGGAATGACAACCAATTTTACCAAAATGTTTGAAATTTCAGGATCGAAGCTTCCTCTAGCAATTTTACTTCTTCGTTTGAAGATACTATAGATGCCGTCTTGAGGAAATCTTTCCCTTTGATCCGATTAGTCATGATAATTCTGAACATAGGTTTTGCATTCCGATGCTGAATTGGTATATGAAAGCGACGATGATGTGTCCTCTTTTCAATAACAGAAATTGACTGTGTTATAGATGACACATTAAATCACCTGGCTCCGATAGAATTAATAATGAACAAGAAGTTTCACAATTGTTCTCCTTCTGTCCTTGGCCTCTTTAACACCCGCTAGAATCCTGGGTGTTTTTCCCAAAAATTTGAAGAGAGCAAAATTGTACTTCTTCCTAAAAGTTCTTGAATTGTCAAGAACGCACATTGAAAATATTCGTTGCATGCTTTTTACCCCTTGTTCAGAAAGCGCTTGAAAACTCTTGCATTACTAGACTTAACCACCATTTAAGAAAGTCTAGTCTTTAAGTGATGACTAGTACGGTTTACGCCTCAAAAGTCAGCAGAGGATGCCTTGTCTGCCTTTTTTGTGATATCAGTGTTAAAGAGGAAAACGCAAAACCATGTGTGTGACTTTTAATCTCCCTTTGACATTAAAGGAGTTTTCGATAATGCCTGGTGGCTGGCATCTTGCACCTTCTCAAAAGTTTCAAAGTTCCTAAAAATATCTTTTTGGCCTTATTAGGAGTTTCTTACAATGTCGTTCAGCTGATCTTTACATTTGGGTAACGTCACAAAGAATCGTGTTTGAAAGGCTGCCCACACAAGGGTCAAGTTATGGGACCTTTTCTGTGGAATTTTAATTATGAACGATCTTCTCTTTGCAATATCTCAAAGTTCCAGAATTGTCATAAAATAGCTTTTGCAGATAATGTACTTCTTATTGTTCAAAGTAAACATTTTTTCAGGATGTCTGCACTTTGTCACAAGACATTCTTAATAATATCTTTGACTGGTCAGAGCTATATAAGCTGGAATTTAATCCACTTAAAACAAAAGTAATGAAGATTTATAAAAATCGACAGTAGATCAAAAGAATCAATTTAAATCTTTGGAGGTGTAATAATTGAAGAAGTGCAATAAGATTAAGTATTTGGGCATAATGTTGATAACAAAATGCAGTGGAAGGAGCATATCTCTTTATGTTTCAGTAAAAGTGAAAAGATTTTGACTGTTGGCTAAGAATTTCTCAAGCAATACTTTTGGAGTGAAAACTGATGTTCTTCAGTTGATTTATAAGAGGGAATAGTACCTCTATGTCTTATGCATCGAGAGCTTGGGGACATTCTTTACAAGAAAATTAATAGTAGATTTATTAGAAGAACGCAACGTAGATTTTTACTTGAGCCATCAAAGGATAAAAACTATTAGCTATGAAGCATTGTTTGCTATTTCTGGTATACCGCCTATCGACTTGGTTATTCTGAACAATTTTGATTTTGGGGGAAAATATTTAGTACCACCTTTGCACGCTGGAGGGGACGTTTCCCAGTTTTTTTTGCCACACCCCCTTCTGAGGAAACCTATCACTTTTGTACATACAAATGGTCTTTCAAGAATAAAAAAATTTTTGTTTCAGATGGGAGTAAATTGAATGGTAGGGTTGGTCTTCCTGGGTTATTTAGAGGAAGGTGTTGAATATGTTATTTTCCCAACATCGGTTAAGAGATGAATGCTCTGTTTTTCGCCGAACTACTCTGCATTAATCTTGCCAAAAAAATTATTCAGGACTCTCGGCCGGGGTAGAACGCTCAATTTTTCTTATCTGCACTGACCCCTCTCTTCACTCCATTGTTTGCTCAACGTAAACTCTACAGAAAAACTTGTTGTAGAGGTTCAGTTATTTTTATCTTAGACTGCAATCCACCTTATATTCGGACCCGGGAAATCTCGGCAATGACAGAGGGGACGTTCCAAAGAGGCAACTTGCCAAGATATGAACCGATGTCTGTGCCATTGCCCGCTGGAAGCATTTAGCGGGAAAGAACTGCTTCCTGAACCCGAACCCCTTCCAAAGCTTTGTGGACAAAAAAGGTTTTTTCCGACCATTTATCAACGGTTTAAATGTAAAATTTTTGTTACTGTTTTCGTTATCCCAGATTCTAACGGGCCCAGGAAATTTTAATAGCTATTTATCTAGTTTTAAATTTTAAATTGGTAGTGATTTTTGTTTTTTGTGGTCGGATGCTGAAACGTGGAACATGTATTGTTGTATTGTAAATTTTATTTCGAAAAAGAAAAATTTCAGAAAGGAGTTGAAATGTTTAGGCATTTCCGGGCCACCTGTTTTATTTTGTTGGTTAAATGTACTGAGACCCTTAATGTCTTAAGAAAATTTGTCACGTATAGATTTTTCAAGTTTTATATATATTGGTACCTCCTTTTTTATATTTGTGTATAGATTTTAAATTTTTATATATATTGGTACCCCCTTTTTATATTTGTGTTTTTCCACTCTTCCTTTATTTTTGTTTTGTCTTGTTTGTTTGTTTTTCCCTTTTTTTTTCTTCCAAATTTTTTTTGTTTGTTTTAAATTGAGTTACCATTACGTCTGTAACCTATGTTATCTTTTTGGGGGCATGAGGAGTTTTCAAATAAATTTAAAAAAAAAAAAATTCCCCCTAATCCTTTCCCGGGAGTTCCTTTTGAATATGGTTTTTTTTTTTTCAATATGACCATGTAAATTCATTGTGTGTGCTTGTTGTGCTAATTACCACAGTCAAAGCATTCTTAAAACTAGTTTAAAAATAGGAATATACGGCATTTAAATGTCGAACGTAGCTTAAAACGTCATTTTCCGGAAGAATGTTTGTGAACAATTGAGAAACTGGGAAAATTCACGTCATACATTATTATACTCCTTTAGCTGATTCTGGCAAGAGACGCTGAAATGATGGTTCTTGTTTTAAAAAAAAATTATGCTGTCACCTTGTAACTGCAAATTAACCTCATTTAATTTAGTAAATATATAAATCTGTTAAATAGGTAAAATCTGGTTTCCATTTGATTAAATTTTTTTCTAAAGTTTTTGTCACGATCTGGTTTAATGAGAGCCACTACGTAGTCTACTTTACACCTCATGGACCCCCCAATTTTTTTCTTTTCTGCTGACGGGACCCCTAGCAGGTCTTCATAGACCCCTGAGAGTCCAATATAAACCACTTTGGGAATCACTGGTCAAAATAGTGATTCCATCGAAAGGATTTCCTTTATACAAGTAATCACAACTTATTTTTCTATCAATAAATTTTATCTTAAAAATTGGGGGGAAAATATCCCCATTTTTTTATAAAAATATTGCTAATTTATAAAACAAAAAATGTGAAGTTCGGGGATAAAAATTTATTATATGCTGTATATATTTAAAAATATACATCACTTAGAAAACATAACAAAAAATAAAAAGAAAAAAAGAAATTAAATGTGAAATTTTTTAAAAAGTGGTTTTTACATTTTGAAACCCAAAAAAAAAAACTATAAATTACAAATGGAAAATAATTGGTTAAAAAAAACAAACCTCCACAATGGCTAAATGACAGCAAAAAATGGTAAAAAAGAAAATATTTCCCCTGGTTCAAAGGGTTAAACTGGCTTGAGAGGTATTGAAATCAACTTTTATTTTTGGGATAAGAAATACCGATTTTTAAATCTTTTTCTTTATACAAGTATAAAGGTGATATCCAAATCTTTTAAAATTTCTTTAAAAAATTTTTTTTTTTAAGGCCAAAGTATTAATACTTCCAATAAAAAAATTTGTAAAAAAAAATTGTAATTTTTTTCCCCAAATTTTATTACACCAAATGATGCAAAACACAATGACAAAAGCAAAATACTACAATATCGTTTAAAAAGGTTTTTTAAGTATAAGTGAGAAAACATTAGATATTAATACAATTTAAAATATAAATACAACAAAATAATCAAATTTTAAAAATTTTTATGAAAACCTTTTCAGAACAACAAAAATAGGTTGTAAAATAAATGTATGGTAATGAAACTGGAAAGCTAAAATTTTTGCCTTTCAAAAATTTTTTTTTTATCATTTTTTTAATTTATAAAAAATAAGGGCTCACATGACTCTTAACGCATATCCGTTCACTCGAAAAGAACATTCTTCTTCAAACCAATGTAACTAAGCAATAAAACGAAACAATTCGAAATTTTTACTACAAGATAATCCATACATATATACATTACTTCTCAAAATTTCAGAGAATTTAGGAAGAAATTTAAAAGGCTATAAAGAAACAAAAATTGGACAATTTTTTAAAAATATAAAAAGTATTTCCGGCAGGATTCCCGTGGGGGTGAAATTTCCCAAAAAATTGATCAAAATTCATAAAATTAATATTACTTGGTATAAAAATGTTCACTTTTGAAGTTATACTCACTTTTAAGAAATTTAAAAAAAAAAATATTTTTTTAAATACAATTATAACGAAAATTTTAAAAAAAATTAATTAAAATTAAAATAAAAAAGATTTTATTAATATTTTTTTTTTTTTAAAATTGATGTATAAGTTATGAAGAGCCTTATTTTGAACACGTGTACAAATTTTTTTAAAAATTTATACCAAAAAAAGTTTGGAAAAACCTTTCGCGGGAAACTGAAATTTTTTTTTTGCGAAAAATGAAGTTAATAAGAAAGAGATAGGGTTTTCATTTAAGTTTCATTACTTATTTCTCAATAACTTCGGAAGTTTTCATAGTATCAACACAATTTTGGGGTTTTGAACTGAACTGAAATTAGATAATCGCGGGCACCGGCGCCGCGAGGCGCCTCTTCCCAGAAGAGTGGGAGCAAAAAAGAACCGTGTGAATGAAAAAAAAGAACAAATAACGAGATCTCACTGGGAAGGGGGGAGGAATGAGCCTTCCCCCAAAAGCAAACCTTTTGAAGCCAAAGGGGGCTGGTGGGGGGGGGGAAGAGCGCAGGAAAGGAGGGGAGGCCGGGGGCCATCAATCAAAAAACGGTGGGCAATTCGCCGAACCTTTAACCCAATCTGGGGGGGATGCAATGTCGCGAGGGCTTTCCCCAAAGTTGTGAGTGTGAAAAAAAGTGATTTATGTCGTGTTATGGGGACGGAGGGGGGTTTCCCACTTCGTTGAAAGAGTATGCATACTTAATTTTAGGATGAGGATAAGTGAACAATGTTTGTGCTTTGATAATTGGATTTTCGTGAGATTCGATGGATTTAAAAACATTTCTAGAGAGTTTAGTGATGTAGTTACTAATCGGCTCCATGTGTAGATCGTGTATGACGTCATTCCTAACGTACCAAGGTGCGTTGGTCATGACCTGAAGTATTTTTTTTGAACTACTTGAATTTTCATGTGGGTGGCACCCGCCACCCAAATCGGGAAGCGTACGTGATCACTGGGCGAAAAATTTGTTTATAAGGATTACTTTATTTTCAAGAGAAAAGGGGTGATCTTCTCCCAATAAAAGGGGGATGGCTAGATTAATTCTACCCCAAAATTTATCCGAGAGATAGTCGATATGTTTTTGAAAGTTAGGCGGCTATCTATTGTAGGCCCAGATATTTCACTACCGAAACCCACTGGATGTTGTCATAAAAAGTGTGAGTTGGAAAGGAGGGACTATAACACCTTCCTAAATATAATTGCTTGAGATTTGTCAACATTTAAATTTCAATCCTCCCGTGTGTAAGCCAAACTTCTAATCTGTCGAGAAAATTTGAATGGTTTTAATAGTGTATTTCAGCTGGGCTCCTTTTGCTAACACTGCGGAATCATCCGCAAACAGGCAATACTGACGGTGGAGTGTTGTGGAAAGTCGTGAGTGTAAATGTTGTCCAAGTATGGTGAAAGTACAGAGCCCTGAGGAACGCCAGCAAGGCAAGATCCAGAGTTAGAGTATGAATTGTTTACACGAACTCTAAAAATTTTGGGGTTTTAGTATGGGGGTCACTTTGGCAGTCATTTTGGCGACTAAAGTGGTCGCCAAGTTACTGTTTTTGGGATTATTTATTACAGAATGAATTAAATATCTCACCATGACATTAAGATAAAAATCGCCAAATCCGAAGAAAAATCACCAAATCAAAAGTGCCCCCTTATACTACACTTGAGCGCAATTTTGGAACCAAAATGCTGAGAAATATTCAAGATATAACATACATCTTTTTCAAAAAATTTAATAATTTGCAATCCAAGAGTCCTATGAGCCCTTAATGGAATTTCTTTTCAAAAGGAAACTAATCTGAAGCTAAACTAAATATGAAATGCTAAAACATTAGACATGATTTAAGTGTAGAATAGACTGTTCAGTTAAACACCCTGATTTAACACCTTTTTAGCAACAAAAAATGTCACAAAATCTTGGCGATATTTTCTAATCAACCGAGAATGAAAAAATGAAACCTTTTACAACTGGTTTTTGCAGTACAATCAGTATATTACCAACAGTCACACTTTGAGAAGTTTGTTGCAAAGCCTACAGGATTCTCACGAGTATAGTTGAAGGTGAAGTTAAGAATGAAATTTTTTAACCTTTTGAATGAAAAGGTGATGTATTGGTGTTTACATGAAGGATGGATAGCATCTAGTATAAATGGTCAAAATGTAGCAATCATGTGCATTTTCTCAAGATAAAGGTAATGACTGATGATGTAGTATAAACAGAAGATAAGACTATGATGTGTGCAGGATTATAAGGAAGGGTTTCAGTGAAAGTCACTAGAGCCAGACACGGATTTAAGCTTAGGCCTGTTAGCCCCGGGCCAAAGGCGGCAAATTTTAAGGGGTGCCAAAATTTTTGTGGCAGCAAAAATTTGAAATCGATTTTGTATTTAATCAACTGTATAATTCCGAATTTTAAAGTTTTTTTTACTTTGACAGCCTCAAGATGTCAATATTAAAAGGGTAGAATCTTTTTTTAAAATAATTAATCGTATAAGTAGTATAACTTAAAATATCTAACAAAAAGGTACTAAAAAAATTTTCGTTCAATACAGGATTTACCTGTTGACGTGATTTTTATAGACTTAAAAATCAAAGACTTTTGTCATCATTATAAAAAAATACTAAATTCACCATATTTAATTTCCTGAAGGAGGAAGGTTTTCTGGTTTTACCTTCCGTTTCGAACAAGAAAACCCAATCACGCCAAAACGATCGTCAACGCGTGATGTTGTACAAAGTTCATATAGATATCCACCGCCACATACCCCCGCCAGTGTTTCGGCGAAAAACATAATTAATTCGTGGAGTATGTAACAGTTCTCATTTTGGTGGTTGCGCCCGTGGAGACGGTTTGAGAATTCGATTTGTGTGGCGACTTGAAAATTTCAGCATTTGTGTGAGACGACTTTTGAGAATTGCGTCAATGATAGACGGCTTAGTTGCTTGGCGGTGGATAGATGGCGCCACGACTGCGGCGGGGGTGAAGGGTGCGGTTCCTTTGCACGGCCAGGGTCACCAATGAAGGAGGGAAGGTTCGTTCGTACCTGTTTCGAACGCAAGTACGTAACCAATCACGCCAAAACGATCGTCAACGCGTGATGTTGGTACTAGTTCATATAGATATCCACCGCCACATACCTTTGTCAGGTTACTTAAAAATTTTATAATATCTTTTTAGTCTCTCATCTTCAGGAAAATACAACATGGCAAACCAGATGAAATTTCAAGCTTTATCACTAATTTAAAGAATCTGACATTATTAACTTCACCAAAATACAACGAATTAAATGGGCTGGTCATGTTGTCTGAATGGACGAAGACTGCACCACTAGAAAAGTCTTCAATACCCAACCAATTGACACACAGAGGAAAGACAGGTCAAATCTTATATCGATTGATGGCCTAGAAAAAAATTCCCTAGTTTGAGTAATAATAATTGAACACAAGCAGAAAGAAGGCTGGTCAGGGAAAGGCTTCTTGAAAAGCCAAGGTCCACCCTGGGCTATTGAGCCATTGAGGAAGGAAGGAATCTCGCATCTTGTAGTTTTAACTAATGTGAGGCGTTTTCCAGACATTACAATGATAAATTTAGAAAGGTCCTACTAAAACTTGGAAAATCACAAAAATATAAAGAAATAGGCCTTGAAACACAAAAAAATGAATCAATTTATTTTTAACAATACATTCCATTTAATGGATTATTTAATCAATTTTGTTTTTCTCAATCAGAAAATGATTTTTGACTATTTTATACTTTTAAAATCTTCTCAACAACTTTTATACAATATTTACCAAATATGTATATTTAAAAAATTCATGCCTAAATTTAATTCAAACCCATTATTACTAAACTTAACTCGTGGTGCAACAGCGCATGAGGGCTAAGGCCTACTGTGCCTAGCTTAGTATACATGACTTTTGGGTGCTGAGGTGCATGCGCAGTTGTCCCGATCAGATGGTCAGTCTGAAGTGAAATCCCCAGTGTTTAGTCCTCAAGCAAGCTTGGTGCTCATTTATTGACCAACTGAAGGGATGAAAATAATAATGGCATAGTATATTTGTATTTATATATATAAGGGTGTCAAATTAATTTGGGCCTTGGGTGCTATTGAAGCTAAATCCGTCACTGACTACAGCATGTGTAATATCTTATATCAAGATATTGGTTTGATTGATGGATGAATATGAATTTTTAATAAATTACTTGAAAATAAACATACCATGGTGAGTTGATATATGTTTTAACATAAGGTGCAAACGTTTGCTTAAGTGAAAGAAAATGTTACAAATCGTGTGCCTTCCAAATAGGGAGAGTGGCTTTCAGTTTTTAAATATTTCTTCATCTGCTGTCATTTAGACATCATATATTTTTTCCAAAAAGCCATTTCAAACACATGCAATTTTTTGGTAATAATTAAGGGAATATTTCTTTCTTTACCAATGCATTAAAAAGGGATGGTTTTTACATAATATCAGAAAAACAATACAATACCATTCATCCCCTTTGAATGAAAACAATTCCCAAAATAATTTCCCTAAAGCTGCTATAATATGGAAAATATCAAGACACATAGTATAGTTATTATCAGTATAATACATTTCAATAAAACATGCATCATTATAATACACCATGAAATGATCGACATCAAGCGACACACACACTATTTATATATATACATAGGAACAAGATAGTAAAACCATAGATATCAAGTTAAGGATAAGTGATCTTTTTCTATGCTAGAAAAATATTTATAACTTAAGATCACATATACACAAAAGAAATTCAAATTAACCAAAGGAAAATTCAATTCAAGAAATTCATGATCCTTGATAAGGAAATATCATGACAAGTAAAACGCTTAATTTCAATTAAAAAAATAAATTTTTACACAGTTTACAGACATATCATACCAATGTAGTACAAGAATACAGCAAAGCATTTTCACATAACTGGCTAATACCAAGAATACAATAGAAACAATAGTATAAAATAGAAAACCTTTACATGCTAGATAAACATTTTAATTAATTTTAAATGAGCATGCAACAAAATTCATGCCTGCTCATGGGAAAATTTAATTGGGTACTTACAAGAAAATTACATTCATCAAATTCATGAATCTCATGTGGAAATATTATATATGGAAATATATATATGACAATACAGAAATATTATATATGACAGATAATACATTTCACACATTTCAATTGAAATTATAAATATGTACATTGAATAGAGACACATTATATCAATATGTTACATGAAATAAAGGATGTCTTTAGATTTCTTGAGGCCCTGGGTCCCTATGCAAAAGTAGGCTCTAACTGTGAACTTTAAGAGCACAGTATTAGCATATGGTATCAATTATTCGTACAAAAACCTCAAAGTTAATACATTTGCATTACTCACAACCTCACCAACCTGCTCAACTGATTGCTGCTGCTAAGAATAATGATGGTGTGTGGCAGTAGGTCTAGGCGTAGAAATGGATGACAGTTATCACACAATTACACAATCTTGCCATTAAAGCCAATTGGCGTACAGTACGAACACAGTTTTTAGGAGACTACACCCAAGAATTGTTAACCATTTAACATATTAGGATCCTGAATTTATTGAGGCTGAATCAAGAAGGAGACAAGGGCCCCACTGAGGTACGAGCCCATTTGGCCCATGCCTTAAGATATCCCTGATGAAATGATCAATATTAAACATACAATACATTAATATACAGCAATAAAAAATGTTAATATGAAACGATAAAAGTAGATGCTAGAAAAATATTCTAACTTAAAATGAAACACAAAATTCATGCATGGCCAGAAGAAAATTTAATTAGGTATGCTAACAAGTAAATTAAATTTATCAATCTGGATATGGAAATATAAATGACAAATAATACATTTCACACATTTCAACTGAAATTATAAATCTGTACAGTGTATAGAGACAAATCATATTGATACAATACATGAATAAACATTTCCACATGTTACATATATTTAAATACATCACACATCAAGAATACAGTACATTAACTTCCAATGACTAAGAACATTAGTTAGAAACCATATCTAAGAATAGAAAACATTTATATGCTAAAAACATCTTAACTTAAAATGAGCATACAAAATCGATGCAAATCCATGAGGAAATTCAACTGGATATATTTAAAAAGTTACACTGTCAAAAAAAATTCAGCAGCACTACTTTTGAGAAGAAAATTAAAGGGATATAAACAGTAAAAAATTATACAGAAAAAATAATTTAGTAACTTTTTTCATTACTAAAATAGTAATGGCATACTGAATCTCACGGTTAAAATTACAGAAACTTTTACGCTAAAGTGTAGAATAAAAGGGGGGGGGCTTGGAATAGGCAATGTTTATTAATAGATGCCAGAATAAACTTGGCTCTTCATTCCTTCAGCTTTGCTTCATTACTCTCAAAGCACCTATCATTACCTATAGGTAGTTTGGCGACTGATTCTGGTAAAAAAAATTGTGTTTGACAAGAGGCCCACTATTCTACACTTTAACCACTTTGTTTTTATCAAAGAATTGTATATAAATACAAATATTTTAATAAAATGTTCAGAAAGCATAATTAAATATATTAGGAATACAAAGGTTTCCTATCTAATGTGGATGAATAAAAAGTCTTGTAGTGGAGTGAACAAGAAAAAAATACTCCGAGACAGAATTGAAGATTGCTGTCTAGGCCACTATTGTTGAATGATTTCCCATGACAATGGTTGCATGTGAACATCGATGATTCTGCTATCAGTGTTTTTCCGTAATGCTGGAGCAGGGGTTTACTCTCCATATATTAGCTTTAACAGGACTGTTGGTACAAATGGTACCAACTTTGATGTGGAAACGACTGCTTTCAATTTTATTATGTTTAAATCAAATTATAATGTTGAAATTGAACCACTAATTGTTTCATACACATAATTTAAAGGAACATACACATATACTGAATTCGGTATAAAATATAGAATTACCATTGTTCCAGCTTGGTTGACTTTCTCATACTGCAGTTTTGTAATTTAGAAGATTTTTTTTAAAAAAATTAAATTAAAGGAAATTAAACAAAATAAAAAAAGAAGCAACCTCAAAACTGGAGATGCTAAGACCAGAAGAAGGCAAGGTGTTTCGGCTCAAGTGTAGTATAGGAGGGCCACATTGGATTTCGCAATTTTTACCTAAATATCACGATGAGATAACAAAGTCATTCTAAAATAAATAATTCCGAATAAAATACCTTGGCGACCGCTTTTAGTCCCCCAATAAAGGACTGTGCCCCTCCTATACTACACTTTAACCGGTTTTTTTATAAACTGCAGCAATGTCATTGTAAGCTTTATAAAGTTCATCCATAAAATAGATACATATACATCCTTAATTTTAATGATTCTCTTTCAAATACAAATGGTAAGACAGTTAAAAGATGGAATGGAATTAAAGTATAATATTAAAGGATTTATTAAAATTAATTCACCAGGATGTGTGCAAAGCTCAGACAACTAAAAGCTCCTTATAAAACTAGATGAAATTAAAAATTTAGATATCACAAAAATATTTTACAAATTGCCTTAAGATCTGATAAGTGCCATAAAAATAACTGAAAAAATCTTAACCACAAATTTTATAAGAAAATATCAGATGTGCTTATATTTATAGTTCAATATTGTAAGTAAAGTTCAAAATCAAGAAAAAAAGTAGTAGTGTTCAACAAATCAAAGTTTTTGACACCTATAGTTCTTGTAAAATCAAATTCACAGTTGCGAAGTCTATAAAAGTAAAAAAAGAATAGTATAGTTCCTTGAACACCAGGGATCTTACATAAATCAACTGAGATTTAAGAATATAGGTAACTATTTTCATTTAAAACTGAAAATGCTATTATTAAATTTAACAAATCAGCATTTTCTAGGTTCTTGCTCAAAGAGGAAATACACTCAGGATTCAAGATTATCTTTCTTTTCCCACATTCACTTCCGCAATAAATGATACATTCTATCAAATGATTTTCCATAGAAAGTCTATCTATTTTTTTTGCAACATCAGCATGATATATGTGATACCCTTTCTTGTTTGAAACATTCACCATATGTCTAATTATAACTCTTGCAGAAAATGGTGAACAGTAATAGCTCTTCCTATTACATTTTCCAGTAACTAATGTATAAAGTTGCAAATTGTGTGTAATTTTTTTGGCTTTCATAGACTGAACTTCAGATATGCAGGATTTTAAATAATTAAGTACTTCAGGCAAAAGTTTAACTTTCTGCATCTTGCACCACTTTTTGTACATAACTGCATCCCATAACATTGAACACTTTATCAATATTTTAGCAGATGCAATAATGGTTTGAATGGAAATGTTTTTGTTATACAGTTCATCAACCAACTTCATCACATACAAAGGTACATCACAAAAAGGTTCATCATCATCGGAATGTTCATCAGTCTCGAACTTTAACTTCAAAGTTTCAATTACACGCACATCACAATAATCCAGGATATAATGTAAAGGTGTTCTCCCGTAGTCATCCCTTAAAGTAGGATTGGCATTATGTTCAACAACTTTTGAAATGAATTCTGGGTTAAAAGATAATGCAGCATGATGTAAAGCAGTTTTTCTCTTATAGCACACACTAATATCTGATGTACCTTCATTAACAAGTATATCAAGTGCAGGTCCATTAAGATCACCATAATTTATTACGGCTACATGTACTGATCTGCCTTCACTCTTAATTTTCTGGATATAATTTTTAAGTGTGGCCTCATTAAGTCTCACAAGACAACATAGAACCTGCATATATTTGTCCTGTAATGACTACGACGTTCTGAGTCAGGCAAAGGAAAAAATTCAATTTCTGCAGTCATATTGTCCGGGGTTTACTTGTATCAAAATTTTATTTTACTCTAAACAATCCAAAGACGATGAATGGAATTTCATGGAAATTCAGCGTTCCAGATGATACACAATAGGTAAGTATTAATTTTGTTGATTAATAATAGTATCTGAAAAAACTCGTACGACAACAAAGGTCTACAAATCAAGACGTAATTGTATATCCTTTGAACTTAATTGAGAATCACAAAATTTCCTCACGATAAACGATTTCACGACGTTCTCGAATGATACATAGCTTAATCCAACAGTCACAGCAATTTTTAAGTGAAATAGATTACAAAATGGCTCTATCGTAACAGATATTACGACTAAAGAGAGAACAGATTTTCGCGAGGAGGAGAAGAGAAAGGAAAAGTGAGGAACTAAATAAAAAGGTTTTTATACCAGATTTCCTAGAGGCAACGATGTTTCACAAAATGGTCTAAGCGGAGAAAGACAGATATAAGGAATCCAGAGACAAGTAAAACTCGATTTTCGAGAGCCAAAGAAGTCTGTCAAGCTGTACAACATTTTGGTAATTCAAACATGAGTGGAGCGCACGTTGGACCTGAGTTCTGCTGTCCGTAACAGAACTATTTAATAATCAAAAGATTTAGGTTAACGAAAATAGTTTTATAAAATTCATTTGCATACTAATACGTAATACCTTTTCTAAATGTATTAAATGCAAGCATATATCACTATTGTGAACCGATTATCAAGAACAGACTTTTATTTTGGATTAAAAATTATTTGATCATGTTTTATTCAAAACTTAATTTTGTTTCGAATTTACTAATAATATTTATTTACTAATTATTAAATGCAGTTAGGCTATTATTTATTAATTTTATTATTATTTGATTGACAATTCAATGATTCATCACAAGAACTTTTATTGTGGTTAGCGATTTGAAAAGCTGACAGTCGTTGATATTCAAAACTTAATTTGGGTTCGAGTTTACGAAAACTCTCATTTACTTGCCTAAAATCGTAAATTTATTTATTTTATTTTGTTGTCTTTAATTTCATATTTTACAAGGCCTTGGAGAATAATTTGGTTTTCTTTACTTAAGGTGTTTTCGCCATATGTACGGAGGCGTGAACTTGACGCGAGCATTTTATGACAGAAAAATGCCTCAATTTATAAAAATTTGTGACATTTGTAACTCAAGCATTCTTTAGAATAGTGTTAAAAATTTCTAAATATTTCAGTAAATAATAGTTTTTCCTTTAACATGTGAAGGATAGCTCATTTAGCATTACGGTATAGGGGGAAAAAATGCGAAACACATTTTATAAAAGAAAATGTCAACGTGGATAGAAATGAGCATTATGATAAAATAAGTATTCGTGTAGAGGATAGTGCAGCCTTAATATAATATTAATGTTTGAGTACTTTTTTTTATATCTGAAAAAATATTCCGATTTCGGTCCCTATTCTTTAACATTAGCCGAAGATAGCCTTGGAAGGAATTAGACTCAAGGTGAGTCTGGCAAAGACTGAGGTATCCAATGTCAAAAATCACTTAACAACACAGATGGAAAATAAGATGAATACCGGAAATGGGAATGTGAAATATTTCCGTACTCCTACGTCTGAAAAAGAACTCTTATTACGACCCGAACAAAGGAAAATAACAGATAAAAAGTAAAATTCCCAGATATGATCAAATTTCTAATATGTCATTTACTGGAAATGGAAAAATACGATTTGCTACTTCGGATCCAGTTTGTACAGTACAAATTTTACATTTAGATGAAATATTGAATGTTTAGGTTAATGCAAGTGTCATATGGGAGGGTATTACATCCCACCTCTTTATTATAAGAAATTCCTACTAATGTATCCTTGGAAGAATTGTCTGCGGAATTACAAAAGGCAATAATTTTGAAATTGTAGAAATTCGCAAATTTATAAAATCAGGTACTATTTCTGAAGTATCTCCCGTTCTGATAACCATACTTGGAACGGTTTTACCAGACAATGCCAAACTTTGGTTTATTAATCATAAAATTCAACTATTCATTGACAGACCTAGATAATCAGTGGTGGCGCGAGACCTGAACTTCATGTGGGCAGGACACATTTCGCGATGCCCTTTGTTGGCGTAAGGAACAGGGTTTATAAATTTTAAAAAACCCAATTTTTATTCATAAAGAAAAAAACCAAACTTTTTACTCATATTTCTTTGGCACATTAAATAATAATTTTAAAAAAATTAAAGAAACAGAAATGTTCTACTTTTGTTTTGCTGAAATCCTTAATGATTGGTTCGTAATTTATCTTAGATGCTCTGTGTGCTTGAATAATCCCCCATACACAAACACACATTGTATTTTTAAAATTTTTTATTAGTCTTGATTTTAAAAACTCCTCTGCAGAAGCGGATTTACAGGTATTGTTCAAAATTCGAAAGAAAAGTAAATTTTTGGGGAAAATTTTTTTCAAATCGTTCTGTTGAAAATTTTGGGAGCAGATGTTTCCCTTTTGTAATGGTGTTGGGAAAATTTTGGGGATCATTTTTTCTAATTTTTCCCTTTTAATTCGAAAGGTTTAAATCCTGCTCCCCCTTTGCAGAACTGTGTCTCTTGACTTTTTTCGGTATTTCTTTTTTGGAATTTTTTTAACTTCTTTAAATCTAGAAAACCCAAAATTTTCAAAACTTGATTTAAAGACATAAACTTGAATCCTTTTTGCTTATCACAGAATTAATCATGGTTTTAAAAAAAGTTTGTTTCATCCCGGGCTTTTGACGCTCTAGGTTTATCGCCCCCTTTCATAATCAAAACATTCTTTTCCCTTTTTTGGCTACCCTTTTTTTTTTTTAAAATTTTTTGGAAACATAACTGTTTTTCAATAAACTTTCGGCGTAAAACAACGATTCGATATACCAACGCCAACACCATTGCTCGCCATGCCCCCCCACACCATAACTCCCCGCCACCTACTTCCCGTTGGTGCTAAGTGTTTTTGAAGAGCTGTAAAAAGGTTATCTGCATACCAATTTAGACCTTATCCCAAAAGTAAAATTTGCTTCATTGGGAAAATCACAGTCCTCCAGAACTACAAAACATAGTAATGCTCTTTTCAAAAAGTTATTCGTTGGGCTTTAAATATAAAACCACGAGCCATTGGCTACAGTATCCGCCTTTTTTAAATTTTTTTCTTGCAGTATCCACAAATGTTTTTTTTAAACTTTTAAGAATGTTTTTATTTATTTGAGTTCCAGAAACTGCGGATTTTTTTTTACACACATAGCATCTTCGTTTTTTCTCGATTGTGAGTTTAGATGGACGACCTGAACGAGGTTTCGATGTGTAAATTCCTCGTTTTTGGGGTTTTAAAAACCGTAGATAAATGATACCCCTCCAACGGATATGGTTATATCCCACGACTTTTCATCTTTATTTTTTCATAATGATTTTTTAAACTCACTGATACTAATTTCCCTTTTTTTTTATTTTCCCTGGGATTAAATTTTTTACCTCACAAAAATATAAAAGTTTTGCGTAACAACTTTTTAAGCTTTTTCTTGATAATTTCATGTAAAAATCTGTTAACCTGTAACGCCTGTTGTAAAAAATTCAGGGGTCATGAATATTCAAATGGTGAACGCAGCTTTCTGCCTACTATTTGCGTGCTTTTCACAAAAAAAACCTATCTTACGTAGTTTTAATTCAAAACAATTAATTTTTGCATGCTCAACATTTAAATAATAGTAAAAAAAATTCATAAAATTTTGTTAGAAAAAAAAAATTTTATTTCTATTAAATTTTACCTTTCTCTATGAGTTGTTATGGTAAAACCCCCTTTTAAAAAAGTGTATCTTATTTGGAATGGTGTACGGTAGTAAAAGAATAAAAATCATTAAAAAACGTTGTAAATGATGCTGGAAAATGATAAACTTTTTAAAAGAAAGATAATTTTAAAAAATTATTTGTTTCACTATTGGGGGTTTTTTAGAAAATGTAGAATCCTGCTTTTATTTACATTTGTAATTCAAATTAATTTTTAATGAATCATGTCATAACAATGCGCTGTAATTATGTGATGATAATGTGGTTGCGAAGTTTATCTTATTTCACACACATAATTGCTGTTCTAAATTAAGTAAATATATTGAATAAATATATTATAAAAAATTAAAAAAAATAATGTTTTGGTTTTAAAAATTAATAGCTTTTGATTCAAACAGGATGATGGGCAATGATTTGAAAAACTAATAGATTTGGAATGAATGAATTCATATAAAAATGAATTGAATTTAAAGGACAGTGTTCAAACGCATATCATGGATCGTAACTTTTCAATTAAAAATATAAAAGTATATTTTTGAGGAGAGAAAACTAAGCATGGATGAATAAAAATTTTTCGAGTACTATAACAAATCAGAAATCTTTGCTTCATACAGATATAAATATCTAAATGTTTCTTTTAATTCCTTTCAAACGGGGCGGCCGATTGGTAATTACCATTGCACACCACATACATTCCCCGAGAAATGGTATCAACTTTTAGTGTGGCGCCATATAAGTGAATACCAATTGCCATTATATTATTTTAATGCCCCACTTTCTCCCAGAGGGAGGCACTTGAGCTCTGACTTTGCACAATTATACTAGGAATTTAACTTCGCCGTGGGAACCCAAGCCAGACAGGCATTCTAATAATATATTACAGGTCGCACGATCATACAAGGACGCTGTCGACTTTTTGCATCATGAAAATCCACCGACTTGGGCCTGTGTCGACCCTGCAAACTTGGGCGTAGAAGGCCAGAGCCTAACCAACTACGCCACCCAGCTGGAGCATTTAAATGTCTTTCGGAACAATTATTTCTAGAAAAAAAATCTTTTAACGCACGTAACAACAAAAACAAAACATGGAATCAAATTAAACCAAAATTGGAAAGGTGTCTACGCAGACAACTTCAGCAGAGCTAGACTTTGTCATTTAGTGAAAAAAAAAAAAAAAAAAAAAACGCAATTAAATGTATACATAAAAATATCTGTGTCAGAAAAACAGGCTTAACAAGCATCAACCCTTTTATACGGCGGATCTACAGTGCCACTGGGCTCGAATTCATGACACGTCGACCACTAGTTTGTGACCATGAGCATTAGGCTACCGTGGCCACGATCTGGTGAAGAATTTTGAAGAATAGAGTGCCAAATCGTCATCCTCGGAACTGTCCGTTTGTGATACCGCCCCCCCTGGGTGACCGTATCTTTGATTATCAGCGTGAGCTAGAGGTGTAGGGTTTGCAAAAGGAATAGACATTTTTGATTCTTAATATGACTTTATTAAGAACGGAACTTAAATGTCTAACAATTTAGATAATATTATTTAAGCGAGAATCTATAATGAACAAACACACAGTAAGTAACAGTTAAACCGAATCACGTAACTTAGACCACTATAATTATTTAATCCGCCTACTCTCACTTCTAATAATATTACAAGTCCTAATATCAAATAATCAATCCTACCTTAATCCAAATTTAGTTTCAATCTTATGAAGAAACGTTTTGGCGCGGTGCAATGGTATGCACCTTGACTTAATGGGTTATCTTCCAGGTAACTTCACAATTGATCAATTCAGCTTGTATCTCTTTCAAACATAACATTCCCCAAATTGCCATTTCACTTACTGAAAACTTTTTTTTATTTAAAAAACCATCTTATTTGCATTTCTTTTCACATTTTTGCTTCTTGGGTTTTGGTTGGAAAAGAGTTGACATTAATCTTGGCCCCCAAAGAATTCAGAGGTTATGTTAAAGAAAAGACGCGTGAGCCCGTCACACGTTGTAGAAATATTTCTCATACCCAAACTCTCAGTTTGACTTCTTTAGTGCAACAAAACTTATTCAAAACGAAGCTATCTTTCATTCATGCATAACCTTTTCGACACATAAGGATTTATACTTTAAAAAAAAACTCTTAATTTCTGTTGTACACATTTTTGTGAACGTGAATTCTCTTTTTATCTTCAAGTTACCATTTACGATACAAATTTTTCTTAAAATCCACTGCATTTGAAGTGATATTTTTAACCGTACTAAAAAAACAATAACTGGGGGTTTTTCCCCCTTACTTTGATAATATATTGAAAAAATCACTACCGTAAAAAATCTCGGTTTTTAAAAAAAAAAAACTGCTTTTTTGTTTTCAAAATATTTTTCCCCAAAC